>JALMQS010000803.1:439471-672427 GCA_024734495.1 Forficula auricularia
ACCGATTGTACTTTTTTGGCACTCTGGTTCTATTCCCGAAGAGTTAAACAACCCTTTTCTGACATAATAAAAAATAATCCATAACATTTCGAACCTAGTAGTAGACCTTCTCTCTTGAATTTTCTTAGTCATTTTTTAAAGCTACTATTATCAGCATTTGTCTTTTATATCTTTTTACCTGAATTTCAAATTAAAAATAATATTAATACATGGCTTTTAACTAAAGCAAAAAATTACCCTTGGTGTTTTAAGTACTTGATATCTTAATTGTGATACCGGTATTTGCATATTTCGATATTCGTCTCTATTATGTACCGGTCAAGTGGTCCAAAGCTTCTGTCATAATCATTGGCGAAAGTTAAAGGAAATAATAATAATAATAAACTATATGTTTACAAAATGTGTAAAAGTTGCACCTCGGTCATTAATAGCTTGCGAGTGTCCAGTGGTCTCTCAACGGTTGCTTGGTCATCTCTTCGGGTTTCTCTCTGCATTGGGCCATATCTAAAGAGCAGACCACTGGACCGGAAGGCCCTTCTTGTCTTAAAATAAAACAAAAAAAAAGTGAATACAATTCCAGACGAATTAAATGTCAATTGTGAAAGCTTACTATTGATATATGGAAGTGTGTAAGTGTAGATAATTACACAGAAATCCAAGGGTCGGTATTATATTTAATTGATTCATTCTAAGGAGAACTCTGGCTTTGTATTCGAGGCGATTGTGCTTTTGTGCTGGATGAATCATCCGATGGAATCCCCAAAGTTCTTACACGATCTTATCTCAAGTATTGTTAGATATTTTCCCTATCTATAGACACGATTGTTTTATTTTACTTCAAATTTAATGTTTCATTACGATTAATAATATTATTGGAAAAACCTAATCTAATTGGTTTCATAACCAAATCTCTTTAAATCTTTTTGCTTTTTTACTTTATCCAATGCGAAGCATGGGTAAAGTATTGTATAGTAATCGGCCTTGAGGCAAGAGCGACTTCAAAGGCTTCTCAGGTAAAGACTACGGAACCCATGGTCTCAATTAAAGTTACAAATTATAGTATTCAATTAGATTGAATTTTAGCACGTGACGGCTTTGACAAAAATTACATGGGGTCTCGTCCAGAGGCCAAAAAGTGCGATTTTTTCATTTAGTCTGTGCGGATGTATGAATGTGTGTGTGTTTTTCGTCCACGATTTTTTCCACACCGTTGAACCGATTGAAATGAAATTGAAAACCTACCATTATTTTAACAAAATGAAGCGCTGATTAGTTTTTGGTACATATCGGCCAGCAAACTTTAGTACTTTTATAGTTTTTTCTGAATATCTTGAAAATGACTAAACCAATTTTGATGAAGTTTAATATGATAATTAAGGACCTTGGGGACCACAAAAAAGGTTAAATAAAGTTTTTAGTAAAATTATATTTTGAAGTACTTTACTCTAGAGTAAGATAGTACTTTTTTTAATTTTTTATTTTAATTGAAACATGGACCGCAAATAGCTAGTGATATCTGATTAATAATAAAGGAATAAACATATTGATATTTCAAATGACTTTGGATCAAGTTTAGCAATGATCCGTTGCAGTTTATTTTTTTCAGTTCTAATGAAGATATACACCTTCGCGATTGGGAATCACCTGTAGAGTGAGGGAAATTAATAACAAATTCAATTTCCTTAATTATTATTTTTTCTACATTCACTTAAGAAATGGAAATATTGATTAGAAAAACACTTTTTGAGTTCTTCTAATTCCAATAAGCTCATTACTTTTTTTCATTGAAGGACTTTGACCATCTTGATGAAAAACTAATATTTGTTAGAATAATATATTCGGAATAACTTAAAAAAAATTGAAATTATTTACCTATAGTTTTGATAAAAAAAAACATGTTTGGGCGATTATTTTTAGTGGAGGGGATATAATAACAAACGTTTGGAAACGATCCATTCATAAAGAGTATATAGTAGTCTGAGAAGTTCCTTAAAAAAACTGACTTTTTATGTGGATTATCGGATTATCTCGAAAGAACTACCTTAACCAATTTCAATCATAATTTTGATGTATTATTATATAGGTGTTTTAGGGCGCATCCACGACAAGGGTTATTAGCGCCTCAAATATAGGACAATTTTGATGTATTTATTCTAAATATAATATTGTTTTCATCTATCCTGTTTGGAATTTAGTACTGAATTGAAATCAGTGATGATCTAATTATTTCTTAAAAGTACATATTTTAAAATATATAACAGGAATAGTAGGGAATTGGATAAAATTAAAAACACAGTTTTTATTAAATGGGCCAGACGTTTCGTTAATTTATTTTGACTTCCTCAGTAGCCCATTTTATCACTCTTTATCAAAAGAAAGAATAATGTTGTTTTGTCTTATAGTGAAATTGTTTTTGACAAAGAGTAATAAAATGGGCCACTGAGGAAGTCATAATAAATTGACAAAACGTCTGGCCTATTTAGTACAAAACTCTGTGTTTTTAATTTTATACAATTCCCTCCTATTCCTGTTATATATTTCAAAATATGAACTTTTAAGAAATAGTTGGGTCATCACTGATTTCAATTCAGCACGAAATTGCAAACAGGATAGATGAAAACGATATTATATTTAGAATAAATACATCAAAATTATGGTTGAAATTGGTCAACAGAATTATTATATTACTCTAGAAGTTTTTTTTGGCGATTTTCTCAAATACTGCTTTATTGATTTAATTAACCTATTTAATATGTTTTTAAATTTATCCAATTCCCTACTATTCCTGTTACAAATTTACTATAGATACGAATGATACAACAGTATTTTAAACAATTGGATGTTGATGAAGGCAGAAGGTGGTTGTAAAAAAATAAGACTATATCAGTTTTATTATTTTACATTTATTCGATAACCGACGTTTCGGAGATTTACTCTCTCTTTCTTCAGGGTCTATATAATTGAGGGGAAGACGAACATCACTTAGTATTTGGATTTTCATATGTCATTCATAATATATTGGCATTGTCAAAGGAGACAGGAAGTAATTATGAATTGATGTATTTTCATTGATTTTTCGTTGTAAGTAGATCTATAATTTTTATTTTATTTTGTATATATTATTTTATTTTTTATATATTATGAATGACATATGAAAATCCCAATACTAATTGATGTTCCCTTCAATTATATAGACCCTGAAGAAGGAGAGAGTAAATCTCCGAAACGTCGGTTATCGAATAAATGTAAAATAATAAAACCGTTATAGTCTTATTTTTTGCAACCACCTTGGACTGCCTTCATCAACATCCAATTGTATATTTATACCAGTCCGTCTCCTAAAGAAAAACTCTATCAAGTATTTTAAAATTTTCTTTTTTATCTTCAACTTTGGCCGATGCTAAGCTCGGGGCCTGGATGTATATATAGTACTTAATATTTTTCTATGTTACTTTTTAATTTTTATATTTTTAAAAAATATCACTTTGAATTAAGATTTAATAATATTTATTTTTTTCATTTTAGAGTGAAAAAAAAGGATCCGATATAAATTATTCGTTTTTGAATTCGCCGTAGAATTTAATAAATGTTGGCGATCGCTGACATCTCTATTGAAATATTGGCTGCATTTATCTATATATATTTCCATAAAAATCTCATCTTCATTGAAAGTTGACAAAGCAGTGAAAGAGAGGAAGAGGGGCAACGAAGGCCAAATGGGACCGGGGGGACCAGGGGCACCAGGGGGGGTCCTAGGATAGGAAATTGTCTCTTTGTCAGAAGAGAATCTCTTTTGAGAGAAATGAATGAACGTAGGTGTCAAGGCGAATGAGAATGCCAGCAATTTTCAATTAAATGTTGTCTGTGCGAATAGATATACCATACGTAGCTGTCCATGAAAAAGAAAAAGACAGAAAATTAGTCAATTTGAAAGAATTAGCTTTTTAGATCGAGAGGAAACAACGGACTAATTTTGAAAAATAAGAAGAGATCATGCGCGATAACATGTCCATTACCAACACTCAAGACAACATTTGCAAGTAGGATTCTCTTTTATAAAGAGAAATCATTGTAGTTATCCTCTGGTTGATGCAAATAAACATACATATCGTCGACTTAGAGTGTAAACCTGCTAACTCACAACAAGGAAATTTCACAGGGCAGAGAAAAAACAAACAAAATTTAATATTGTTGTTATGGAAAAAACTATTTTTCACATTTTTTTCTACAACTTACGATCGTAATTTTAAGTAGCAGTTTTACTTGGACGATGCTGCATCTCTTATTCTTTCGAACGGTAGATATTAATATGTCATATATTATAAAAAGTGGAGTTAGCAGCTTTACACTCTAAGCCGACGATATCAATAACGAATATAAATATGGATATTATATATGTTATATAATTTATTTGAAAAACAATTTATTGATTTTTTTTAAATACAAATCTTTTATAAAAAATCCCTGCGGCAGGAAGAGGTAGGTTTCGAAGAGGCTCTAAAGGGGGTTTAGACTTCTATCAAAAACTTTTCAGACACAAGTTGTAGAGGTTAATTAGTAGAATATTAACCATTTGCAACCAAACTGGTATCATTCATATGAATGTTGTTGTGAATTTTTTAAGATTTCAACCCCCCACCATTTCTACCCCCTTGGGACTGAAGTCACCAAAAACTAATCAGTTCTTTTTTACATCAAGACTAAATTTTGTGCCAAATTTTATTGCAATCGGTTGAACGTTGCGGTCTGCAGCGCACCCACAAAATTGCGATACATACCCCCCAGATACCAATATATATATATATATATATATAAACTTTTGAATAGAGGGTGGTTTTGGGGTCTAGGGGCCATGGTCGGAAAACTTTGATGAAATTTTCCGAAAGTCTCACCATGAGAGTGAGCGCAATAGGTATATTTTTTGGAAATCTACCTAAAATAATCTCCACGCTTTTATTAAAATACCAAACGTTTTGGGAGAATTTTTCCTTTTTCAATGGAATTTTAATTTACGAATTGTACTAAATAAAAAAAGTATAAAGAAGAAGTAAACAAATAAATATTTTGAATATAGACAATACAATACAAATTGTATTGGTGCTGAAATTATCATGTTTAAAATTATTTCTAAAATTAATATTTTTTATAAATTCCGCACTTTATCTAAATAAAATAAATAAATAACTGTATCAAATTAAAATTTCTAAATATTTATTGGATTAAAAGCGAAATTCAGAAAAAATAAATTAACACGCTCTGATGTGGCCATCCATTTGATTTTACCATACACTTTTCTGGTTGAGTTTGGTCCAAGGGCCTAGATTTTTATTTTTTGACCCCCCTCACTCCTAAATTTGGCCCCAGAAAAAAATATATTCGATATTATAGGTTCATTTTATAGTATATTTCATTTTTCATGTTTTTTTTAGTTTGAAAAATATTATCATTTTAAATTTTCGCTCCCTTAATTTTGGGTAGATATGCACCAAAATCTAATCAGCTCTTAATCTCAATTCACCAAAACTACATGTAAAATTTGGTTTTGATATTCACACTAGTTTTTGAGCTAGTTCGTCCACAAAATTTGGTAACGGACAAACTAACAGACATTTTGACAAAACAGTTATTATCTCGAAAAATATAATTTTTCTAGATGTTCACTTATTAGAGCTTTTTTGTAGACTGAAATGCCATGGCTTCGCCCAATTTTTTTAATCAAAATAGTTTCAGCCGTTTTTGAGATATTTCGAAAAAAAGATTGAAAAAAAACACTTTTTTTATGCACGATTACAATACTTGACCATACCCTGTATGGTAAAGTAATAATTTTAGAAATAATCGAAATTTGAAACAACAAAAATATAAAAATTTGACCTGCTAAAACCCTGTTCCCTTACTAACACTACTAACCCATGATAGAAGTATCATCTCAATAGAAACTTGCTAAATGGACTTAGTATCCGAAGTCACCCAAAAAATAATTCTTAAATTAAAATTTCATTGCAAAAGGGAGAAATTCTCCCGAAACATTTGATATTTTAATCCTTTAACTGCGGGTGTGGTTCATAAATAAATAAATAAATAAATAAATCTTTATTCCTCGACCTGCTTAGAGGCACAAGTCCTCGGTGGCTAGGTCCTCCAAACATCAATACAATCTAGCTACAACACATTAACAAATAATAAACAAGTAAAAAAAGAAAAAGAAAAAAATAGAAATGTATGCTCATTAACAAATAACATGACCATAGATTTCATCAAAAGACAAAAGTAATTTAAAAATTCCGCGCAAAACCCGATACCAGGAGCAAGCGACGCATTAGCCATCCCGGCATTTGCCATAAGTTGTTAAGGAAACCTGGTCAAAACCTTAACAAGGATGGTATGACTTCTCTCTACCTCAGCTAATCTCTGCTTGTGAGAACTAAATAAAATTTTGTACAACTCTAGGACTTTGGGACTTGACAAAATTTATAATTGATTTAATCATAGGAAGCAGAATACTATAATCCCAAGTAGTAATAGACAGACTTCCACAATGCCAGATCCTGCAAATGAATGCAAACCTACATAATATCTGAATTAACTAGCTTGTAGTAACCAGACCTATTTAAATTAATACCATTCTTCCCTATATCCTTATAATCTATATAACCATCTGAATCATCCACATAACAAAAATACCACCATTAGTTTCAAAACCTATACTTCTAGTCCCAACCCTGGATTGACTATCCTTTTTAACCATATTATCTAAAAAAAGAAAAAACATTTTAAAAATAAACAAAATATTTACCTTAGTAACGCAGAGATTTCCAGCCTAATTTCAAAACCAACCCTTGCTTTTCCTATCTTCTAAGGGCCGGTTGCATGACGCAAGTAAATGCTAACCAAGGTAGATGGTAAATGGAGTGGCTGGGATGGCCAATCAGATGACAGAACTTTCAGTGCCTGTCATCTGATTGGCCATTCCAGCCACTCCATTTACCATCTACCTTGGTTAGCATTTACTTTGCGTCATGCAACTGGCTCTCTAATGGAAAGAAGAGTTAACAAACCCCTTCCCCAAAAGAGACAAAAAAGAACTAATAAAACCTACCAAAAGCTTCAAATTCAAAAGACAACTTTTTGTTTACCAACCAGACTTCAAAGAGACCTAACTATAACTCAATTAAGATAAAATAATAAATAATAAATCACATACTAAAATTATAGCCAATCGCGGGTGCGGCTTATAAACGCATTGTTGATTTTTGCTATAATATCAAATACTGGCTGTGGCTTATACAACTAAATTTTACCCGTAGTTAAATGCTTAATAAAAGTTTGAAGATTAATTTTTATAAGAGATTTGTATTTATTTACATAATTAATTTGTTAGCGACTATACTTTCTAAGGTTTAACCTTATTCATCAGTCTTTTAATTAGAAATATTTTATCTGTTATTTCTGATGGGTTCAAATGCCCGATTGGATATCGAAAAATCGTTATGTTATAATAGCAAGCTGGCCATCTAACAAATAATTTTGTTTTGTTGTTTGATATGTGAATAGACCAGACCTCTGAAATTTCAAATATTTTCTGTAGAAAAAGCGTGTCAGGAGATTTGGATCCAACTAATGTGAAAGTCGTGTGGTGCCCACAGCAGTTGATTTCGGCTTAGAATTGTCGTGGTGAGCTCGGAAGGACGTTAATATTGAATTTCCATCTAGTATATTTATCATCGCTTCAAAATTATCCATGTGTGAATCATGGTGAGTTTCTTTAATATTTATAACATCTTTACCTTATAACTTAATACATAAAAACTAATATTTATTATTTTATCTTTTATTAGTATCTATCTGACAAAAATCAAAAATATTTATGAATTTTTCCTGGTCAATTGATGCTATTTTATTGTTTTCAGATTGTTTTATTATTTGTTTTTATTCTTTTAAATTCATGATTCATTAGTAATTTGTTTTCCTTGAGGTTTCTAGTCACCCTCTTCGCAGTTAATATTCATGAACACTTCCAGAATACAATAAATCTACTCCATTGAATGGGCTTATAATTTTTGGGTTTTCTTACTGAATCTATGATTCATCGAAACATTATCTATTTCATAAAACAAATTTTGGTTGCGTTTCACCTTTCACTTGTAGTAACAGCGAGCGTTGCTTGGTAAATTTTTGCTTTGGTTATAATACAACTGATTTTATAAATTCAGGTAAAAAAGTCGATTTTTATTTGAAGCCAGAATAAAATAAAATTTAATTTATTTTTTGGCCAACGTTTTGAACCGTTCCAACCATCATCAAGGTATCGCTCTGCACCAAGTTTTGAACTTATATAATTGTAATTAAAAATAATATTTTCTATTTTTACTATTCTACTATTCTCTAGTTCTACCTCTTCGTCTTCAATAGATAATACCTCTAATTAATTAAATTTCTTAATTCTAATAAATAAGAACTAGCTTTTCGTATCTGCCTTCGGTACACCCTCTAAGCTCGGCCCTCCTGCTCTGGTAGCCCTGGCGGGTAGCGTCCCTAACCAAAAAGTTTACCACCATTAAAAAATCACACTCCAGAGACAAATCTAGTAAGCTTAAATTTTTTTTTATGTAGACTTTTAATGTTTTTTTGGAGATGGTATATACCATATATATAGTATTTATGTTGAAGTATATTATTTTTAAATATAATAATATATTTAAAAATAACATAACTAGCTAATGTTGTTCCAAACATTTCTAGGCTATTATACATATAAAAAATATTTGTATTAGTGGGTTAAAAAAAAATAATAATAAAAGGAAATGAGAAAAATTGAATTATAAATTTTTGTAATTTTTAAAGAGATAGGTGTCGGTTCAAGATGAAACATTTTTAATTAATGTAAAGATTTAAGCATTTTTTTTTGAGTTTCTTTTTTGGAAAAAAAGATTGAATTTTTCAAAAATCAACCCAATTATATAATATTGAAAAGTGATTCGATTCCCAAGGGGACGAAACCCTCTGATATGCAATGTAAAAATATTTCTACTAAAAATCTTTGATTTGTTTCCTAAATAAAAATAAATTCATTTTTCATTATTAATTAAGTTTTACTTACTTTTTATAAATTTTTATTGATACACCCAAGTGTGAATAGGTATATACTTTAGTTAAGAAAAAATCAATTAAAATGAGTTTCGTCAAGTAGAAACCTATTCAGATCCTTTTGTCATTCTTGAAACTTGTTAATTAAGTTTGTTTCATATACATAAATATAATTTTTGCTCTTTTAGATAGATAAAAGAAGTGAAATATAGTGGTTTAGTCTTTAGATCTTCTCGAGTTTGACCAAGAAATTGAATCACAACTAAAGTCGTAAATTACAAACTTAGGGATGATTAAGAAAAACGTATTAGCTTTCTCATTTTTTTAATGAACATTAAATTAAACCACGAATTACACTAGGGTATTAGCTATTAAGTTACGATGAAACAAATGACTGCAAGTCATGTCAAAAAAGATCAGAAGGTCAAACTGAATAGTTGTAATTAAATTAACATAAATGAGTAGCATTTACTTAATGTTGATAATTTCTTATATTGAATAAATACAGTTCTTTTATCAAAACAATCTTAAAACGTTTATTAACTATGAAATTGAGAGAAATTCTCTCTTTGAAAAAATTGTTATTTAAAAAAACCACCATAGAGCAATATAGTATCTTTCAAATTTTCCATTGGGGAATTTTTCTCTAAACTTTTGGATAATTAATAAATGTTATGAGATTGTTTTTATAAATGAACTATATTTCTTCAATACAATATAATCAATCAATTAATTAAGATTTTTCGTATGAATAAATGAGTTTGTCCTCTGCTTGGTGCAAATAAACATATACATCTTACAAATATGTAGTACTTACCTAGGGGACCGACCTTAGCTCGGTAATTTTTGCTTTAGTTGAAAGCGATATATTTTGATACTATTTTTTATTTAAGTAAATTCAGGAAAAAGGTCGATTTTTATTTGCAGCCAGAATTAAATAAAATGTAAATAAAACTTAATTTATTTATTTTTTGACCACGTTTGGACCCACTCCGGCCATCATCAAGGTATTGGTGTGTACTTAATTGGTGAAGTTAATTGCAATTCAAAATAATATTAAATATACCCTTAAATTTCTTCGTTGACCATTTTAAAATCTGAAGAAAGAGGGACGATCCTCCGAATCGTCGAGTTCTTTAAAAGGATAAAAATAACATTATAATACTTATTGTATTTGGGGTTTGTTGTTTTCATTATGCTTGAGCTGCCTTTGCATCAATTCAGCATTGAGTTCTACCACTTTGTCTTCAATAGAAAACACCACTAGCTAATTACATTTTCCAAATTTAATATATAATAGTATTTGAAATGAACCCAAAGGGGGTTTAAAATTAAAAAAACTAAATAATTAATAAAAGGAAATTGAAATAATTTAATTATTTAGTTTTTATTGGTACACCCACCAATGAAGAATTGCATTTAATTAAAGAAAAAACTACCCGAAAATGAGACCCTGACATATCGAATTGTGGATTCAAAAACCCCCTAACCCGTGATTTTTATCGAGCCGTTTTCTAAAAACCGATTCTATATAGATACGTTGCAGTAAAGAGCCGTTTTTCACTGAATAGTACCTAGTGTCAACTAGAATTTACTGATGTTGGTTGAGTTTGGTCCAAAGGTCTTTTCTCTTCATTTTTTTAAACGAAAATGTCAAAAATTACATCCTCATTAGAGGCAAAGTTGAAGACTAAAAACGGGCTCGGTTACTAGTTAAAACGCGTTTAAATGTTGGTTTAGTTTGGTCCAAGGTCTAGAATCTTCATTTTTGAACTTCCGCCTCATTTTTTAAACGAAAATGTCAAAAATTACATCCTCATTAGAAGCAAAGTTGTAGAGGATTTAATTTTTGACATTTTCGTTTAAAAAATGAGACGGAAGATCAAAAATGAAGATTCTACACCTTTGGATCAAACTCAACCAACATCAGTAAATTCTATTTTTTTTAAATAAACACCCAAAATGAGGCGGAAGGTCAAAAATGAAGATTCTAGTCTAGACCTTTGGTCCAAACTCAACCAACATCAGTAAATTCTAGTTGCCACAAAGTATTCAGTTAGACGCGTTTTAACTTGTAAGACCCTTTTTTTTATTAAAAAACGAGTTGGAAGTTCAAAAATGAAGATTCTAGTCTAGACCTTTGGTCCAAACTCAACCAACATCAGTAAATTCTAGTTGCCACAAAGTAGTTCAGTTAAACGCGTTTTAACTTGTAAGAACCCTTATTTTTTACTAAAAAACGGGGTTTTACTGCAACAGATACAGTAATTGCTCATTTAGTATATTATAAGATTTAAATATCAAATAAGGAAATTTGAAATGATAAATTTTTTATTATTTCTACCCAAATACAATAAGATAAATGAAAAATTAATAGAGCAATGAACAAAAGAGATAAATTTTCATTGAAGGTTTTTATTCTATTATTATGAAATGCTGAGGAAGATAAATCATTTTTCAATTAACAATAGAAATATCGAACACAGTGATGTGTGATATATTAATACGTTAGATATAGTCGATTTCCGATTATATTGATGGCTTTTTCTTAAAAAAATTCTCTCTTTGTTTTTTTTTCTAGTCAAGAGATGGGCAATATATTTTTATCGCTAGCTCGCAGCATCCCTTGAACAGTTCAGCACAATGGGGAAATAACAAATTTTACTTTTATTAAAAGCATATTGGCTGCGTATATTTTATAGCCTTTTCGAACAGTCTGGGATTTCAAAAGCAAGAAGCTGAGCAGCATGTGGCACAGTTAATTTTTTCTTGGTTATGCTAGATAATCAATATTTTAATTAGAAATATATCTGTAATTTCTCCCTTGGACAAGGTGCAGGGGGAGAAGCCCCTTGACTAGTAAGAGGCCCGCCAAAAGCCACCGATACAACTAGTAATTTAATAAATAAATAAATATTAAATGTATAAAAATTATATATACTTGGTGAGTTTTTTTATCTTGAGACAGTCTTATAACTCAAAAACAGTGCATTATATGGAAAAAAGTTTCAAATAAAAGTTTGTTTATATCGAGGGGAAACTAAACTACGCTATTGTTTGTCGACCTAGAACAAGCTTTCAAGGGTATTTCAATGTCAAGTTCTGTTTTTTAAATAGAATCCTATATTTTTCTATACGTCTACTTAATCTACAAAAAAAACTGAACAACTTTCATAAGAACTATTTTTCTATACGACATCAAACAAACAAAATACATGAATCAATTAGATCTCAAAAAAATCTTAATAATTATTTTTAGCAATTATTTAACTTAATTATCAAATAATAATGATTAAATAATTAATTATTAAATAAATAATCATTAAATCGAAAAGTCACAACAATGAAAATAAGTGTTTATGATGATATTAAAACTTCGTTATACTCAGATTTAACAGATTATTTTTTACTTAATAGAATTAGTTAAAAATTTTGAGTTTACACTCTGGAATGTCTCAGAACAGTGTAGTAAAATTATTAAATTATTAATTTTTTTTTTTGCCTTTTCGGCCCTTCTAGCCATAAGCCAATTTATTAAATTATTTATTTAATAATTAATTATTTAATCATTATTATTTGATAATTAAGATAAATAATTGTTAAAAATAATTATTAAGAATTTTTTTGAGATCTAATTGATTCATGTATTTTGTTTATTTGATGTCGTATGAAAAAATAGTTCTTATGAAAGTTGTCCAGTTTTTTTTTGTAGATTAAGAAGACGTATAGAAAAATATAGGGTTCTATTTAAAAAACAGAACTTGACATTGAAATACCCTTGAAAGTTTGTTCTAGGTCAACAAACAATAGTGTAGTTTAGTTTCCCCCTCGATATAAACAAACTTTTATTTGAAATATTTTTCCATATAATGCACTGTTTTTGAATTATAAGACTGTCTCAAAAGAGCAAAAAAACTCACCCAGTATATATATAAGAAAAATGATGGGTTTCACAGGAATAAAAAAAACAGTCTAATCGTCTAATGTAACTCTTGAAGATGGGCGAGATAGCCGAAATATATTGAGTTTTCATAAAAAACTGTTTTATTTTATTCCTATGAAACCCCACAAATGTAAGTACATTATTGATTAGAAATAGACTTTTTCGGTTCTCTATATTCCAATTACATACTTTTCAATTGGATTTACTTATAATACCTATGTGGAGTACTTTTGTTATAAAAATTATAATTCAACAATTTTTACTTTATCCAATGCGAAGCATGGGGAAAGTATTGTAATCGGTCTCGCGGCAAGCGCGACTTCAAAGGGTCCTCAGGTAAAGACTACGGAGCCCATGGTCTCAATTAAAGTCAGAAATTGTAGTATTCAATTAGGTTCAATTTTAGCACGTGACAGTTTTGCCAAAAATTACATGGGGTTTCATCCAGAGGCCAAAAAGGGTGATTTTTTCAGGAAGTGCGTGCGGATGTATGTATGTATGTTATCGTTTTTTTCGTCCACGATTTTTTCCACACAAGATTGAGTTGTTTACCATAAAATAATTTAGTCTTTTTAATTTTAAGTCGATTCTTCCACGTTTTCAGTAGAGGTTGCCATTAATAGTCAAAACATCAAAAATGGAATGCAATAAGGCTATTTATTCTTATTCCTCTAGTATTAGATAAGATTCGATTGTTATTTTTTATTTTAAGTCGATTCCTCCATGTCTTCAGCAATGGTTACCAATAATAACCAAAACGTCAAAAATCCAATGTAGCTAGAATGGTTATTCCTCAAGTATTATGAGGATGAGATTATATTATAATGAAAATCGATCACTATTTTGGAATTTAAGTCAACATGGACTGCAAATAGCAAGTGATATCTGATTAATAATTAAGGAATAAACATATTAAATTTCAAATGACTTTGGCTAAAGTTTAGCAACGATTCGTTGCAGTTTATTATTTTATATATAATTTGTATATATTTACTATTCATTTATTAATAATGTTTCATTTAAAACCTACACCGCTTTCCTTAGAGGTAATTTAATAAATAAATGATTTTAATTTAAGTTCCAAATACAAGTCCAAACCTGTTTCAGACTATTAGAGATTAATTTCTTAATTTCTATTATTCTAGAAATGGCCTTTTGACATTTGGACCAAAACGATACTCGTTATCAGTGGCGTATCGATGGGAGGGGGGTGATGATGGGGCAGCAGCAGCAGCCCCAGAAATTTTTCAAATCTACACTTTGTATTTTAGATTAGATTATAAATTTATGATCAATTTTAATAGGTATCATATACATTTCAAAAATAATACATATAATAATAATAATTTCTGATTTTATATCTTACTAAGGGCCATTCGAATGTCGGTTAGGTAAAGTCTTTGTAAAAGTTGACAAAGGATAAAACCTTAGAGTTCACCTTGTGCCCGGCCGGTTGGCCAAGCAGACGAAAGTATGTTCGTCATCTGATTGGCCATCCGGCCGGGCACAAGGTAAATTCTAAGGTTTTATCTTTTGTCAACTTTTACAAAGACTTTACCAACCGACATACAACTGGCCCTAAATGCTTATAAAAAAAATCAGTCGAATTGAGAACCTCCTCCTTTTTTGAAGTCGGCTAAAAAATATTATTTAAATGTTTGGAAATGGCAGCCCCCTCAAAATAATTTCTGGATACAGTTCTGCTCGTTATTATACCTATATGCTATAGCAGGCGTGTCCAACCTTTTAGCTTCCCTGGGCCACATTGAAAAAATATGAGCTGTTTTGGGCCACTCAGAAATTACATTAACGCTAATAATAGCTGATGAGCAAAAAAACGTAGAATATGTACTTAATGTACTTAAGAAAATAAGCTTTGTTAATTTAAAAAATTTTTATTATAAAAGTAAGAGACAAATCAGCAACATAAAATTATAGTGAGAAGTTTTTCATTGTTTTTGGGACATTAATCCGTCTATATTTGGCTCAATGGAATTCTCAATGAATTCTCAAAATGCTCCTAAAATATTTTGGATCTAGCTTCATTCTTTGTGTGCTTCATACTTGAAAATAGAGGCTTGAATAAATAAAATATTATTTAAGAATCACTTTATGAATATCTCATTGCAAAATAACGGATTAAATTCAAAAATTAATTTCTCATAAATTAATAGCAAGCTAAAAATATTGTATTTTTAGTAATATCACTGGGATTTTTAGTCACTATCTTATAAAGCTTGTAAGTTTGCGATTTTTTGGCGGACCACATTGATAGCCATCTTGGGCTGCGGGTTGGACAACCCTGAGAGAATATTCAATTGATTTCACTAAAATTAAGATAAAAATAAAAACAATTATTTGCTGGGGCTTTAACTGGCGAGAGTAGATTTTGAATTTACATAAGAAAATATTAAATCGAATTCAAAATTAGATTTCGATCATTTAAAATTATTAATTCACCGAAACTGCAAACATCGTACCGAGTCTTGAAAAATGTTCACTTTCTATTCTAATTTGTTTTTAAAAAAATCATTTTATCTACATCCCTATTAATTTCAATTAAATTTATAAATCATGGACACAAATCATTCTATAACGAATAAATATTACGACAATAAAAAATCCGTATAGCGAATTTTATTTAAAGACATTTCAAATGATAATGTCAAAATGAGCTTATTCAAATGTAATAATTTGTTAAAAAAAATTCACCTTTAAATATAAAGTTATCTATTCATCCAATAAATAATATAATTGGATCGTTCTATCTTCATAAATAAGACTTAATATCTCCTAAATTATTTTCTCCGTTCACTCCTTGGGGTTATGAATTGGTACTTTTTGACATCATTATCCAGACATTCTATTGATTCTCGTTTAAATAAATTTGAGCTAGAATCATATTTCAATAAGAAATAATACCATCACCCTTAAGGAAAACTCTTACGTGATATAAGATATGTCAGATCTGGCACGTTTACTATCTTTTTTTAAGGGGCGTAAGAAAGTGCAAGATTGACTCATTCATTCTACTAGAAAGAAAAGGAATATTTAAGGGTTGCAGGTCGATATACCGGGTGTCTTTATTTTCTTTTTATTTATTTTTTTGGTTATATAAAAATATTATGTTAAATAAGTAGGTTATAATGAAAGGAAGTCCATAAATTATTTAATTTTATTCAATTTCCGACGTTTCGGAGACCTTTTTCTGTCCTTCTTCAGGGTATTGAAGTTATACTCACCGATCAATAACTAGTCAATAACCTGGAGAAGGAGAGAAAAAGTCTCCGGAAACGTCGGAAATTGAATAAAATTAAATAATTTATAACCTACCTACTTATTTCGCTTACCACTCCGTCTTTCTAAGAAAATAAATAAAAATTAAATCTTAAATTAAAATTTTCATTTGGTGATAGATTTTTCCCTATTAATTTTAGAACAAAAGTGTGAACTCAAAATATATTCAGACGTAAAAAATGGATCCAATTTATTGTTATGTTCATTAGGGAATATAATGACAATTTAAAAAAAAACGGTAAAATATCATAAATTAGACAAACATGGTATCATTTTTTAAGATATGACGATTTCTCTGGAACTTAGGAGCTAATAATTTTCAAAGTAAATTTACGCCAAAAAAAAACTGGTAAAAAAATTTCGATTTTAAAGAGGTGAAACAAGAAAAAATCTCGAAATTTCATCTGATTTCATCACGATTTTACTCAAAAATAACTTAAAACAAAATTTTAACTTTCTAGTCCCAAGTAGTTTTAGAGACGACGTTAGAGCAGTGACTAAGGCACTTGACTTCATATTGACTTTACTCGTCGCCTTAGAACAATTTTCATCTTTGTCAAGGCAAGGGTCTTTTTTATGTTTCTTTTTAATTTTTCAGAGGATAAAAATTTCCTCTAAGAGTTATTTTTGAACCCCAAAATTTTAAAATGGGGTGCCGGAACACTCAGGTAAGTGACCCCCTACAATGAAAGTCTGGAGCCATCACAATTCAACTTCAACTCAATCGGCCAAGTAGTTCCAGAGATATAAATTATTTAATAAAAAAACAACAAATTATTATAATAACTCAATCATGAGTTTCCTACATTTGATTCACTCGCGAATCGAATGAAGGTAATTTTTGTCAGATATTAAGTAATAATGATAGCAACACCTTACATGTGTATAATAGACTAAGCGCGCTGGACTGGGGGATTGAAGTATATAACATCTTAGATTACAAATTCACTAGGTGATCCATATCCGTGTTTGGTAAAAGCATCATGCGGGCTAATCGCGATATGATGCTGGATCACACCTAGATGGATCATATCTTTTTCATTATCTTGGTCCAGATTTAAGATTCAGCTGACCCCAATAGCCTCAACCAGCAGTGGTCTAGCGATATATTGTTATGCCCCCCGACAATACTTTCCTGGAATATAAATATAATTATTCTTACGGGTCGCTTGGCGGTCCCTTTGAGGCTGGAAGGCATCTTTTTGACAAAGGCAATTCGCTTCCTGTCAATAAATATGAAATGGCTCTTGAAGCCAAGTCATAAATAATTGTCAATGCCTTTTTGGCCCAGATGTTGATTTATAAATGTCATTTTTACCGTGAGAAATATCTATTTCCATTTCTGGAAATTTCCCATGAAGGGTCACGTGGTTCTGAAGACCATCCCTTAAAAAGGGAGTGGTCAATAATTAAGAATTTGGCCTATGAGAGGGAGTCTTGGAATTTCGAGTCTCCAAGCAGTTTTTGATCAGTTGACAGAGTTTGGGCACTTCTAATTTTGCTCTTGAGAGAACCAGTCCTAGTTTGAAGTCAGAGATGCTCACTTGTTAATTTGATGTTAAGAGATGAGGCTCTCCAGCCATCAGTTGGAGACAAGTGTATTTATAATTAACTAATAAAAATAATCAAAAGTAAATAATGCTCTTTCTTTGAACAATCTCTCCCTCTTCAAATCAGCACCAGGGCTTAAACAGGCCGAATCGCTTGGACACGTTACCAGACCTTTCACGGGGAGTTATCTTCGAGATAAAATCAACAAATCGTCAACCCTTTCTCTGGTCAAGAAGGGTTGCAACCAAAACCAACAGTGTGTCGCAACAATATATATGTTTTAAAATGTCGCGGTCAAAAATAACTCTCTTTGATAAATACTCACTTAACATATTAATTATAGAAATATTTATTATAATGACCTTTATTATACTACATTAAATTTCTAACAAAAAATATTTATTATATGGATGAAATCTCTAAAATCAATTGTTTTCGAGTTATAAGAATTTAAATATTTTTCAATACGTGTATAAGAATTAAAGCCCAATGAATATTGTCCAAATAATTAATTGAATAACAAAATAATGGATTTGGCTGATGATTTGGATTTCGATAAAAATTTTCAAATTCATAATGGACAGTCTACTTTATATTAAAACGATTATAATTTCATAAAATGTTTAGTTTTTCAGAAAAATTATTAAATATTGAAATTAAATTCCTTTCTAAAATATTGACCTGAGCTAATTATATATGTATAATACTAATTATTTTAGGATATTAAATTATCAAAATGATACTTCCTGAGAGTTTTTTTATAGGTTGAATAGCTAGAGCGATAGAGCAGTGTGTATCTTACTTTCCACATAAATTTCACCATTACAGCCTAACCCTTTGAGGTACACAAACTGATCTTTATTAAAAAAGATACATTTCCAACAGAAAATTTCATATGAGTGAAAAGTCTAAAATCATTATTTTACGAGTTTAAAGATATTTCAATATTGCATAATATGTAGAATGAATGGACTTGAATCAACAATGTCTCAGATGGCGAGACGTCCTTTCGGTATAACCGACCAAAAGAATTATAAATAAGAAAGAGATCGATCTTATTTTATCGATTTATCTGGAGGCTCCTAGTAACTTTTTAATATAAGAAAATAGCATTTTGTTTAATAATTTTGTAGTTTTAAAAGACATTGTATGAAAAGATCCAATTTCTTTTCTCCGGAAACGAATCAACTTGTAGAAATGCCAAAAAGCTTTATTTTTTTCTCATTAGATATTTATTCAAATCTATTGAAATTTCATATCTGTGTGATATTTTCATTTATATTTTATATGAAATTATTATTATTAGGAGATTTGCATTTTATAAGGTAGTTTATTTGAAGTCCAATTTGAAAAACGCTAATAGCTCAGTTGAAATTTTTTTTAAAATATGAAATTAATTAGATATTATAAAACAATTAATTATTATTCATTTAATTCAAATTTGAACGAAATCGATTCAGTGCTTTTTGAGAAAATCGTAAAAAACCCCGAAAACCGTCCATGAAAAGGCCGTTTTAGAAACATTTTAAAATTCAACTTCATGTCACAAGTCAATATTTCATTTCATATGACTTTTTAAATTTTTTTCAAATGCATCTCGTGCTTTCAAAAAACATCGTTTTTTACGGTTCAGATGGTTTTTGACCATTTTCTCAAAAAGTACTTAATCAATTTCGTTCAAATTATTAATAATTAATTGTTTTATAATATCTATTAATTCCATATTTAAAAAAAATTTCAATGGAGTTATTAGTGATTTTTCAAATTGGACTTCAAATAAACTACACTTTAAAATGCAACTTTCCTAATAATAATTATTGGATATAAAAGATAAATAAAAATAACACACAGATAATTTCAATAGATTTGAATAAATATCTAATGAGAAAAAATAAAACTCTAAGGTATTTCTAGATGATTTTCTCCCGGATATAAGAAATTGAATCTTTTCATACAATTTCTTTTAAACTACAAAATTCTTAATCAAAATGCTATTTTCTTATATAATAGATATACTGTGAACCTTCAGATAGATGAAATCGATAAAACAATAGCCGATTTCTTTATCATTTTTATTTCTTATGGTTTGTTTTATCGAGACGTGGGACGTCTTTTTATGTTAGATAGGGACACATTATTGAAATATCTCTATTGTAATATATTTCAACATATTACAATTTAATACATCCAATTTAGATTTATGATTATATAATATAAAAAATAAATATAATATTTTAAATTGGTCCGATTATACCAGAGGTCGGGGAATTTTTTTAGCCATTACCCCAAAATATTTTTGCGTAGGTCGCTGTTACCCCTACATTCTGAAAAGCAAAAAAAAACAAGGTAAATGTATATTATTTATTGAATTAATTGGAATTTACATGAAAACTATCTGTAAGTAAATAAAGATTGTAAACATTAACATAATTCAAACGCTTTTACGTTTTAGAAAAATGATGTTGTTTCATTTTCGCTAAAATGACTTCAAAATTAGAACTTTTTGACGTGAGCGCAATTTGAATACAGTCCTCGGCTATCAAAGTAAAAATACTATAATAGTTTGTAAAATAGAACATTTAAAAAATGTCCTTATTACCCCCGATAGTTTCATTGTTACCCCATTTGGGGTAATTTACCCAGGTTACCCGACCGCTGGATTATACCATCAACAGCAATGAGCCTGGCGTCCACGAAAAGCGTCAGAGGTCAGCGAAAATCAGTTAAATAATATTTTTTTTTAATTATTAACAGCGTTAAGACAAGTTTATTTAAAATGGATTTAAAACCATTAATTTATATGATATATGTAACGATTTTGATTGTTTTATTTAAATATATTCCGGGGAAAATTTTCAAGGGTGCAACATCGCATTCTTGCGGCCAAAGATCGAGAACTTTCTTTAAAAGCTCACTTTAATAACAGATTACAGATTGTTATGTTGGACCACTAAATTTATTTAAAAACGTACCCCTTCTTCAGTTGATAACAAATTCCATTGAACCTGGAGAATTAGAGACTTCCGCAGAGTCATCTTGTAATTACAATTTTAAAACTGTTCATATACAATATTAAACTTATTTTGCTATCATGTATAAATAAAGTCTTAAATATCTTAAATAAAATATTTTTTTGTTAAAAGACAAACATTTTTTTATTTGTTTATAGGTTGGACGCAAGGGGGGGCAGTGCCCCCCCCCCACAAAACCCTTGGCCCCCTAGGAAAATTGAAACTTTATTATTACTAGGCTTTGCTTATGTATTTCTCATTAAATTATTTCGCTACTTCCAAAATTTGTCAATTTAACTAAAAAGCTAGTTGATCTCTAATCGGACTACCGAAATTGAAACCTTGTGGTTGCCCCCCACCCTAGGAAAACTCCCTAACTACACCATTTGTCACTATGTTCAAAAATTTAAAAATTTTGCTTCTTTGTAGATTTATTGTAGTACTTCACCAATTTTATTTTGAAAAGAAACAAAAGTGATTATAGTACTTTCCCCGAATAAAATTTTTTAATTTTATTGTTCAGGAAAATAAAAAATAAAACAAAAAAATTTTATGTTCTATTTTAATCAAGAAAAATTACACCCGCTACTTTAGAAGAATTTCATTCGAAAACATCCTGAATTTTTTATACGAGTCCAAAGTAAAATATTTAACCTTTCTTATATTTCCTAATCTTTAACAAGCCAGGTTTAATCAGAACGTTTTTATATTATTGTGAATTTTTTTCTCTTTCCGTAGTTTACTTGAGCTTTTTCAATGCTTCTTCTTTTTTTTTAATCTGCGCCAGTAGTCACTCGACTGTAAACTGTTCGAATTAGGTACTTTATTAGTCTAATTGGCTCATCTTGTATTGATCCTCAGAAATAACCCTCCCCACCTTCTCTAAATTATGTCCCATTTCTTCTCAGAACAGGGTGGAAATCTCTAGGTGGTGTGTTGTGAACCGTAAGTTTATTAACGTTGTTAATTTATTTTCATTAAAAATTTCTATTTATATCTGAGTTAACATTAAATAATACTTTTTTTTTTAATTTATATCTAATTTATAAAAACTTTATGATAAAGAGGAATTTTTCGAAATGTTTATATACCTATATATATATACTAATATAAAATTGGAGAAAATAATTAAACTTAAATTAATTTTTCAGTACTCTATTTGCAGTTTTAGTGAATTAATTATTTTAAATGGTAAATACGTATCTAAATCTGATATCAATTTTGATTTAATATTTTCTTACCTACAGCCAAAAGACTATTGCAAGGAGAATAGAAATTAATCTCTTAAACAAGCCTGGACTTGTATTAGGCAACCTTGCAATGCCTTAGCTCTAAAGGACGAGAAGTCGCGCATTTTTTAATCATTTTTCTCGATTAGATTCTAATGAAAGAACCCCCCCCCCCCATATTTATTAAATAATAAAAAAGTAAAAGATTATTTACGTTATAGAAGCTCTTTTATGTAATTAAAAAATCTTGAATATAAATTGTTTATTTATACCTATATATTATAAATACATATCGCCTTAAAATATAGTAAAAATCATTCAAAATACTGGTTTTCTGCATTTTTGAACCAGAAATTTTAAAGTTAGAAAGTTAAAGATCTAATTAGTTCTCCACATTGGAAATACAATAGTTTTAGCACAAAAACATACTTTCTACGACTTTTCGTTCTTAAGCTATTGTGGGCGTTTGGCAGTTTGGGCTTAGAGATCAATAGTTTAATCTTGAATGGATAAAAGCTTCACTTTTTGAAAAGCAATTAGAAATCAGCATATTAATAATATCTTTTCAAATATGGATTTTGAGGAAAAAATAAACTTTACCAAAATTTTAGTTATTTGATCAATTTTTAACATAATTTTCCTTAAGGAAAGAACTTTATATCAGAATTTATTTCTTTACGTCATTTTTTCAAAGCCTAAACAATAACCGAATGTAAAGGCGAGTCGATAGAGTCAGACATTTGATGTGCTAATACTGTTTTATTGATATCGTCCCCGTATATAGAAATTAGTGCCTTTCAAGGGATTCGGACCATTCTTCTCCAGCACCACAGCTCAAAAGCGTCTACTTTTTGCGGATGTTCTGCTTTAAGGTCAAAGTTTCGGCTGCACATAACATGATAGGGAAGACCAGAGTAGTGACGATTAATTTCCTTGTATTGATGGCTAAGCTGTTGCTCTTTTTCTTTAATTTTGCCATTGCTGATCTTCCCATTTGTATTCGACGAGTCACATCGTCATCGTCACCTTTGTTCGACACTGTAGACCCCAGATAGGTAAACTGGTCCACCACATCATAACCTGCGATAAACAGGGTTTCTGGGCTGTAGTTCTGAGCACGATCAATTATCAACAATTGTGTTCCTCAATCACTTTCTCAAGTTTGTTCAGTAGACGGACTATTTCTTCTTTGGAACTTGCCAGAAGCTTGGTGTCATCAGCAAATCGCAGGTACAGTAGAACTGTTGTACTGTGTCGGAGGTCAGAAATTCCCACACCACCCACAGAGATGCCGCCATACCAACCTTCCAGGATCTTTCTCATCACATATTCCCCATAGATGTTAAAGAGATTCGGGAACAGAATACATCCTTGTCGGACACCCTTAAATACACCTGAAAGATGGTTGTAAACTCTAACCACGGCGCAGCACAAACTTTTTAAAAGCAAGATAAGGTGATAGGGAACGCCCATTTCCCTAAGGATGTCCTATAGCTTTGACCACGATAAGCTGTCAAATGTTTTGCTATAATCAACAAAACAAAGATATACTGAAACGTATCTACTCTTATTAAACGAGCAAAAATTGTATATTTGTATATATATTATATATATATATTATATATTTTTGTATTTTTTTTAATTTGAAAGCGGCTCTCAAATAAAAATCGACCTTTTTATCAGAATTTTAAATTAATTTAAAAATAATATTAAAATAAAGCTTTTAACTGAAGGAAGAAAGTTACCGAGTATCGCTCGGTTGCCTCCATGTACTATTATATTATACCAGCTGCGAAGTCCGCCTTCGGCGGGCATCTTGCTATCCAAGGGGCTTCTTGATTTTTTGATCCTGAACATTCGTGGGTTTTAAAATAATAATTTAAATTTTCTTCTTTTAATCAATTTAATCTTAATAAACTATTTGTGGGTTTTAAATGAGTGGCTCGCGACAGACAGCATAAGCGCTTTATAATAGAATATATTTATATTCCAACTAAAATCTATATTTGAACGTTAAATAATGTTATTTATGTTTTGTGCAAATTGGAAAAATCAAAAAAAAAAAAAAAAATGAACAGTAGTGTAATTTTCAAAAATTTAATTTTTTGAAAATATTTATTAAACCATAGTTTATAAACCATTTTCTTCATTCTAACTCGTTTATCCGCTAGAGACTGGAACTCTCTTCCTCCGACCATCTTTCCAGCAACATATAACCTTCAATCTTTCAAGACATGCATCCACGAACACCTTCAACTCCGACCCAATCCCTAAATCTCTTCTTATTTCCAAGATACAAGGGTCCACGGTGGAATTCAGAGGTTGAACCTTTTCGGTGCAACTTCTTCTTGTATCAGTATCATTATATAAAAAAATGAACCCTTCTGCAATTTTGTAAAAATACCCTCCCCCCACCCCATCTCCTTTTCTAACTCAAAAAGTTTATTTCAAATAATATGCTTATAACATTGGAAATATGAGAAATCATTTTTTAATTTAGAGATAAAGTAATATTTATCTATTGAGAAAGGTGGGGATGTTTTTTTCTAGTTCTTTGATATTTTTTTTAAAACTTTTAAAATTTGTACAGAGATTAATTTCCCCCTAGGACCCTGTCAGTCCTACCCTTGTGATGACCATGAAAACAGGTCTACGAAATTTAAATTTTGAAAAGCTGTTTGAATTACTGATAAATATTCTGATTCCTACAATCAATTAAAGTAGAAATTGGTATATATTAAAAAATTATGTCAAATCAGAAATTTTCCATACATTTTGAAATTTTGAATTCTCCCCCATAACAAACTCAAAAATTAAGAATTTCATATTTTCTTTTTTATTATTTCTTCAATACGCCGATAAGTAGATATGATTTAAGAATAATTCTAAAAAAAGTATTTAAATTCTTGCTTTGTGAAAATCTGGTATGACACAAAAAAAATGAATCTATTTTTTATATTCATCAGCTGAAATTCTATAAGAATCGTATAATTATTCAAACAATTTATCATATCAGACCTGTATAATTGTTTAAGCAAATTCACTGTACATCCTACGATCGGAGAGCTTCTGCTTTCTGGGCGTCTGGTGGTGAAACACCACTACAGCCCTTTAAAACTCCTTTGTTTAATATGTTTCACTATAAACCAACACCGCTTTACCTAAATGTTAAAGATATTTATTATTTTTTTCCTTATTAATGTTTAGAAATTACTGAAATGTCAGATATTAGTTTTTTACTATCTGTCCGAATTACGATGGTTACAAAAGCTCGATAACGAAGGTGTTCCGGTGCCAAAATAATAATAATTGTTTCCTAAAGATTTCCGTCTTTTTATCCTCATAAATTCCGGATGAAAAATAGAGAAAATCAGAAGAAAATTAAATCATTTTTTTAAATAATGTTAATTAGCTTAAATAACGTTTCGATCATTATTTCTCTGATTGTTTTGTTATCAAGTGAGATAAACAGCACAATAACTTATTATCAAAACCCCAGCTGTGTACCATATAACACGTAATTACCTGGGCTTCTCTCTATTGCTGAAAAATTAACCAAAATGTTGTAAATTATGTTAATTTTAAAATAAATAAAAATTCAAGGAAAATATTAAAGCTTTTTCTAGACTTTATCAGAAAAGATGTTTCAACTGAAACCAATTCAATTTCATTTTATTGAGATAAACTCATCAAAATGCATGGCGTTTCGACCTTTATTTTTGGGGTCGTTTTCATATTCACATTGAATTCTTAAGATGTGTGGGATGGTGGGGGCGGGGCGGAGTGGTGATGCAGTGGTGGAGGCGAGGTGCGTGGTTCCGGGGGGGAGGGGTCCAGGGGGTCGTGAATTATATATATTTGTATTTTTTTTAATTTGTTTACAGTGCATCGCTCGGTGGCTCCAGGCACTATATAATAACGAGCTTTTCGTGCGTGCCTTCGGCACGCCCTCGAAGCTCGGCGTTCCAGGCTGGTGACCTGGCGGGCAGCGTCTCGGTCAAAATTTTTTATTCCTCTTAAAAAACCACACTCCAAATGTATACCCGTAAACTACCGAAAATACATCGTCTCTTAAAAGTTTCGCCTCTTTAATTTTTGAGTGGCGAGGGGGGGGGAGGAATAATTATCAATATATTTAATGTTTCTTAATTTAAAATGAATTGGAGTCTTTCATTTCAAAATCCGAGTCCAAATTACAATTATATTTCAAATTTGCCTGGTTAATGAAAAATCGATTGGAGCCATCAGTTTAAAATCCGAGCTGACAATTATATTTCAAATGTGCCTCGTTAATTAATATATATTTAATGTTTCTTAATTTAAATCTATTGGTGTTTTATCATTTTCATTCGAGTTCAAATGAATACAATATTATCTCGACACCAAGTCTAAATCAAAAATATATAGTTTTAGTAACAGAAATCAAGATTATATAAATATTAATGTTGCATTGGTGTAATGGCTAGAGATGATGCCCTTAGTTCAAAAGTTCGTCGGTTCGATTCTAGGCAAGAGGGTGATTTTTTTAAAGAAAATTCTCTCAGCGTTGTTACAAATTAATCTAGGCTCTTATATATAGTATATATATACCGATAATCTCTTGGGTATTGATATTGATATTTTAAATTTGATACCAGTATAATACCGTTATTTCAATATCAGTATTCTTTCTTAATAGTGATGTATGGAGGATTCTAGGGGGGAGTCAAGAACAATATTTTTTTTTTAGTACGCACTTTTTTTTCTTCCACATGGTTCGTACTGCCAAGTTTATATTTATCAATGGGACGAATTGGCGATTAATTGAATTCTTTTGTTATCCTCCGCGCATCTCTTGGGGGTAGGTATGGTGGGGGGTGTTCCCCTCTGCGTGGGCGATCTCCTTCGGCTGCGGCGCTTATAAAGCGGCGGCTCCCTTTGCCGCGGCTCCATTTGCTGTCAAGCGCTTGCATGTTTGCCATCTCGATGACCACTGTGCAGTGATAGTGCATCGGCCCTCTCCTCGACATCAACAACACAATGCATTATAAGGTAGGAAAATTACTACTTTAGAATTCAATACCTGGCCGACCGAGCGAAATTCGTTGCTAACTAAAATTTTTTGCTTTAGTTAAAAGCGATATATGAATATTATTAATTATTTTTAAATTGAAAGGTTTTTTTAGTCACAAACTAATAAAAGACAATAATTTCAATTAATTATTATTATTTATAAGTAGGTTATAATGAAAAGGCAGTCCATAAATTTTTTATTCAAATTCCGACGTTTCGGAGAATTTTTCTCTCCTTCTTCAGGGTCACCCATCAATAACTATTCAATAAATTAAAATTATTGGATAAAAAAATACTTGCTAGGTTCCACATTAAGATATAAAAATAAAACGATTTTTTTTTAATCTCGATATATATATTTCGGGTGGCTAACCCATCTTCGGGAGCAAAGTAACTTTCTGTTGCTCCTGAAGATGGGTTGCTCCACCCGAAATATATATATATCGAGATTAGAGACTCTACAAAAATAAATTCTTTTTATTTGTATATCTTAATGTGAAACCTACCAAGTATTTTTTATCCAATAATCAGTTACTTTCTGTTGCTCCTGAAGATGGGTTAGCCACCCGAAATATATATATCGAGATTAGAGACTCTACAAAAATAAATTCGATTTATTTTTAAATCTTAATGTGAAACCTACCAAGTATTTTTATCCAATAATTTTAAAAAAATGTTCACCAAGTACCAACACCAAATTCCTTAAAAACTATTCAATATCCTGAAGAAGGAGAGAAAAAGTCTCCGAAACGTCGGAATTTGAATAACATTTAAATAATAAATAATTTCTGGACTGCCTTTTTCATTATAACCTACTTATTTCGCTTACCAGTCCGTCTTTCTAAGAAAATAAATAAAATAAAATTATTATTTATTTTATTAAAGTTATTATAGGAAAATAAGGACTATATTTTTTATGCAGATAATTTATATTTTATTGCCAACGTTTCGTCAACTTTGAAGAAAGATAATTTTAAGTTAAAAATAAATAAATAAATAAAAGTTTAGCCTTGATATGTTTACTAAGAAAGAATAATTACAAAAATGACAAATATGCAGGGAAGTTAACTATTTGAGCCCTGAAGAAGTCAACAAAGTTGACGAAACGTTTACAATAAAATATAAAGTATCTTCATAAAAGATATAGTCCTTATTTCCCTATAACAACTTTAATAATAATATAAATATACCTTCCTTTATATTCCTTCGTTGAACTTCTTAAATCCTGAAGAAGGGGGGACAGTCCTCCTAATCTCCGGTATTTTAAGAGGATAAAAATTAAGTTTTAATAAATTAAATTAATCAAAATTTGTGGTTTTCATTATCGTTGGGCTGTCTTTACATCAATTTAGAATTGATTTCTATCATTCTGTCTTCAATAGAAAATACCTCTATTTAATTGGATTTTCTAATTTTAATAATATAATAATATTTGAAATAAACTAGTAAGAGGTTTTAAAATGAGAATAAAAAAAAACTAATTTTTAATTGAAAAGTTTTTATTTATGAGATAAAAATGAAAAAAAATGAATTGTCAATTTTTATTGGCACACCCACCTGTGAATAATTACTTCAAATAAGAAAAAAAAACTATTAAAGTTACGGGAAGATGAAATCTTGTCAGAACGATTTGACGACTCATAAAATTCATAATCGCTGATTTTTATCGAAATCGTTGAAGCCGTTTAAACCCATTCAATTTATCTATACTACATATATTATTATATAACATTTAATAGTATAAAATTTACTCGCTAAGCCCTTGGATACAGGTTTACTTTGCCGGTAGTGAATTAACTCAAAAAAAAATTTGCTCATTGTGCATAAAAATATCTAAACTAAAATATGGTGAAAATAATTAGAACATTCGTTTTAAAAATGCAGAAAACATCTTTTTTTGAATGATTTTATTGAAATTTTAAGGCCTTGTTATGATATAAAAGTAATTTTTAACCGACTTCAAAAAAGGAGGAGGTTCTCTATTCGATTGAATTTTTTTTTTTTTTTTTTTTTTTTTTTTTTTTTGTGCCTATGTTACCTCATATCTCCGCCAATTGTCAACCGATTTTGAAAATTTTTTTTGCATTGGGTCCAGTCTAGCTTCCGATTGGTCCCATTTTTTTTTCGATTTTTTTCATAGGTATTAGACCTTTTTTATTAGGTTTGTTTAGGTTTGTTTAGACCTAACCTCTTTGTTTATGAACCGATTTCGATGGTTCTTTTTTTATCGAAAGGGGGTGTCTTAGGGATGGTGTCATATTAATTTGGTCAAGTTCTGATGATATAATCACTATTAATAACATCACTAAAAAGAGAAAAATAAAAATTTTTAAGAAAAAAATAAAAACCGACTTCAAAAAATTAAGTGCAACAAATATAAAAATACACTAAAAGGTATAAAATAATTATTATCTTATTTAGTTACAACTAAACGACGAAATATTAACACGAAATTACTTTTTGAAGTTGGTGCCAAACATATACCTTTTATGAATCGCACTCGACGGATCTTACTTAGTACGTTTGGCAGGTACGCTCGCTTATAGATATAGTTTGTTTGGCACCGACTTTAAAAAGTAATTTCGTGTTAATATTTCGTCGTTTAGTTGTAACTAAATAAGATAATAATTATTTTATACCTTTTTAGTGTATTTTTATATTTGTTGCACTTAATTTTTTGAAGTCGGTTTTTATTTTTTCTTAAAAATTTTTTAAGAAAAAATAAAACCTACTTCAAAAATTTAATGCAACAAATAAAATACACTAAAAGGTATAAAATAATTATTATTTTATTTAGTTACAACTAAACGACGAAATATTAACATGAAATTACTTTTTTAAGTCGGTACCAAACAAACTATACCTATAAGCGAGCGTACCCTCCAAACGTACTAAGTAAGATCCGTCGAGCGCGATTCATAAAAGGTATATGTTTGGCACCAACTTCAAAAAAGTAATTTCGTGTTAATATTTCGTCGTTTAGCTGTAACTAAATAAGATAATAATTATTTTATACCTTTTAATGTATTTTATTTGTTGCATTTAATTTTTTGAAATCGGTTTTTATTTTTTTCTTAAAATTATTTTTATTTTTCTCTTTTTAGTGATGTTATTTAATAGTGATCATATCATCAGAACTTGACCAAATTAATATGACACCATCCCTAAGATACCCCCTTTCCGATAAAAAAAGAACCATCGAAATCGGTTCATAAACAAAGAGGTTAGGTCCTGAACAAACCTAACAAAAAAGGTCTAATACCTATGAAAAAAAAAAAAAAAATGGGACCAATCGGAAGGTAGACTGGACCCAATGCAAAAAAAATTTTCAAAATCGGTTCACAATTGGCGGAGATATGAGGTAACATAGACCAAAAAAAAAAAAAAAAAAAATTCAGTCGAATAGAGAACCTCCTTTTTTGAAGTCGGTTAAAAAGAATAAATAAATTAACATGACTTTTTTCAATTTCCCTTTATTAAGTTTTTATTTTAAAACTTACTAATGGTTAATTACAAATAATTATTTATAAATAAAAATTAAGAATTTTAAATTATGTCATGTTCATTAAATCAAAATAAAATTTTCACTATTTTATTAATTAATAGGAAGGTTCTAAGCTGAACATCTGTAAAATTTACAGAAAGTGTAGCGAGTCTTGAAAAAGTTTTTAATATTTAACCGACTTCAAAAAAGGAGTAGGTTCTCTATTCGACTGATTTTTTTTTTGTGCCTATGTTACCTCATATCTCCGCCAATTGTGAACCGATTTTGAAAAAAAAAATTGCATTGGGTTCAGTCTACCTTCCGATTGGTCCCATTTTTTTTCATAGGTATTAGACCTTTTTTGTTAGGTTTGCTCATGCCTAACTTCTTTGTTTATAAACCGATTTCGATGATTCTTTTTTTATTGGAAAGGGGTTATCTTAGGGATGGTGCTCATATTAATTTGGTCAAGTTCTGATGATATGATCACTATTAATAACATCACTAAAAAGAGAAAAATAAAAATAATTTTTAAGAAAAAAATAAAACCGACTTCAAAAAAATTAAATGCAACAAATAAAATACACTAAAAGGTATAAAATAATTATTAACTTATTTAGTTACAACTAAACTACGAAATATTAACATGAAATTACTTTTTGAAGTCGGTGCCAAACATATACCTTTTATGAATCGCATTGGCACCGAGTACAAAAAGTAATTTCATGTTAATATTTCGTAGTTTAGTTGTAACTAAATAAGTTAATAATTATTTGATACCTTTTAGTGTATTTTATTTGTTGCATTTAATTTTTTGAAGTCGGTTTTATTTTTTTCTTAAAGATTAATTTTATTCTTCCAATTTTTTCTTCATATTCGTTACGCCTGGCACGCAGGCCATATGCGCGATATTGGCCATATTGTCGTCCACGTGCAGATAAATAATGCTTTGTGAGGAATATTATATTGTTTGCAAATGATTTCTAAAATTTGGAGAAAAAAGTGAAAACTCTCTCAAGACTCAGTACCTACCGCTTTATTCAGATATTAATGATTTATTTATTTATTTATTTTCAATGAATAGCAGCTAGAAGATTGAAATTTTTCTTTTAAACGTAAAACGGGACTCTTTTAGTGTCAATACAATCCTGTCGCTCATAGTATTTTAGCTGTTAATTAATAAGATACAAACTATTTAATAGATATATGCGAAGGGTGAACCGAGATTGGAATTAGGTGTACACTGTCTTTAGAATTATTTGGAATTACTTTGGAATTTAATAGGAAATCTATTGTCATCTATTGTCTTCTACTTGGAAATGAAAGTGGAAGTGGAAGTAGGTGTACACGATTTTAGGTCGCGGTTCACCCCTAGGATATATGTATTTATTTGTCCAGGAATAAACAATCGTATTAAAATTTAAATCTAATGATTATTTTGAGGAATAATAACATTTTTGAGTGGTCAAATATAATAAAATATTTTATTATTTTTGTGTGGTCAAAAAAGAAAAAATATTTTTTCTTTTAATTATTTTTTAAATTATTGTTTATTTAATGATCCACTTGTTTTGTTTTGATTCAACCACATGATTCCTTATTATTTAACCACCTGTTAATAATGAATTTAATTAAAAAAACTATCAAAATATTTTTTCCCGAAATTGAGACTTGGTTTTATAATATAGGTAAATTTTAAAATCAATTTTTGATTTATTCTATTAAATGTTTGCATTTCTTTATAAAAACGATCATAAAACATTTATTAATAATTCTAAATTTCGGGAGAAAAAAAATATATTTATAGTATGTGACCAAATGCTAAGTAGGTTAAAAATGACCTGGAGAACCAGCCCATAATACCTCTCCAAAGTCTTTAAGAAAAATGACCTGATCCATCCCACTTTCTCTCTATATACAAAAGAAAAAGATTATTAAAGGGGTTCGTGACTGTTTTTTTTTATAAGAAAATTCTCAAATTTTTACCATCGAATCATCGATGTATTAAATATTTATGCCCGAAATTTGAAGTTGATCGTCTTTCCCATTATCGAGAAATACCAGGTGTATGCATATGAAATGAGCCTTTTTTATGAAAATAAAACACTTTTTTGAAATAGGAAAGAAAAAAATATTTTATCCAAAGTACTATCCATCACTTTCTACACATTTTGACAACCTTTCTGGCAATTGGCGGATCCCCTTCCAAAAAAAACTGCTGGACTTTGGAAGAAAACCATTGATTGATCCATTTTTCGACTTCTTCGTAAGTATTGAAGTGCTGCTCTTTAAGTGCGTGGCCCATCGACGAAAACAGGTGGTAGTCGGAAGGAGCCAGGTCTGGTGAGTAAGCAGCATGGGGGTAGCAATTCCCAGTTGAGTGCTTCCAGCGTATCCTGAACCGTTTTTGCTTTATGTGAAGGAGCATTGTCATGAAGGAAAATCACTTTATGTTACCTTTTTTGATATTCTGGTTGTTTTTCCTGCAATGCACGGTTCAAATCAATTAATTGTTGTTGGTAGCGTTTAGCATAGCATTTACAGTTTCAGAAAGTTTCAATAGCTCATGATAGACGATACCTTTTTGGTCCCATCGACATCGTCATCTCATTGTCATCGTTGAAACCATCTTTTGCATGTTGCTAATGATAGACCATGACTGCTATAAGCTTCTTCAAGCATTCGGTGAGATTCTGTCGCGTTTTTCTTTAAATGATAACAAAAATTTAATGCTGTCGGCATATCGTATGCTGTAGGAACAAAATTCGACATTTTTAACACAAAAATGTTTTATGTTGTTGTAGTGCAAATCAAATTTTTAACACTGAACGTTGTTGACAGATGCCAAAGCAATGAAAAAATAATAAGGTTATGGTTTGTTCAAAATAAAAATAACCTATACTACCATCTATCCTAAAAGGCTCATTTCATATGCATATACCTGGTAAATTATTGAAAATTGTCCTTTTAACATGGAAGTGAATGGACCGAGCTTTTAAAAGGGTAATAACTTCTATACAAATTAAACCATTTTGTACAAATTTATACAGATCAATAATTCAACTTTTATGAATCGAATGATACATTTTTCAATAGATTTGACAATCTAGTTAATTAGTTATTCTTAAATGTAAAAAATAAAAAGTTATTTGCAACAGAATATAACTAACCAGTGTAGAATTCCAACTCTATTTCTTGAAATCGTTTTTGAGTTAAATAAATGTTTTTATAATGAGAAAAAATTTATCTCAATATTCTTTTTATTCATATTATCAAAACAAAGATTTTTATTCAAAATTAACCTCATTATTAACAATTTTTTAATTAAAATATTTAATAGGCAGAAGTTGTCAGTCTGCAGAAATACAAAATAATTTTTCAACCAGATAGATAAGCTGTCCCGAACCTCCTTAAGAACGCCTAACTTTTATTGACACACCTGTAAATAATTACTTTAATTAAAAAAAAAACAATCAAAAATGGGAAACTGACAGATCGATTTTTCAAATCCAAAAATCAACCAACCCGTGATTTTCATTGAAATCGTTAGAGCCCTTTTCGAGAAACCGAGTCTAAAATATATAGGTACCATATATAAACAAGAATTTAAGTAAGATTTTTGATTTTCCAATTTTTTTCATCTAGAAAACCTAAAATCAGATCCTTGTTCTGGAAATACACATATTTTGGAACACCCTGCAACCTCCCGTTTTTGAGTTCCCGTGGGCATCGGGACACACACACACACACACACACACATCGAACAGAAAAATCAATCTCGATTTTTTTTCATATATCAGAAATTTCCTCAATCACAAGAGAATTTTTTATTTTTCTAATGAATACAAACAGCGTAAGCCGGTCGGATGTTAAACTTCGTATCAAAGCAAGGGCTCTGTAATTAATATTGCTGATAGAAAACCATGTTAAATTAAAAACGTTTTTTTTTTTTTTTTTAATCATTCATCCAAACTAATTGTTTTATAACTTCCAAAATAATTAAACTGCTTATTGGGTGCAGTGGCTACTTGATCTTCTGCTCCAGAAATTAATTAAGTTCGTCAATAGAAATGTCTAACCCTCAAACAAAGTAATTAACCCTTTGACACAATTAAATAAATAGCTATCATCCAACTTATTTAATTTTAAATAATAGTTACATAAAAACTATTCACATTAAAAGCTACTTTAATAAATTTTTACAGATTTTAAAATCCAAGAGTTACAAAATTAAAGAGAGACCATACTTCTTTGTAAATTAGGATTGCGCCATTAAAATTATCAAATGGTGTGTACAACACACGACTTTTACTAATGAGCTCCCTTTCTATGAAATCATCCTATTAATTTTTCTTTTTCAAATAATTAATCCCCTCACAGTGTTTCGAGGTAGGTAAAAAGTAAACTGATATGAACATTGGATACCCACATAACTTTACCATATAACTGCGCCCTCCGTTATATTTAATATTTAAAACAATAATTTATAATCATTTACGAATCTTATTATATTGAACAACACAATTCTTGTATATATATATAGAATCGGTTTCTCGAAAACGGCTCTAACTATTTGGATGAAATTCACGGGTTAGGGGGTTTTTGGGTTGACAATTCGATCTGTCAGGGTCTCATCTTGGCCTAAGTTGTTTTTGATGTTTTTTTTTAATAATTATTTGGTTTTTCAATTTTATATTCCACTTATAATTCATTACAAATATTATTATATATTAGAATTTGCCAATTTAATTAATTGGAGGTATTTTTTTATTGAATATTTACTTATTAAATTATTAAAGATAATATTAATATATCAATTTGAACCAAACGCTCGGTGTTCCAGGTAGTTTTTATTATTTAAGAAGAAATAATATAGTATTTAAAATTTTAAATTAAGAAACATAAATTATAAAAATACTAACACATTGGTATTTCATATATCGTCGGCTTAGAGTGTAAACCTGCTAACTTCATTTTTTATCATATATGACATATTACCATACCGTTCGAAAGAAAAAGAGATGCAGCATCGTCCAAGTAAAACAGCTACTTAAAATTACGATCCTAAGTTGTAGAAAAAAATGTGAAAAATAGTTTTTTCCATAACAACAATATTAAATTTTGTTTGTTTTTTCTCTGCCCTGTAAAATTTCTTTGTTGTGAGTTAGCAGGTTTACTCTCTAAGGCGACGATATGGTAATTTTATGAAAGATTATATATTATTTTATTCAATATTGTAAATATCATCTTTCTTCGATTTTTGTTTGAAAATATTTTTGACCACCCATCCTCTTTTAGGTAACTATCAATTTCACATACTGAGTCATTTTCATAAGGTCGTATAGGGTATATGTGCGAAATTTCATAAAAATCGATCAAAGGGTCTAGAACTTAATATGTTGATATTTTTTAAACCCCCTTCCCACAATTTTGGCCCTTGATAAAAATAACTCTCTTTTTTTATTATAGGTTCATTTTTCAGAAAATTTCATTTTTCTTGGTTTTTTTAATTTAAAATTTTTATCATTTTAACCCCCCCCCCCCCTAACCCTTAATTGTTGCTTCGATTTCAACCAAAATCTAATCAGCCCTTAATCTTACTGCACCAAAACTACAAATGAAATTTCGTTTTGATATTCTCACTAGTTTTTGAGCTAGAGCGTACACAAAATTTGGTAACGCGAGTACTAACAAACATAACGCACGTAGAAACAAACATTTTGACAAAATAATTAATATCTCGTAAAACATAGTTGTTCTATCATTAGAGCTTTGTTGTAGACCAAAATGCCATGGTTTTGCTCAATTTTTTTTATCAAAATAGTTTCAGCCGTTTTTAAAATATTTCGAAAAAACCAAGCAAACAAAAAACACTTTTTACATGGACGATTACAATACTATTGACCATACCCTCCCTGTATGGTAAAGTAAAACACAATTGGTTTTAAAAAATAAACATTAACTAAAATCCGAAGGAAGCTTGGTTTTATGTATTTAGTGAAGTGAAACTTCTTTAGTGAGGTATCTGTTTGAATTTTTTGTTACAATAAAGGGGAAATGACCTAATAGAGGGGAAATAAGAGCCAAGTCTTGAGATAATAATTTAATTTTCTTAATTTTAATAAATTATATTTGCCATGACCAGTGGGTTTTAAAAATATAATTATAATTTCATAATTTTAATAAATTTTATTTGTCATTCCCCCGTGAATTTATGGGCATGAGGCTCACACATTTTTTATTAATATTTGCTAAAAATTGATTAAAATTAGAAGCAAAGGCGTTTTTAGCTTAATATTTAATTCAAACAAGCGCGTATGGTTTTATATTTAGACATACAAAAGTAGAGAAATATTTTTGGGTAGGTATTAAATAAAAATTTGATTTTTTCACCTTTAGTGCAATTTGAAAATAAATTAATGTTTTTTTTATTTGTTTTCTTTTAAGTTTTTAAATATAAATTGTGTAAGTATTTTTAATTGCTAGCTTGCGATTGGTTAAATGGTTGGAATTCGAAAATAAAAATAATTAAGCTGCTTGTCTGTCTGTCTGTCGGCTGGTTTGCTTGGATTTATTTCGTCCATGCTGGTAAGCGAGGATTGATCTCGATGACCCCATTCTCCTATCGCTTCCATTCCCCATTGATATCATCCTTTAACAACAACAACAAAAACAACAACAGCTCACCTGAAACGAACCTATAGATTATATTTCTGTTTTTTAATCGAATTACGTTGCCATGTTCGCCATTTAAAAATTTTTTTATTAAATTGTTAACACTCAGAGGCACTGATAATCCCATGGTCCCTTGATTAATCTTCGTAATAATAATATGATTCACATGTAAATATAAAACCCTGGGGTTTTCATCAGGGTGAATAGCGATCACGTGATTTCAAATGTAATGAAACATTCTTCAATTCTTCAATTCTTCCCCTCAAATCTAAATAGTCTTCTTGAATTTCTTTACTATTCAATTGAAAAGATTTTGTTTTGCCGAGAGTAGCAGAGTTGTTGACTCATAAAGAGAAATCATTGATGTTGTCCGCCGATTGATGCAAATAAACATATTTTTTTAATAAATTTTAATTTTCCTCATTAATATATCAAAGAATAATTGATACGTCAACGAGAATTATTTTGACCGCGCTGATTTGAAAAAGATATTTTTATCTCGCGACACTACTGTGGATTACGCTATTGGAGTCTGCGGAGTATTAAGTCTTGGACCAAGAGAGAAAAAGATGTGATCCACTTAGCTACAATCCAACGTCATTTCGCGTATAGCCCGCTATTTTTTTAAAAATCGATTGTTTTTTAATTTAAAAATAAATACAAATTTTTAAAAAAAAATCTTCAAACATTTAATAAATACCAAACGTTTCGGGAGAATTTTAAATATGTACTTAAAAAATAAAAAATAAACAATAAATAAATCTTTATTCCTCGACCTGCTTAGAGGCACAAGTCCTCGGTGGCTAGGTCCTCCAAACATCAATACAATCTAACTACACAAACATCAATACAAATTAACTACAAAAAAAAAATAACATGACCATAGATTTCCATCGAAAGACAAAAAGTAATTTAAAAATTTCGCAAAAAAAAAAAAAAAAAACAACGATTCCAGGAGCAAACGACGCATTTGCCATCCCGGCATTTGCCATAAATTGTTAAGGAAACCTGGTCAAAACATTAACAAGGATGGTATTACCTCTTTCTACCTCAGGTAATCTCTGCTTGTAAGAACTAAATAAAACAACAACTCTAGGACATTGGGACTTGATAAAATTTATAATTGATTTTATCATAGGGGGCAGAGCAGATGGTTTTTCTAATGAATAAAATAAAATAATAAATAAATCAATAATAAGTAATAATAAATAGTGTTGATTTTTATTCCTTAGAAAAAGCAACTTTCTTTTTTAACTATTTAAAATTCCATTGATAAAGGGAGACATTCTCCCGAAACGTTTGATTTTTATTAAACGTTTCAAGATTTTTAATAGATTATTATTCATTCTTAAATTATATATTTATATCAATATAAATATGTATTATATATGAGTAAATCCAACTTATTTTGCATTTTTTTACCTAAAAATTTGAAAATATAACTTTATCGCACCCCAACAATAATAATATAGTTTTGCTGCTCAAATACCTATAGACCAATTTCTAATAATGGTCATGAATTAAAAAACATTTTTCAATTTTTTATGATTTTCCCATTCAGGTGTGACAATCAAGGGGACGGAATTGACATTAGAGAATTTTGATTTGATAATGTAGGCAGAGACTGGCTTAAATATATAGAAGGTTACAATTTTGGTGACAATTCACTAAAAGTAAAACAACACTAGAAAGCTTTAAAAAAAAATTTATATGTCTTGTTATCATAGCAGGGACAAAAATTACGCTTATGAATGACATAATTAATCACTACCTTTATGAAGTCATTTTTCTGTGTTACCATATGAATCAAATTAACACAACTGGTTGCCATTAACAAACCAACTCACCAACTGACAATAGTTTCTCTCTTGATCACTGCAGTGATGGCGTGAGTCAAATTAAATACTAAAACTATATTGGGGACGGAATTGACACACTGTCTTTGGACAATTTTAATAATTTTTTCTAACAAAATTTTAATAACTAAAAAAACTTTATTAAATTATATAGTCTTCATTCATCTTTTTTTTATTTAGATGATATTTTATTCAGTCATATTTGAACATTTTTCGAGTAAATACACGGGTTTGAAAATTTAAACAGCCAAATTCGACAGGGGACGGAATTGACTTTTTGTGGATTATTTGAATTGAAAAATATGAAATTGAGTAAAATCGGCGTTAAAAAATTTATGAGAGATATAATAAATGTATACAATCAAAGACTATATTATTAAAAATGGAAAATTTATTTTAAATTGGAAAAAAAACCTAGTGGAGTTTACAATGCAAAATATGTTTGATTTGTTCATATGTATAATTGATTTGTTTAAGACTACGGTTTAGAAAGTTTGACATTCATCATCAGTCTTTTTAATTATACATAATTTATCAAATATTTCTCGAGGGCTCAAATTCTCGATTGGATCAAATTTTATACATCGACTAAATATACCTTTACATTATTTATTTATTTAATTTTTGCTTAATGAGTTTTCATACTCTAATCCTGAATAGCTTATAATCATCACTCGTCGTCATTAACTTGATCAGAGAATTGGCAAATTATTTATACTTTGGATAATAATTTAAAGCAGATGGAGCATCTAGTAAAGAAGATTTTAATCTTACAACGACTACCTACGCTAATGGAAATATTATGCCAGTCATTGACAAAATGTTTATGTCTGGAAAACATCGAACTTGAAGGGGTGGGTTCCCTGGGCTGGAGAGCGAGCTAAATGGGGGCAGCAATTTAAGGAGCTTAATTATTGGAAACCAGAAACGAGAGAAAAATAAAGTCAAGGGTGAAATATTGGAAATATTAAATGATACAATTCAAGGAAAAAGGGAAAATTTTTATAATACTCGGTACGTTAAAAACGACCTAATTGAAATAAATTTAAATCAAGCTACATCGTAACCCCGACAAATGTTGAGATTTCGCAAGTTTATAAATCATTAATTTTACTGGTTAATTTTACTGGTTATAGTAAGATCTGTGATGGTAAAAAATAATAATTAGGACTTAGAAGATAAAACTATTGCAATTTTTCGATCAAATATTAACAAATATGCGGGCGTTTTTAACATTCATCTTGACATAAATTTTTTATACGCATTTCTTCATAAAATGATAATATAGGTATTATTATGTTTTTATCAACTAAAATACGAAATTCATCTTTTACACAATTACATTTATAACATTTCTACAATATATTGGTATAAGAAATTCAAGAGAGATAGTCTAATATTGTCTTTCGATTGCTGGGCGTCTAAAGTGAACACAAATCTGCAGACAGACAGAAAATAGAAATCCTAACATTATATATATGGTTGATTAAAAAAAAATCTAAATTGATTGATTGATTCCTGTGAAGTGGTATTTTAAGTTATAGTAATAAAGAATTTTTTATGAAACTACATCCCTAGGCGTACCAAATTATAAAACAGATTTATCTTTTTTATCATAAATAAAAAATATAATATATGATCAAGTAAATACACTAAAAATCATTCCCTCGCTGGGTCCCAACCGCCAAATTCACATAAATTCAAAGGTCTAATTCGAAAATCTTCCTATAACTACCTGCTATCTTATTATTTATTCATATACAATAGAACTGGGTGTACATAAATGTGTATATAGTTTAAACACGACAAACGGAAAAATCATAAAATATATTTTTAAATTCGTCCTTAAAAAACGAATCATTCCCTCACCGTTGTTTGAAAGTAGGATTAAAATATAATTTCAAATTGTATAGTGAACGCTGCTATATTGTTTTTAGAAGTTAGCTATATTGATATTCTAAAAATATACCAGATTCGACTATGAGTGATAAGATTTAGTTTTAAAACTATTAAAAATATTTTTTTTTCCAAGTTTGCATGTTGGGCCGTCATTCCCTCACACCGTGTTGTAAAAAGTTAAGCGCTTATTTATGTATTATTTATCATATATTTGTATGTGATTCTAGAATTAATAAGGTATCACACATTTCACATGGGAAATTATAAGGTTATTTTTTCTTCTTTTGTGCAATAATGTTTCGTTTTCTCGATTCCCTCACCTCCCTCATGCAAATTGTTGGTGTTGGTGTTCTAGAGCGACGGTCCACTATAAACCTGTACAAGAACAAATTCATGTTCCATGTTGTCTCTCACCATTTATTATATTTTTTCTGGGTATCACATATTTTTTTTGAAACTATTCAGAACCCATAACTATATGGACCTCCTCATTCCCCTTTAAACTCAAAAAAGTTGGAGACCACTATAACGTTTTAGACAATTAGCCCATGTACTATCAAATTTACAAAAGCAATTCCATAATATAATAATTAAAAAAAATTATCATCACATTTTCGAAGTCATTTTTCGATTTTCTTTGAGAATCAGCCATATGAATAAAAAATAACCTGACGTGTTCTGATGTGGCCATCCACTTGACTTTACCATACAACCTGGCCCCTCACTTATATTTAATATTTAATAAAATTATTTATATTTATGTAGGGGGGGTTAGTTTTTGCATTTTTAGACTCCTGGGGGCCCCCTGATTATGTATACAAAATTTGGTTGAGCTTGGTACAAGAGCCTAGATTTTCATTTTTTGTCCTTCCCTCCCATATTGGGTGGTTAGTTTTTGAATTTTTAGACTTCTAGGGGTCCACTGATTATGTATACAAAATTTGGTTGAGTTTGGTAAATGGTCAAGATTTTCATTTTTTGACCCTACACCCCCTCCCTCCCATTTTGGGCGGTTAGTTTTTGCATTTTTAGACTTCTGGGGGTCCACTGATTATGTATACAAAATTTGGTTGAGTTTGCTCAAATGGCCTAGATTTTAAATTTTTAACCGCCCCTCCTACCCCCTTAATTTTGGGTCGATATGCACCAAAATCTAATCAGCTCTTAATCTCAATGGACCAAAACTACGTGTGAAATTTGGTTTCGATATTCATACTACTTTTTGAGCTAGCTCGTCCACAAAAATTTGGTAATGCACAGACTAACGGACAACCAGACAACCGGACAACCGGACAACCAGACAACCAGACTAACAGAAATTTTGACAAAACAATTATTATCTCTAAAAATATAATTTTTTCGATGTTCACTTATTAGAGCTTTTTTGTAGAGCGAAATGCCATGGTTTCGCTCAATTTTTTTAATCAAAATAGTTTCAGCCGTTTTTGAGATATTTCGAAAAAAAGAAGGAAAAAAATACTTTTTTCATGCACGATTACAATACTTGACCATACCCTGTATGGTAAAGTAAAATTGCAATTTATTTTAATATTATATTCATATTTTTGACACATATTTAAAATTTATCTTTTTAAATCAAATAAATAATACAAAATGATAAAATTTAAGACTTTTTACTTTGGATGAAAAATATGATTTGATTGATATGAAACAATTAGTTTTGATAAAAGTTGAAAACCTAGGGAAGCATATAGTTTTAAATAATTAGGCCAACATGGGAAAAACAATATATTTTGTTAAATATTCGCATGGTGCCAAGTCGCATGACCGTCGAGGACGATCTCACGTTCCCCGAGTACCAAAATCCGCATTCATCGAAATTTCCTCAAGAACTCGCATACTATATTAGCAAATTAATAGAGAACAATCACTGAACACTTATCCTCTGCTTGATGCAAACATATTCTGGTATATATAACTAATATAAATATGTAAATAAATCCAATCGTTTCGGGAAAATTTTTCCCTTTATTAATGAAAATTAAAAGAAATTTAAAAAATTTAAAATTTCTGTTGATCAAGGAGAATTTCTCCCGAAAATTTTTGGATTTCAAAATAAGGTTTTCTGATTATTTTTTTTTATAAAAGATATGTATTTATTTAATTAAACAAAAACACTCAATAAACATTTTCCATTTACATATATATACCTACATATAAAGAATATAAATAAATATATATACAATATATATAATTTATTTGTTAGAGACTATAGTGGAAAGTTTGACCTTCATCGTCAATCCTTTTAATGATAAATATTCTATCTGTTATTTCTTATGGGTTCAAATACCCAATTGGATGTAGATAAATTAGTTTTGTTTATGACCAGCTTAATATTACAATGAAACTAATTTATCTAAAGCCAATCGATTTATAATTAACAAAACTGATGATGAAGGTCAAACCTTCGAAACTATAGTCTCTAACAAATAAATAATATATATACATATTTTTATTCGTTATAATGTTATGAATATTATGTATATGTTTATTTGCATCAAGCATAGGTCAACCTCATTGATTTCTCTTTATGAATCAATAAATCTGCTTCTCTGGGGAAAATAAAATCTTTTCAATTACATTGGCAAATGTTTATCTAAGTAATTAAAAAAACGATTCGCTACTCTAAATTTTTGACCACACTATATTATACTACATGGCTTAAACACTATTTTTTTAGCTTTCTCTAAAAATTAACTAAATTAAATTTAAAAGTATAATAGCCAATTATTTAGCAAGTACATAAACTAAAGGTTTATCGGACTTTTCTTTTTTATGAGCTGCGAGCGAGGCTAATAAACAGGAAGAGTCAATAAAATATAATTATAGTACTAGCCCAATAAAGTTTTACTTTATGAACAATAAATGTACCTATATATAAAACATATGTTTATGTTGTACTTACCTACAGTTTATAGTCATATAACAAAATTTTTTGACCATGTATCGATATTTGTATATGGTGTAGGTATGTATACTCTGATATATTGCAAGGGTGTTTTATCATTTTAAGATTTATATAAACATATAATGTTCGAAACGCTTAATCTATCTGTCGTTCAATTTTTAATAATTTATTATATTTAGAAAGCGTATTTTTTACTTTATCCATCGTAAAGTATTGTAATCCGTCTCACAACAAGCGCGACTTTAAAGGGTTCTCGGGTAAAGACTACGGAACCCATGTCCTCAACCAAAGTCAAAAATTGTATTATTAAATCAGGTTAAATTCTAGGACATGACAGTTTTGTCAAAAATTATATGGGGACTCGTCAAGAGCTCAAAAAGTGTGATTTTTTTCTTTTAGCTCGTGGGGATGCATGGATGTGCGTATCAGTGACTTGTGGTCCATGGATGCTATGGATACGGCGCATCCCTAAAATTTCAAATTAATTTTCGTAATTTCAAATCTATAAATATAAAATCTTTGATGCGTATGTATGAAATAGACTCACGCCTAAACCAGTGAAAGTATCAAGACCATATTCACATTATGTTCGTTTGGAGCTCCGGATGGTTTATGAACATTTTGGCCCCAATAGATGGGGCTGTGGATGAGATAGATATATCTGTAAATAGTATTTATGGTCCGATTCAAAATATAGATTAAGAACCTCAAGCACCAAACAAACATATGCTGTGAATATGGTTTTGATACGTCTAGTGGTTTATGCGGGGGCCTATTTCATAGCTATTGTTTTTTTTGAACTAAATGTTTTTATTTTAGGTTAAAAATAAAATAAAATAGATAGTCTTCTGTTTTTTAAATAAAATAATTTTTAATTATTTCTAGAGACTATAGTTTCGAAGGCATTGCCTTCATCATCAGTCTATCACAAATATTTCAAATTAGTTACAAATTAAGATTTATACATAGAAAATTTTGAAAAATATATAATGTCTTTTCTTCATGTTTCTTCTTGGGAGATTAGAATATAATATAGTTATATTCTAAACTCCCAAGAAGAAACATGAAGAAAAAGACATTATATATTTTTCAAAATTTTCTATGTATAAATCTTAATTTGTAACTAATTTGAAATATTTGTGATAGACTGATGATGAAGGCAATGCCTTCGAAACTATAGTCTCTAGAAATAATTAAAAATTATTTTATTTAAAAAACAGAAGACTCTCTCATTTTATTTTATTTTTAACCTAAAATAAAAATAATTCTGTTACCATCGACAGTGAAATCTTTTATTCAACTAATAAATGTTTTTATTTCCAAATTAAAATGTATTATTATTATTTTATTTTGAGCATTAGGCAATAAATACTACTTACCCATGTCCATATTTACAATAATGTTTTTTTTTAAATTTCACATCCATCTATCTTGAAATACCTTTCATTTTACATAATATCAGTTTTTCCTAAATTTTGATCTTTCTATGTTTTTTGGCATCACTCTTAGGAGGAAAAATTGTTTCTATTGGCGACAACGAAATCCCAAAATAGATACAGATTTAAATATCTTTAAGTTGCCGAGCTTGATTAAATTAAATATATTTTCAATTGAAAGTAATGGAAGGCAGCCCAGAGGTAGTGAGGAAAGAGAAAAATTAACACATATAAAATAAGAGTGTAATTTATTGGAATCCTTCCTCCTGTTCCTTTCAAACCGACGTTTCGGAGGATTTTTCCCTCCCTTTTTCGGGGTTTCAAACCTCAGTCACACAAAGCAGTATCCGTTTGGGGGCGAAGGTCCCAAAATATATTAAAAAAAAATCTCATGTTAAATTTGAAAAATAACGAAAATGATACCGTATTAGATGAAATTTGCAAAAAAAGCTAAGATTAAAATAAAATTTCAAAAAATGAAGGGCAATTTTTAGACATCCCCTGGTTGAAAAACTATTGAAATGAAATTGAAAACATAATATTACTTTAACAAAATGAAGCGCTGATTAGTTATTAGTACATATTGACGGACAAACATTAGTACTTTATTCTAATATTTTGTAGTTATTTCCTAAAAAATCTTGAAAATGTCTTAACCAATTCCAATCAAATCTAATATTCTATTTTAGTACCCCTTGAGGACTTCAAAAAAATCTGTATAAAGTTTTTAGGAAAATTACATTTTGAAGTACTTTACAGTAAGCAAGTACTTTACAAAAAGGCCAAATTCCTTTTATCTAATTAATAATTAAGGAATAAACATATTAATATTTCAAATGTCTATGAAAAAAGTCTAGCAGGGATCCGTTGCAGTTTATTTTAACTTTTTTAGGTAGATTTCGAACGAAAATCGATTTCAATAAAGCAGTTTATTTTAACTTTTATGTAGATTTCGAATAAAATCGATTGCAATAAAATTTGGCACAAAATTTAGTCTTGATGTAAACAAGAACTGATTAGTTTTGGTGATTTCAGGCCCAAGGGGGTGGAAATGGGGATGGGGGGGGTTTAAATCTTTAAAAAATTCATAACAACGTTAATATGAATGATACCAGTTTGGTTTCAAATGGCTAATATTCTACTAATTTTTCTCTACAACTACTGTCTGAAAAGTTTGTTGATAGGAGTAATCTAAAGGGGGATAGATTCCCTTCGAAATCTACCTCTTCCTACGGCCTGCCGCAGGGATTTTTTTTAAATTTATTTTTCCTTATTCTCTTCTTAATCTATTCTGTTTTATTTGCAAGCGCATTGTGTGAAGCAAAGATTTGGCTTATGCATTAATCTATTTAATATTCTTTAAATGAATCTATCTATTTGCCCATTGTATATTAAATTAATAGATACTTTTCTATATTGTATTGTAATTTTTATACATACAATAAATCCATTGACCTGAGTTGTTTAGCGAATTCTCTATGTCCATTAGAAAACACGTGACCATATACATGTGTATTTGTGTCTGTCTGTATGTGTGCTAATTAGAAACATGAGTCCTTTTAACTAGAAGATAGTCTCTTACATAATTCATAAAACACTGGAATAAATTCAAATTTTCATTAATAAAAGAAAAACACTGGATGAAGAATTTTTACTATTTTAAAACAACTTAAATCAACTCAAATTACTCGGTACGCTGGGCGATGAACTTTAACGAAAATATTTTCAAATTTGTGTTTCTCATTGGGTTTAAACATCTCTGAAACGTGAGGAAAAATCATTTTCAACAATGATTGTTTTTATGGCTTTGTATCTGGATACCCAAGATAATTTAAGGACAAAATATCGTAGAAAGTTCGTTTTCCTGCTAAAATATTTGTATTTCCAATGCGGGGAACTTTTATAGTATTTTGGGCTTTAGCTTTAGAACTTCTAGTTCAGAAATGCAACAAACTTGAAAAATTCATCAATTAAGAAAAATTTTCATAGAGTTTCCCGAGATTATAAAAATATTTACTTTTTTATTTAATGAATATGCCGATTATTTCATTATTAGAATCGAATCGAGGAAAATGAGTAAGAAGGGGTCTGATAGAATGATCTCTCATTCTTTAAAGCTAAGGCATTGCAAGGATGTCAAATACAATCCTTCTTAAGGAGGTTCGGGACTGTTTATCATTTTTATAAAAAAAATTCTCAAATTTTTACCATCGAATCATTGATGTATTAAATATTTATTCCCGAAATTTGAAGTTGATCGTCTTTCCCATTACCGAGAAATAAATTATTGAAAATTGTCCTTTTAACATGGAAGTAAATGGACAGAGCTTTTAAAAGGGCTATAACTTCTATACAAATTATATCATTTTCAATAAATTTATACAGATCAATAATTCAACTTTTATGAATCGAATGATATATTTTTCAATAGATTTGACAGTCTAGTTAATTAGTTATTCATAAATGATAAAAAATAAAAAAGTTATTTGCAGCCAACAGAATATAACAAAAGCACTAGTGTAAAATTTCAACTCTATTTCTTTAAATCGTTTTTGTGTTAAATAAATGTTTTTATAATGAAAAAAATTTATCTCAATATTTTTTTTATTAATATTATCAAAACAAAAATTTTTATTCGAAATTAACCTCAATATTAACAATTTCTTTATTAAAAAATTTAATAGGCAGAAGTTGTCACTCTGGAGAAATACAAACGATTTTTTCGAAGATCAATCAGATAGATAAGCTGTCCCGAACTCCCTTAAATTAATACTTACCTACTACTTTAGATATAGAAATGTGAATTTGAGAAAGCTGAAAAAATTTCCAGCCCCTTCAGGTTTCTTATCGCAACATCTTGAAAATTAAAAATCTTGTACATAAACAGTTAAGGGCGAAATGGATGCCCTTTAAGAGCCCTAAACTCTAAATGAGTATATAATTAGCTTTTAAAACGGGTTTTTAGTTTTCGTGAAATATAGCCATTATGAATTCATGTTGTGCGAGTGGAAGTTCTTGAGTTATTCACGGATTTTATATAAACTAGCGTAGATTTTATTTATTATAAAATCTTAATGTTCATTTGTTATAAAAGAGAGGTAAGTGAAATACCTATTAGTTGAATTACTATAGTAGTCAGAGCTGTAAAAATATCACCACTTCATGTTTATCTATTTGAAATACAAAATACGAAATTCTTTTCGAAATGTATTTGAAATACCAAATACGAAATTCTTTTCGAAATGTATTTGAAATACCAAATACGAATGTATTTAAAAATTTAGGTATTTGAAATAAAGATGAAATATATCTACAAACATATTATATTTAAAATAAATAAAAATCATTGTAGAAAAATTGTGATAAATATATCTTTAAATTGAAGGAGACAATAAAAGAGTGTGTCTTCTGCTGGAATTATAAATTTTTACTTTACCAGACAGGGTATGGTCAAGTATTGTAATCGTGCATGAAAAAAGTGTTTTTTCCTTCTTTTTTTCGAAATATCTCAAAAACGGCTGAAACTATTTCGATTAAAAAAATTGAGCGAAACCATGGCATTTCGCTCTACAAAAAAGCTCTAATAAGTGATCACTGAAAAAATTATATTTTTTGAGATAATAATTGTTTTGTCAAAATGTCTGTTAGTCTGTCTGGTTGTTAGTTAGTTAGTTAGTCTGTGCGTTACCAAATTTTTGTGGACGAGCTAGCTCAAAAACTAGTGTGAATATCGAAACCAAATTTCACACGTAGTTTTGGTTCATTGAGATTAAGAGCTGATTAGATTTTGGTGCATATCGACTCAAAATTAAGGGGGTTGGAGGGGGTTAAAATTAAAAATCTAGGTCGTTTGAGCCAACTCAACCAAATTTTGTATACATAATCAGTGAGACCCCAGAAGTCTAAAAATGCAAAATCTAACCTCGCGAAATGGGGGGGGGGGTGGGGGTGGAGGGTCAAAAAATGAAAATCTTGGCCATTTACCAAACTCAAACAAATTTTGTATACATAATCAATTAGGTCCCCAGAAGACTAAAAATGCAAAAACTAACCGCCCAAAATGGGGGGGGGTACATGATTATAAATAATTTTATTAAATATTAATGTAAGTGAGGGGCCAGGTTGTATGTTAAAGTCAAGTGGATGGCCACATCAGAACACGTCAGCTTATTAATTTATTTATAACGAGACTATAGTTTCGAGAGCTTTTGCCCTATTCATCAGTCTATTACAATTGATTAACAGGGATTAATGTATGTAGACTGATGAAGAGGGCAAAGCTTTCAAAACTATAGTCTCGTTATAAATAAATTAAAAATTTCTAATTCCATCAGAAGAGAACACACTCTTTTATTGTCTCCTTCAATTTATAAAAATTCTACTACCCTCGGCAAAAAGAAACTTTCAATATATATTTAGAATATAAATATATACATAACGTTTCGAACAGGGCTTTAAATTTAGAATTAATACACAGCTGATAATGAACATTGAACACAGAAATAGTGTTCGAAATGTTATGGTTTCTAATGAGTTTATCTCATTAAAAATGTCTAAATTAGGTAGTATCTCCCGAAACCTCTACCTTATAATAGAGTGAAAGAAAAAATTATTTATTGATTGTATTTTCAATTATTAAAAAATACAAATCTTTAAAAAACACTCAAGAACACGTTTATTCGAAACTAAACGTTTCGGGAGAATTTCTCCCTTTTTCAATGGTAAAATTTTTAAAGGAAAAAAAGTTGCTTCCTCTAAAATTTAGAAAGCAACACTAAGATATTAAATATTTTTATGAAGACAATTAAGTGTAAATCTTGTGTTTATAAAAATATTTAATATCTTAGTGTTGCTTTCTAAATTTTATAGGAAGAAACATTTTTTTTCTTTTACAAATTTTACTATTGTAAAAGGGAGAAATTCTCCCGAAACGTTTGGTTTCGAATAAACGTGTTCTTGATTGTTTTTTTTTTAAGATTTGTATTTTTTAATATAACAGAGTGATTGTATAAATCTATTCTACTGTGTGTAATCTAAAAAATATAGTTTATAATATAGCCTTAATGGAGAAATCATAAATATTTATTATAATTTTAAGTAAGGAATAAATAATTTTTTTAAAACAAATATTAATCACTGTTGAACGTTTCGACGATTTATACCGGTTTCATCAGTAACTTAGATTGTAGAGTTTTTGATGTGATCTATTTAATAAATTAAAATTCGCCAATAACTTTTCGCTTTATTTTTTAAATTCAGGTAAAAAGGGCGATCTTCATTTGCTACCAAAATTGAGTTCTACCACTCTGTCTACAATAAATTTTCTAATTTTTATATATGGTATAATAACGAGCTTTTCGTGCGTGCCTTCGGAATGCCCAAGAGGTTCTCCGAGCTGGTGGCCCTGGCGGGCAGCGTCTCGGGCCAAAAAGTTTATTTCCCCTAAAAATCACACTCCAGAGGCATATTTACTAAGTTTACATTTTTTTGACTTAGACTTTTATTTTTTTGAAGATGTTAGATATATATTTAAGTTACCTATGTTATTTCTAAATTTGTATTTTATTTTTTTATTTAAGTACTTACTTTTTATTTATTTATTTTTTTTTAATTAAGGATTTTGGAATTATCTATTTTTATTTTTATTTTCGGCCATATATAGTGGTGGTATAATACAAGAATTGCTTATTTAATATGATAAAGATAATAATTAATTATAAGACTTCAATTTGCGGGCATAAAAACAACTCCATTATACATAAATGTAATTAAAAATAATCGATTCCATCTCGGATCTAATAGATGCCAAACTCTTGTGATTTTTACTTTATCTTATAAATTAATAATTATTTATTATAATTTATTTTTATTACTTTTTGTAAGCTCATTAAAAAAGCTTTTATAATAAATAATTACTAATTGTCTGGCTATATGTAATTTCCCTTTCTATTCTAACAACGAGAACTTATTTTCTCCACCAACGAATCCTCAATTAAATTTATAAATCTTGGACTCGAATCATTCTAAATTTATTATTATATGTATTTTAAATATTTTCGATATGAATTCAAATTTATTTGAAATAGAAAATACTTGTATCAATGTATTTGAAATACAAATTTATTGTACATGTGTTTAGTGCCCAGCTTTGATAGATAATAGTTAATTTAATTTGGGTGAATGAACTTTATATTTCCGAAATGCAAAACCCGAGCGAAGCTCGTCATTTGAACGAGCTTGGCAAAAGATAAATATTTAGAGTAGTCGAGAGGGAAATGATCCACACAGATTACATATGGTAATGTATATTTTCGTTTTCATAATTAAAAGATTAATACCTAAATATACATTTAGTAACTAAAATAAAAGAATACGACCACCTTCTATAGGTTTATAAAGATTAGTTATATAGGTTTGAAAATAAATGTAGTCCATATTTTATTTATTTATCCATATAAACCTAAAAATGTATTTAAATAAATATGAAAATGAAAAGGTCAAATATTAGATAATGGTAGATAGGTTTAAATTATGTCAGAAGGTTTCGCCCCCCCCCCCCTCCAGATGTCGAACCCGAGTGCCAAGTTTGCTATCCAAGCAGTTGGTCTAACCCAGGGGTCGGCAACCTACGGCTCGCGAGCCACATGTGGCTCTTTCGATGTCAAGATGCGGCTCTCCAGTCCCATGCGCAAATATTAATAATTATATTATTTTATTTTCAAAACTCATAAAAAATATTATACTTCTTAAAAAAAAATATACTGCAAACAGGATAAGAACACTCAACAGAGAACATTGAGAATACATTCTCATTTTTCGAAATAAAAGCGTTTTTTTCGAGTTATTCCTTATGAATGTAAAAATTTAGAGGTGAGCCGATTTTTTTGCTCTCATTTGTATAATAAAAAGTAAAGTAAGATGCCAACTAACAAATAAAAATCTAGAGGCGTGCTTGAAACTGAAAACAACAAGTTATGAGCCAGATTTAACCAAACTTTCAAAAGGCATGCAAAGCCAATGCTCCCATTGATGTAACTATCTATTATTCAATAATTATAGTTATATTATTTGATTACTAATTTTATTAATCTAGAAGAGCTAGCTAAAATACTTTAATATGTTTTGTGGGAAACATTTCTATGTTTTTATATGAATAAATATTATTTCATATTTAAAATTATTTATTTTAAATCAAAAGTCAAATTTATATACCTAATCCTAATCAAATACGATAATAATGAAACAAAAATGTTAGTGGCTCTTTAAAAACTGGGAAATTTTGTAAATTGTAATTTTTGGCTCTTTCCTCTCAAAAGGTTGCCGACCCCTGGTCTAACCCTAGAGACGAGGTTATTTCAGACATATAAATATTTGCAAAGCATAAACAACTTGTACTCCAGTTATAGATAAACTGATATGTAAAATTTCGCTTGCGACTGAAAATAATTTTCAGAATAAGACAGTTTGGTATATAATTAATTGGAAAATCTGAGTCTTTCATAATTTTTATTTTTTTGAAAAATAGGTACAAACTAAAAGTTTGTAATGATATAGGACAGGGCAGTCCAAACTGCGTAGATATAGACAGGGCCGGATTTAAGCATAGACTACATAGGCTGCCGCCTATGTGCCCGCTCCACAAAGGGTTGCTGAAAATGTGGTTTTTGTAGGGTAATTAAAAAAAAAATATATTCCCCGGTAGGGCTCGCGCCACAGGTCCAGCCTAGGACCCCACAGATCCTAAATACTATCCTGGATGTAGATATAGTATTATATTTTTTGTGAAACTTACCTTGTAATTTCTTCTTCTTCTTCAAGTGGCATACTCGATTACGAGCGTAGGCGATTACAATGGAGAGAATACTCTCATTGAAATTTTTCCTGGGGAAATTTTTCAGAATGGTGTTTTCCCATTGGCTTCCTCTGAGGGAATCAGATTATAGCCGATCATAGGTTTCCTGTATTTGATTCGATCGCGATCACATAACACTTTTTATATCAAACACTGATATGGATTACCAAATGAATTTGAAATCTGAGATATTATATATTCAATCTCCCAGTCCAGAGCGCTAGATCTGTTAACACGTATGTTAGGTGTTTGCCATTAATTAATCATAAGTTTCCTGTATTTGATTCGATTGCTAATCGAATGCAGATGATTTTTGTCAAATATTAAGTGAAAATAATATCCGAATTTATATATTTCAGTAGTCTCGCGATATGTATCTTGTTTAAAAAGCGCTATCAAAAACAATTCTCGTTAATGTGTTAATTATTCTTTGATATATTAATGAGAAAATTAATTTCACTATTTATAGCCAATCAAATATTTGCAGTGCGTCGGGCTTGAACCCGCGCTAGCTTGATTAGAAGGCTTGCTCTTTGACCACTCGGCCAGCCTGACTCCATATCTTGTAATTTACATTTTTTAAATAAAAATTTTTAATTTTATTAAATAAATTTCACATCGAACCTACACCATTCTCCCTGAAAGGGAAAGAACATTAAACTAAAAATTTAAAAAAATCAAATATGTATCTACTAATCACTTAAATCAAACTAAAAGTAAAATCAAATAGTAAGTAATAAAATACAATATTCTTATTTAAAATCAACTTTTTCATCGTCATATCAGTCTTGCCTGGCAAATCAACTAACATAAAAATTTTTAATATCACATACAAACTAATAATAGTATTCTTACATTAAATCAACTTTGATATCATGCTGTTTGGCATAATTTTTATTTTCACATTTAAATTCCGTAGAATATAATGTGTAGTATTGCGATTACCTGCCTGGGTCCTGACACTTTGGGAGCTTCTATCTCAGAGATGAAAAAAGTTAATTTCATCTTGTAACTTCTAGGTGGAAGGAATCGATGCCCTTAATAGTTGGAAACTGGATTTAGGATATAATGAGTCCCCAGGGGCCAATAATCCATTGGTCAGTGCGTATGTACGTATGTACCCTCCTGCGTTTCGCAACCTTAAGTCTTAAAGCAACGAATTTGAAACTTAAGCTTGATATATGCTAGAAAGAGTAGAGCAAGATTTTGGTTGAAATCGGAACACCGGAAGTTGACATTTAGATGAAAGATTTTTTTTTGTTGTCTCAAAACGGCATTTATCAAGTGTCGTGTATAAATTTTAATCAGATTGAAAAAAAGAAGGGTGGGGGAGGGGGATTTTTTTTTGGCTTTTCGGCCTTTCTAGCCATAAGTCTAATTACCATACTAGTTATATATTTTTTAAAATTTGTCTCTATCCCCGGGGGTCAGATTTTAGCTGGATGCCTCGAGTCGGAGGGGGAAATTAGGATTGTTATTTCAAATAAGTGAGAATGTGAAAGTCGTGTGGTAACAACACCTGTTGATTTCAATATAAATGTGTACTTTTACAAACTTCTAGTTGAATCCAGCATCTTCCGATTGGACAGTATAAAATCATAATAATTATAATAATTTCGGGAGATTTATATTGGATTTCGGGAGCCAGGAGACTCTTTCTCTCTCTCTTTCAAAATTTGAGGAGAGATTCCAGAAAGGTTAGCAACCCTAATCACTATCTAATTATTTATTTAATTTTTCTTATTTTTATTAAATTAAATATTAATTAATATTTTAAATAATTATTTAAGAATTAGGGGTGGAAGAAGGGATTCCCCCGTTTACAAATCAACTAGTTAGTTAGATAAGAAACAAGATTTGTTATTTAGAAATGCATTTTGAAGAAAATTTGAGTATTTTTCGAGAGCAAGTGTTTCCCCTCCATTCGCCTACTCTATTATATAAGCCAAGAGCCTCGTGTAAGGGAATCATTTGACGCGCGACCTTCTTACTGCGAACATCGTAGGAGAAATTGGCAAAGAAATTTCTTACTCGGAATTAATTGGAAATCAACCCCTATCCATTTTTAAGGGTCAAATGTATGTATCCCTTTCCCTAAATATTAATAAACGTCTTTGGGGGAAATCTTATCGGAATTTGTTCAAATTTTATATTTTATTGTTTTTTAACGTTTTGAGCTAAAATATCTCATTTTTACTTTACCATACAGGGTATGGTCAAGTATTGTAATCGTGCATGAAAAAAGTGGGTTTTTCCTTCTTTTTTTCAAAATATCTAAAAAACGGCTGAAACTATTTAAAAAAAAAAATTGAGCGAAACCATGGCATTTCGGTCTACAAAAAAGCTCTAATAAGTGAACATCGAAAAAATTATATTTTTCGAGATAATAATTGTTTTGTCAAAATGTATGTTAGTTAGTTAGTTAGTCTGTGCGTTACCAAATTTTTGTGGACGAGCTAGCTCAGAAACTAGTGTGAATATCGAAACCAAATTTCACACGTACTTTTGGCCCATTGAGATTAAGAGCTGATTAGATTTTGGTGCATATCGACCCAAAATTAAGGGGGGTGGAGGGGGGGGGGTTAAAAAATGAAAATCTTTGCCATTTATCAAACTCAACCAAATTTTGTATAAATAATCAGTGGGTCCCAAGAAGTCTAAAAATGCAAAAACTAACCCCCGAAATGGGGGGGGGGGGCGGAGGGTCAAAAAATGGAAATCTTTGCCATTTACCAAACTCAACCAAATTTTGTATACATAATCCGTGGGTCCCAGGAATCTAAAAATGCAAAAACTAACCCCCCTCCCCTACATGATTATAAATAATTTTATTAAATTTTAAATATAAGTGAGGGGCCAGGTTGTATGTTAAAGTCAAGTGGATGGCCACATCAGAACACGTCAGCTTATTTCATTAAAAATCATTAAGGCCATTTTGAGAAACCTTAGTGGAATTTGTTCAAATTTTGTAATTTGTCTTTTTACAACGTTTTGAGTTTAAATAAATCACTTTTACCATATTTAACGCTATTTTCGAAAATATTTTTGGAATTTGTTCAAATTTTGTAATTTGCCTTTTTTATAACTTTTTGAGCTAAAATAACTAATTTTTCATTAAAAATCATTAAGGGCTTTTTGGCAAACCTTATCCGAATTTGATCAAATTTTATCATTACGTTTTGAGTTTAAATAAATCACCTTTACCACCATTAACACCATTTAGAAAATCTTATCGGAATTTGTTCAAATTTTGTAATTTACCTTTTTACTTTATTTTATAACGTTTTAAGCTAAACTAACTCACTTTTTCATTAAAAATCAATAAGGGCTTTTTGGCAAACCTTACCCGAATTTGTTCAAAATTTGTAATTTGTCTTTTTACAACGTTTTGAGTTTAAATAAATCACTTTAACCACCATTAACACCATTTGGAAAATATTATCGGAATTTGTTCAAATTTTATATTTTGATGTTTTATAACGCTTTGAGCTAAAATAACTCACTTTTTCATTAAGAATCATTAAGGCCTTTTTACCAAACCTTATCAGAATTTGATCAAATTTTATTATTTGTTTTCTTACTTTTTTAATTTAAATATATCACTTTTACCACTATTAACCCCATTTGGAAAATTATTATCGGAATTTGTTCAAATTTTATATTTTACTGTTTTATAACGTTTTGAACTAAAATAAGTAACTTTTTCATTAAAAACCATTAACAGTATTTTGGTAAACCTTATTAGAATTTAATCAAATTTTACAATGTTTCGAGCTAAAATAACTCTTTCAAAATCATTAACGATTTTTCGACAAATCTTATAGGAATTTGTTCAAATTATATAATTTACAAGTTTTCAGCTAAAACAACTGATTTTTTCATTAAAAATCATAAACGCCATTTAGGCAAACCTTATGGGAATTGGTTCAAATTTTATAATTTGCTTTTTTTGCAACATTTTTAATTTAACTTAATTGATAATTTAAACAATTTAATTTTCTACAACTAAGACACTTTTTCAATAAAAATCATTAACATATGCTATATCTCTCAATCTAAGTCAATTTTTCTTTAAAAAGATTTTCCAATTGTCGTACCGTAGTGCTTTCCCTAGTAGCACAATGTTTCAAACAATATAGTAACTATATAGTGCCTATATAGATTTCGAGAATCTATTTAGCCTCTATATAGTTACTATATAGTTTGAAACATTGTGCTACTAGGGTTAGAATTGATTTTACTAGTGAGCAAAAAAGTCAACACATTGAATTTATACCTAAACTTCACTTTTATGCCTAGTTTAAACTTTCCTCGTTGAACCATCTTTTGACAAAAAATTACTAAACCAAGTTTTCACTTTTTATTCAATATTTTTTTACGTTAGATTAATGATGAAATGTTTTCCCGTGTATAATGAATTATGTTGAGCTCTCTTCTGCGGTCAGCCGGTTTTCTTTCATTTTCAACAGATTTTCCTTAAACAATTATACTTGTCAAGTATAAAATAATTTAAGATATTAATTCAAAATCGAATTCCACTTATTTATAGTCGTAATCGATGGGGCTCATCAAGGATAGCCCTCGGTTTTTTTTTCTTTTTTTTTTAATAGATTCTACTGTATCTAAACAGATATCCGCATATATATTCGAAAAAATTATCACCCTAATATCATGTCCTTGTATTTATTGAATTGGGTTTGTAGTTTTTATTTTTTGCTGACTTTAAAAACATTTTTAACTAAGGTACTAATCCATCTAAAGGATCGTTTGTGTCAAACGCGCAAATTTCGAACCCTTAACCCCTTTTGCTACCCAATTAGATAAGAATCGAACCTACCGATTCTCCATCTCGTTTATCCTTATGATCTCCAGAAAGTGGAACCCGTTTCCTGTAAGTTAAAACCATCAGATATGCAAGACCTGCATCCACAGGTAACTTCATCTCTGACCCAATCGCTAACATTTATTATTCACCCTCTTTTCATACAGGGATCTCTAGGAGTTGCACCTTTCTGATGTAACTCGATCTAGCATTAATATCATTCAAAATAAATAAATAACTCTGGGGGCCAAGTTGTTCGAAGAATTAGAAATTTTTACTTTTTTTGAAAAGTTTTAACACTATTCGTTTTATAAATATTTGAAATAAATCACATTATGCAGTGGATAATATGTACTGTTAAATAAATTTAATAAAACACTAACAAATATACACAAATAGTCAACGTTTCGATAAGTTTCATTTGTGATTTTTACTTGGTACGCCTGGGAGGCAGGCGAAGCTTAGTACCTAGTGATTCACTCATTAATTTTTCCTTTTTTTCCTCCACGCTTTATGTTTAAAAATGTCTGAAAGGTGGAGAAAAATCATTTTCAAACATGATATTTTTGTGTCGTGTGTTTCTGTATGTGTGATACACACGATAACTTAAAATGAAAAGTGTAGAAAGTTAGTCCTAGTGTTAAATGATTGTATATTCAATGCAGAGAAGTGATTGAATTTTGGGCTTTCTAGCTTTAGAACTTTCGGTTAAAAAATATAGAAAACTTAATTTTTTGAATTATTTTATTGAGATTTTAATACGATATTTTTATAATATAGGCATAAGTAAATGAACAATTAGTTTATTATTAATTACTTATAAGCGCGTTTCTAGCTTAAAAAAGTGTTTGTTAATGATTAATTAATTAATAATAATTAATGTTAACGGGTGGGCGATTCTTATATTAGAATCTAATCATTCGATTAGTAAAAAGGCCGCAGATAGAAGAATTTTTCTTCCTTTCGAACTAAGGCATTGCAAGAAGCCAAATACAAGTCCAGACCTGTTTCAGACTAGTAGAGATTAATTTCTCAATTTTTATTATTCTTGGAACGGCCTTTTGACTCTAGGTCGGAAAATATTAAATCGAATTGAATATCAGATTTAGATACATCGTATCATTTAAAATTATTAATTCACCTAAACCGCAAACAGTGTATACCGAGTCTTGAAAAAGTTTCACTTTTTCCTCCAATTTAATTTATATTCCTTCTCATGAAGGAAATCTATGGACTCTTTTTTACTGCAATATTGTTAGAGATGATACCTATACATAATTTTTTTTAAGCAAAAATTTTTGTTCGATATACAGATATAGTCCAGTCAAATTGTGATTTTATCAGGAAAGTTTTGTAGTAGTTCTGATTTGTTGCATATATATGTTTTTTGGGACGCTGGATCCAAATTGTAAAAAATGCAAAAAATGTGAAAATTTCCATTTTTGACGGTTTTTTTGCTTATAACTTGGAAACTATTAACTTTTCGTAAATACATTTAATTTGCAAAATAAAAGTTCATAAAATTTCCTACAAATTTCATTGCTTAGGTTTTTTTCTCCGCCTAACCGTTCGGACTCAAGCGCAAACTCCAATTTTTCGACCTCGGCAGCCCCCCCCCGAATCACCCAAAAACTCGCACTTTTTTTATATATTCCCATTTTGACCATGAAGGAGCACGTTTTCGACAAAGACCACTCTATACATTTTGAAACTAGATTAAATTTGCTACAATTCAAACAAATTTTCATTTTAATTGGATAAATGGTAATCCGTGCCGCAATGAGGTTGAAGTTTTGAAAAACTGCAATTTTTGCAAAATACCGCAATTTTTCGTTCATAAAATGAAAACCACTCATCCTATCAACTTGATTCCTATCTCATTCTTTAGGAAATTTTATTGAATTGAACGTTTACTTGTACCACTTTTTTTTGTTAAAACTCTTAGTTTTATAGATATCCAGCATTTTTCATAACAGGAAATTTTTACAATGTTGCGTCACGAAATTTTGATGGGAGACCTCAGATTTAGATTCAGCCCCAAAAAACATTTATATGCAAAAAATCAGAACTACCCCAAAATTTTCCCCATAAGGGCCCATTTGAGTACAATTTGACTGGACTAAAAAACTGTTTTACGAATGAAAATTCAAGGTTCTTGAAAAAAGTACGATATATGGTATAGAAAGAGATTTTCTATATATGGAAGTTCGACAATATAATTCGAAAATATTACAAAATGGTATTCTTTTTTCAAGATTCTAAGTTTACATTTCATATAATTTATCGTTTTTGATTACATGGGATAATAAACGCACATATATATTTTGCTATTATCCTGAGATTACTACTGCTTTACAGCGCATTGTCCTGAATTATTATTATCCCTTATAGTTTGAAATTGTCACGTAAAATTATTTTATTAAAAACCGTAAATATCAATATTTGCATTTAAAAGGAAGAAACATGTAATAAATTAATGAGAAAAATAATCACAAAGTACAAGTTCAGCAAGCTGCTTGTCTGATTATCGAATTCTCTTAGCATTTTCATTTATTTATTTATTTCTTATTTGGTTAGAAATGTCTGGAAAACGATCGATGAATTAAATCAATTTCAAGCATGCTATTTTTTCATAAAGAGAAATCAGTTCGGTTGTTTGATGTATAATAGGTTTTTAACTTCAAATTCAGGATATTTCAAACCAAATTCAGGATTTTAAAAATTAAAATAAAACTTTTTCAAATCAAATTCAGAATTTCTATAAAACCATGCATATGGTATTTTATATAATATATCTGGGGGCACGGCAGTGCTCAGCTAAATTCGATTCGAGCGGGGATGTGTGCACTGCCAGACTACTCTTTACAGGAAACAACTCAGGCCATTTTGATGCCTCTGTAACTTCGTAATGGAAACCTCTACATGGCTGAAATTTTTTTTCCGGAATACTGGTCCATAAGCTTAACTAAATTACAAAATTTCATATTTCTACTGTTTATACCATCCAAGTTACAAGAAGCCAAAGATAGGCTTTTTCGTCACTCACTCACTCACTGACTGACTCACTCATCAAAATTCTAGAGTACTCCCGCTAACCCTAGAATGCTGAAATTTGGCAGGCAGGTAAAGTTTGGGTTACAATTAATGGGAAAAATCCAAAAATTGAAACTTTCCCTTCGTCAGGACCTAAAATGAAGGGGTGAAATTTATAGACTTAATTAACATATACTAAAAATTCAATGAACCTAGAATGCTGAAATTTGGCATACTGGTATAGCTTGACACATTAATAAAGGAGGAAATTGAAAAATTGAAACTTTTCTTTCGTCAAGGCCCGAAATGAAGGGGTGAAAGTTATCGGCTTAATTAACATAAACTAAAAATTCAATGAACCTAGAATGCTGAAATTTGGCATACTGGTAAAGCTTAACACATTAATAAAGGACGAAATTGAAAAATCGAAACTTTTCTTTCTTCAGGGTATTAAAACATATTTATTGTCATAATCCCATCTGTGGTTATTGATCAAATTTTTAATATCAATCAAAAAGACATAATATCTATATATATAAAAATCAATCTGTGTTCGTTGGTTGGTTGGTTCAATGAACTTCGACACCGTTTATCCGATTGAGATGAAATTTTGAACACATATTTATCACAGTCTATAGGATGATGATGATATAGTTTCATCAATTTAAAATTAATTTCATTTTTGAATTTTATTTAAAGGCCATAAATTTTATTCAAAGCTCTAAAAGGGTCATGAAATAATGAAAAAGGTTAAAATGGTCAGGTCGACAAACAAAGAACCCCTCTTCACAAAGGAAGTTAGCATTTTTTTTTCATTTTCTTTTTTTTAAAGTTTGAAAATATCATAGAGAGATATCTATATATATAAAAATCAATCTGTGTTCGTTGGTTGGTTGGTTCAATGAACTTCGACACCGTTTATCCGATTGAGATGAAATTTTGAACACATATTTATCACAGTCTATAGGATGATGATGATATAGTTTCATCAATTTAAAATTAATTTCATTTTTGAATTTTATTTAAAGGCCATAAATTTTATTCAAAGCTCTAAAAGGGTCATGAAATAATGAAAAAGGTTAAAATGGTCAGGTCGACAAACAAAGAACCCCTCTTCACAAAGGAAGTTAGCATTTTTTTTTCATTTTCTTTTTTTTTAAAGTTTGAAAATATCATAGAGAGATATCTATATATATAAAAATCAATCTGTGTTCGTTGGTTGGTTGGTTCAATGAACTTCGACACCGTTTATCCGATTGAGATGAAATTTTGAACACATATTTATCACAGTCTATAGGATGATGATGATATAGTTTCATCAATTTAAAATTAATTTCATTTTTGAATTTTATTTAAAGGCCATAAATTTTATTCAAAGCTCTAAAAGGGTCATGAAATAATGAAAAAGGTTAAAATGGTCAGGTCGACAAACAAAGAACCCCTCTTCACAAAGGAAGTTAGCATTTTTTTCATTTTCTTTTTTTTTAAAGTTTGAAAATATCATAGAGAGATATCTATATATATAAAAATCAATCTGTGTTCGTTGGTTGGTTGGTTCAATGAACTTCGACACCGTTTATCCGATTGAGATGAAATTTTGAACACATATTTATCACAGTCTATAGGATGATGATGATATAGTTTCATCAATTTAAAATTAATTTCATTTTTGAATTTTATTTAAAGGCCATAAATTTTATTCAAAGCTCTAAAAGGGTCATGAAATAATGAAAAAGGTTAAAATGGTCAGGTCGACAAACAAAGAACCCCTCTTCACAAAGGAAGTTAGCATTTTTTTTTCATTTTCTTTTTTTTTAAAGTTTGAAAATATCATAGAGAGATATATATATATAAAAATCAATCTGTGTTCGTTGGTTGGTTGGTTCCAATGAACTTCGAAACCGTTTATCCGATTGAGATGAAATTTTGAACACATATTTATCACAGTCTATAGGATGATGATGATATAGTTTCATCAATTTAAAATTAATTTCATTTTTCAATTTTATTTAAAGGCCATAAATTTTATTCAAAGCTCTAAAAGGGTCATGAAATAATGAAAAAGGTTAAAATGGTCAGGCCGACAAACAAAGAACCCCTCTTCACAAAGGAAGTTGGCATTTTTTTTTTCATTTTCTTTTTTTTAAAGTTTGAAAATATTTATAGAGAGATTACTCATAAAAAAATGACACACGTTATAAATGTATAGCAATATAGTATACATATAAGTTAAAGGTATAAACAGGGCCGGGCTAAGAGAAAATTTTACTACAAGCATGAAATATTTTTGCGCCCCCCCCCCCCAGCAAATTTAGCAACAATCATAATAGAACAATATACATGTAGAGGTATATAGTATACATATAAGTTAAAGGTATAAACAGGGCCGGGCTAAGAGAAAATTTATATTTTTGCGCCCCCCCCCCCCCAGCAAATTTAGCAACAATCATAATAGAACAATATACATGTAGAGGTATATAGTATACATATAAGTTAAAGGTATAAACAGGGCCGGGTTAAGAGAAAATTTATATTTTTGCGCCCCCCCCCCCCCAGCAAATTTAGCAACAATCATAATAGAACAATATACATGTAGAGGTATATAGTATACATATAAGTTAAAGGTATAAACAGGGCCGGGCTAAGAGAAAATTTATATTTTTGCGCCCCCCCCCCCAGCAAATTTAGCAACAATCATAATAGAACAATATACATGTAGAGGTATATAGTATACATATAAGTTAAAGGTATAAACAGGGCCGGGCTAAGAGAAAATTTATATTTTTGCGCCCCCCCCCCCCAGCTAATTTAGCAACAATCATAATAGAACAATATACATGTAGAGGTATATAGTATACATATAAGTTAAAGGTATAAACAGGGCCGGGCTAAGAGAAAATTTATATTTTTGCGCCCCCCCCCCAGCAAATTTAGCAACAATCATAATAGAACAATATACATTTGGGCCAGTAAAATAGAATCTTCAAATATATCTATTCAAGACTTTATTATAGAATAACAGTACTAATAAAACTTCAATAAACAAGTTGCGTGGGGGTCCAGGGGGCAGAAGCCCCTTTAGTAGAGGGGCCCGCCGAAGGCGGCCTCACACTAGTTAATAATAAAAAAGACTCACGTTGAGGAGAAACCTTATAGAAACTATAGTCTATAACAATTAAATTATATATATGTATATCAGTGGCGATTGGTGACTTTTCAACCAGGGGATGCTGTCCATAAAAGTACCGTTTATTTTTGAAATTTTATTTTAATCTTCAATTTTTTTTTGCAAATTTCATCGAATACGACATCACTTTTGTTATTTTTCAAATCCAACATTAAATTTTTAAAATATATATTTTTGGACCTTCGCCCCAAATTGATACTGCTTTGTGTGAGTGAGGGTAGGAGTCAGAAATTAAATCTTGTGACTTAAACTCCACAGACCCTGAGATGGAAATGGACCATCTTCCACAATGAATCAGCCTGTCCTATAAGAAAATCTTAAATTTCTCCTAAATCTATTTCTATAAGCAAGCTATGACTTGTCTAGTACTCGTACTTGTATAGCACTCTTAGTTATTTTCGATCTTATATATTGAGAGATCTTAGAAATGGATTGGTCCAGAAATTCTCGAATCATCTTTATTTATTCCCTTTTTATATTATTTCTATTTTAATAGTTCCTCAGCGAGAACAATTTTTATTCGACTAAAACTCGTCTGAACTTGTCTTTGACAGTCTTAAACTAGAAGATATACCATGCAGACAGCGACTTCAAACCTTCTATCAGCACCCTTTTCAGAAAAATCATTCATTTTGATTGCCCCTTGAAACTATGTAACAATTTTATTTCATTTCGACATTCTATTTTCAAACAAAAAATGTTTTTTATAGAAATATTTGAAATAACGGATAATCATTTGAAATTTTAAAGATCCTCCTGAAATTTTGAAGTCGACCTTAAGTATATATTTATGAAAATACTCTAAATGTTTGAAATTTTAGGGATGCACTGCATCCACAGCATCCATGGAAGCCCGCCACTGATATATATACATTTTTATATTCGTTATGTATATTATGTATAGGTTTATTTCCATTAAGCAGAAGACAACCTCATTCATTTCTCTTTATGAATCAACAACTCTACTAAATAAACTGCAACGGATCATTGCTAAACTTTATCCAAATTCATTTGAAATATTAATATGTTTTGCTGGCTTGGTGTGTATTGGATATATTAATTATTTATCCTTTAACAATAAAAAAATAATATGTTTATTCCTTTATTATTAATCAGATATCACTTGCAATTTGCAGTTCATGTTGACTTTAATTCAAAAATAATGTTCGATTCTCATTTAATAGTCGAGGAATAACCATTCTACATTGGATTTTTGACGTTTCGGTTATTATTAGTAACCATTGCTGAAGACATGGAGGAATCGACTTAAAATCAAAAATAGCCATCGATTCTCATATAATACTCGAGGAATAACAATTTTACATTAGATTTTTGACGCTTCGAATATTATTGGTAACCATTGCTGAAGACATGTTTCGCATTGGATAAAGTAAACATATTTTCAATTAAAAACCGTTCTAAAAATTTGCAAAAAGCGGATCGAGTATTGAAAAAGAAGCCACTTTTTCATCTAAACATCGTATTACGCATCTTATTCAGCTTTGTAGTATAGAATAATGCAAGTAAAAATAATTAGAATAAAAGATTTCTTAATAGTATTTGCTTTCTATTGTGATTTTATAGGTAAATATCGATTTGACGTTATTTTGGTTTCAGCATTGTGCAATTAATCATTGATTATATTCCCTTTAAAAACATGATGTATCACTTTACTATTATCCCATTCTGTTTTTACTACGTGATTGAGAGAGAGAAAAAACCACAGTCGCCTTTTAACCCGGACATATACCAGTATTATGTCTATTTGAAATAATTGAACCTCTCGCTGTGTTTATTTTTACTTTCCACGATTCCGTAACATATACAACCTCTTCAATTTCATAAAGAGAAATCTATAAGGTTGTCCTCTGCTTGATGAAAATAAACATAGGTGTATATATTAGTATACCAAATATATATATATACGATATATAAACTTATATATATTTAATTTATTTGTTTGAGACTATATAGTTTCGATTTCATCATAAATTTTGCTCTATATCAGAATACTTTTTTCACTTTTATGGGAAAATGGGTGAGAGAGTATTTTTTATACATTACTTATAATATCTTATATCTACATTGGTTAAATCACGCCAAATTTTGGTTGAACTCGTTTCAAGCAAAGTTATCAAAGAAAACACCTCCAACAAAATTCCTGTCTGTCTGTATGTATGTCTGTCCACACTATTTTGTGCCAATTGGCATAAAAACTGCTGAAGATTTTTTATGAAATTTTGTATTTGATCAAATTTGAAATCTGAATATTTTGATATTTTGACCCCAAAAGGGGGTTTTAGGGGGTCAATAATGGAAATGATAAAATAACACCTATACTATTAATTCTACGGCAAATTGTGTCATAAGCGAAGTTGTAGAGAATGTGATATCTGAAATTTTTGCTTAAAAAATTCCCCAAAAACTCACCCAATAGGAGGAGGGGGTCAATAAATGTAAATTCTAGCGCTTTGAACTAAACTTAACCAAAATTTGTATACATAATCTGTAGGGCCCCAGAAGACTAGAAATGAAAAAATGGGGGGAGGGGGTGTCAAAAAATAGAAATTACATTCATAGTCTACATTCATAGTCCCCTGGGTAGCAAAAGGTCTGCGGAAGCCCCCTGGCTAGCAAGATGCCCGTCGGAGGTATGATCAAATAAATAATTCGTTGAAGTTCTCACTGTATTTTTCGATTATTGAGGTATTGTGTACCATTAATTTTTACTTTTTATTATAATAAATAAGTACATAGGCGCTGGAACCGTCATAAATGGAATATTTTTTATGAAATTTAAATATTAATTTAATTCAAATTATTTTAAATTTTATTCAATATGTTTCCCCTCGAATCTACGTCATACTCCCTGAACAAAACTAGCAATGAGTATATAAAAATGTAATAAGTAGGTATTTAAAAATTGTCAAAATAAATCCATTATGATTTAGAAAAAAAAACTTTTATTTTTATACCAAGAACTTTAAATGTGGCTCTCAATATTTTCAGTTCGTTAACTAGAACCCCTGCTGCAACAAGTCCGGTCACCCATGATATTATAAGGAAAGCCATTTAAATGTAAACGAGAACAAAAAAAAATTGAGTTTTAATTGAACATCGAAATACATACACATCACAGGGATACAGAAACAAAGTTTGTTTTATATACTGTTGAAAACAATATTAATAATTAAATTAGAAACGATGAGATTTATTTTCAACGAAACTTTGTCATTTAATATCTGTTTAAGCTCCAGTGGAGCGTATGAAGTCAAATAATTCCAAAAAACACTTAAAATATCGAAACGAGAATTTTATAGTCGTTATCAATGTAAAATTAATTTAAATAGATATGTTCTAAAGAAATAACAAGAGGTTGCCATCTACTAGATCCGAGCTTGAATTGATAATTTGAATTATATGTCAGACAAAATGACGTCGGACAAAATGAAAATGGAAAACGACATAATAGATAGAATAGAAAGGAAGAGATTAATATGGTACGGACACCTCAAAAGAATGCCGGAAGATAGGTGGCCTCATAAAATATGGACCTGGATGCCCACGGAAAGACGGAGGAGAAGAGGGAAGACCGAGACGAACGTGGAAGCAGGGAGTAGATGAGGCAATGACCAGTAGGCAACTACAAGAGCAAGTCATTCTGGATAGAGAGAATTGGCGTGTTGGATGCGGAAAACGGCGCATGCTGTAGAACAAACCGCTTTATTATATATATTAGAATTATATGTCAGAAGGGTTGCGTTTAACCCCTGGGGAATCGAACCTAGCGAACCTAGCTCAATTGGCTACCTTAGAGATAAACCACTCGGATATAATAATATTATATGTATCCTGCTAAATATTTCACTAAAAGATTTAATCTTCATTTGTAAAATTTTGCGGTCTAGTGATTCTAATTTTAATAACATAACTATATAACTTGTAGGTGTTTACATCACCGGAAACTTTGTTTCTATATCTCTGCTGTGTATTTCATGTATGTTCAATTAGAAGTCAATGTTCTCGTTTACAATTTACATGACTTTCCATATATATATGTTAACGTTAGATGAACGCGAAAGTTAAAACTTTTTATCCGGTCACTGCCCTATTTTGGTGCAATTGGGACCAGACTCGTTTTGATACTGAACCAAGAGTTGAAAAAAAGATACAGGACCCAGCCAGATATGATCCGACATCTTCTGCGTTAAGCCCGCAAATGCCTTTTCCATTTAAGCGATGGATCCCCTGACCAGATCCTATAATCAAATTTTATATATATTCAACTCTTTAGCTCAGGCGCGCTTTCTCCTATTTTCCTAATAGCCCAAGAGCCCACGACGGCCAGACCTTCGTTATTTTATAAAAGCTGAAAGTTTTTCTGTGCATGTCCCCTATACAGGTAAGAACGACCAGTGACTATAGAGTTTGGGTTGTGGTTACTTTGGCAGGTAACAGGTAATAAAGGTGTATAAAATAGTACTTTAAATTCGTTAAAGTATAAAGCTCAATTTTTTTATATTTTCTTCGGGATAACTTTAGAAATCTCGTCATCCATTGCCGGACACCCCTAAACTTTAAGAAACTCAAGCTTGAGTGGTTTGCCATAAAAAATTTAGTCTTTTTGATTTTAAGTCGATTCTTCCACGTTTTCAGTAGAAGTTGTCATTAATAGTCAAAACAACAAAAATGGAATGCAATAAGGTTATTCCTCTAGTATTAGATAAGAATCGATGGTTATTTTGATTTTAAGTCGATTCCTCCATGTCTTCACCAATGGTTATCAATAATAACCGAAATGTCAAAAATCTATGTAAAAACCATTAAAACTGTCCGCCTATTGAGGTAACATTTTTTTATAGGTCGCCAAGTAACATATATAAAATTTATCTTTTATATTATAACGAAAGTATAATTATAATTTATTAAAGTTTAGGGGTGTCTGGCGGGGTAGCAACTGTCATAAGTGTCCGGCAATGGATGACGAGATTTCTAAAGTTATCCCGAAGAAAATATAAAAAAATTGAGCTTTATACTTTAACGAATTTAAAGTACTATTTTATACACCTTTATTACCTGTTACCTGCCAAAGTAACCACAACCCAAACTCTATAGTCGCTGCTCGTTCTTACCTGTATAGGGGACATGCACAGAAAAACTTTCAGCTTTTATAAAATAACGAAGGTCTGGCAGTCGTGGGCTCTTGATCTATAATAGTATGGTTTATAAATTTACTACAATGCCCATCTGTCTGATTCTGTCGGATCATACCCGGCTGGGTTCTGTATCTTTTTTCAACTCTTGGTTCAGTATCAAAACGAGTCTGGTCCCAATTGCACCAAAATAGGGCAGTGACCGGATAAAAAGTTTTAACTTTCGCGTTCATCTAACGTTAACATATAAACATTCCAAATAAAATTTATTATTGAATATCTGAACAAAATTCATCTGTTTCGATTCCCCAAAGAATCAGACAGATGGGCATTATAGTAAATTTATAAGAACCATACTATTAGGAAAATAGGAGAAAGCGCGCCTGAGCTAAAGAGTTGAATATATATAAAATTTGTTTATAGGATCTGGTCAGGGGATCCATCGATTAAATGGAAAAGGCATTTGCTTAACGCAGAAGATGTCGGATCATATCCGGCTGGGTCCTGTATCTTTTTTTCAACTCTTGGTTCAGTATCAAAACGAGTCTGGTCCCAATTGCACCAAAATAGGACAGTGACCGGATAAAATTTTTAACTTTAGCGTTCATTTAACGTTACCATATAAACATTCCAAATAAAATTTATTATTGAATATCTGAACAAAATTCATCTGTTTCGATTCCCCAAAGACAGATGAAAATTGTAGTAAATTTATAAGAACATATGTCCTCAATTGTCCTCTGCTTGATTCAAATAAACATACACACATTTATATCGAGATGATATATCTGTATATATATATATATTATTTGTTTGTTTGAGACTATAGTTTCGAAGACTTGGTCTTCATCATCAGTCTTTTTTAATTATAAATATTGTTTTTCATGGAGTCAATACCGTATGTATATTGAAAATTTGATGCTTTTTCACTGGTGGTCAGTTTAGAATATATCCCTTTACAATTTGAATTTTTTTAGTCATTCTTAGCAAGCAATTAAGTTTTAAAATAAACCTATATACAAAATTTCAAATTTCTAACCCGAGAAATCGTGAGGTCTTAAAATTTTAACCATGATTCCGTCTTTAATAATTTTTTTTACAAAATCTTAAAAATGTGCTATTTACTGTCCCGATTTTTAAAAACGTCGTAAAAAAAAAAAAAAACGAAATTCCTCTTCCTTAAAAATCTGTCCTTTAGAATGTCAAGATTTTTCGGCTTTGATCATATACGTATATGTATAGTAATCGTTAAAATTAAGTGAATTTAATGACTCGTGTTATTTTTTCGCTAAGGACATAGCTCATGTTTTAATTATTTATTTATTATTCATACACACATGTAGGACGAATCATTTAACAGAAAATCTCCTTGTATATTCGTCTATTATTCATTTTCTTATTATTTTAGCCTTGAAATTATTGTTCAAAAAATCTATATTAAAAACGTTCAATTTTATATAAGAAAAATAATTATATAAGGTATATATTACCTTGGAAAACTGAAAATGTTTATTTTTTATATTTCTCTAATTTTGAATATTAGATTTAAGATTTATGTTGAACTTTACAAAAATATTAAAGATATTATTTTCATGAAAATTAATCAAAGAGATTGTTTCAAAAAATTAAACCGAATTAGAGAAAACATTGAAAAATTCGGGACGTTGTTCACAAATTTTGAGGATATGTCAATTTTTTTTTTCTCAGCAAAAGAGACTTCAATGAAGATGTCCTCTGCTTGATGCAAATAAACATATATATTATATTTTTGTTGAGAGAGAATGGTGTCGGTTCTTGGTGAAACATATTTAAATAAAGTAAAGAAAATTAAAATTTTTTTTTATAAATTTAAAAATAAATTCTAGGTAGGTTTCAGAAAAATAAAAGACAACAAGTATCTTGTCTTTTATTTTTGTGAAACCTACCTAGAATTTTACATTTTAAAATTTTTAAAATTGTTTTTACTTTATAATTAGTGCCTGGAGCACCGACCGATGCTCGGTAACTTTTTGCCTCTAAATAGCTTAATAACTCATGACACTTGATAAGTATAACCAATTTAAAAAAAAATCGTTAGTGCCGTTTTTGAGAAAATAAAAAAATAAAAATCTTTTATGTAAATGTCCACTTCCGGTGTTCCGATTTCAAGCAAAAGCTTGCTGTACTTCTTTTAGCCTATATCGAGCTTAAGTTTCGAATTTCGTAGCTCTGAGATTTATGGTTGCGAAACGCAGGGAGGTACATTCTTACGTACGTAAACATAAACTTCCAGTACTTACTTTTCTTTTAGCCAAAATCTTGCAGCCAATTTCCTTTTAATAATTAATTGATTTTTCAATTTTAAATTCCACAAATAGGTTATAACAAATATTATTATATATTAGAATTTGCCAATTTAATTAATTAAAGAAATTTTTCTATAAAATAATTTATTAGAATATCAATTTCATTCTCTTAAAAAATCCGACAATTCGAAGGATTTAAAAGCGTCAACGAAAGATCCTCGGTTTATATTAATATTATATTTTAAATTTCAATTACATTCAAAATTTTCTGGCCAGTGATACATCTTGATGATGGTCATAGCGGATGTAAACGTTGGTAAAAATATAAATAAAGTTTTATTTTAATTTAATTTTATTTTGGCTGCGATTAAAAATCGACATTTTTACCTGAATTTAAAATTAAAAATAATATAATATATTGCTTTTAACTGAATCAAAAAATTACCGAGCATCGCTCGGTGTTCCAAGTACTATATATATATTTTTTCTACAATGCCCATCTGTCTGATTCTTTGGGGAATCGAAACAGATGAATTTTGTTCAGATATACAATAATAGATTTTATTTTGAATGTTTAATGTTAACGTTAGATGAACGCGAAAGTTAAAACTTTTATCAGATCACTGCCCTATTTTGGTGCAATTGGGACCAGATTCGTTTTGATACTGAACCAAGAGTTGAAAAAGATAAGGACTCGCCATTGCTTAAATGGAAAAGGCATCTGCGGGCTTAACGCAGAAGATGTCGGATCGTACCCGACTGGGTCCTTATCTTTTTCAACTCTTGGTTCAGTATCAAAACGAATCTGGTCCCAATTGCACCAAAATAGGGCAGTGGCCGGATAAAAGTTTTAACTTTCGCGTTCATCATCGCGTATATATATATATATATGTTAACGTTAGATGAACGAGAAAGTTAAAACTTTTTATCAGGTCACTGCCCTATTTTGGTGCATTTTTGAGACCTGATTCGTTTTGATACTGAACCAAGAGTTGAAAAAAGATAGGACCCAGCCGGGTACGATCTGGCATCCTCTGCGTTAAGCCCGCAAATGCCTTTTCCATTTAAGCGATGGGTCCCCAACCAGGTCATATATTCAAATTTTATATATATTCAACTCTTTAGTTCAGGCGCGTATTCAACTATTTTCCTAATAGTATGGTTCTTATAAATTTACTATAAAGCCCAATTGCACCAAAATAGGGCAGTGACCTGATAAAAAGTTTTAACTTTCGCGTTCATCTAACGTTAACATTAAACATTCAAAATAAAATGTATTATTGAATATTCGAACAAAATTGATCTGTTTCGATTCCCCAAAGAATCAGACAGATGGGTTTTATAGTAAATATATATATATATATATATATATTATATTTATATATATACAAGAATTGCTCGTTTAATATAATAAGATAAGATAGGATAAGATGATACCTAACATTGAAACGTTTCATATTTTGTTTGATCAGGCCCTTAACTAGTAAGGGATCCGCCCAAGGCGGGCGTCGCAGGTAGTTAATAATAATTTTGAACTCGGTAAAGAGAAATAGAGTATTTTTTTTTTCATTTTCCAAATTTCAAAAGATCTGCCGTCGTTTGCGTTTCCCTTCTTTTGATCTTAATAAAGTTTAATTAAAACGTGAAAATTAAATTTGTTCTTGTTTGCCTACTTCAGATGAATTTAATATTTAATATCTCTATTTCTATCAAAAAGAAAAATAATAAATAAATAATCAATTTGATTGAACTAAATTAAGGAATATTTTAATTTATTAAGAGTATTTTCCCTGAAATTTAATATATATACGATAAAACAATAATGTTTAATTACTTTATTTAATGGGAAAATATTTGAAATTCTCAACAGAATACGAGATGATTTCATCAAGAGCCTTGTTTTGTATCCTCTATATTAAAATAAATTTTATATCCACGAAGTAATATGGAAATAATGAAATAACTTATTTACCGTCTTGCTTGTGTTATTCGTTATTTATTAGAATTTAATTTGAATTCATTAATATTCGAAATATTTAGTTTTTTTTACTTTACCATATAGGAAATATAATATTATATATTCGTGAATAAAATTAGTCATGTTTTTGTTTTATTTGATTTTTTTCGAAATTTTTTAATAAGAATATAAAATTATTTTTTCCGAGAGTAGCAGAGCTGTTGATTCATAAAGACAAATCACTGAGGTTGTCCTCTGCTTGATATGAATAAACATACCGTACATATTATATGATAGTTGTTAAGGACTTGAATGTGATGGATGGCGGAATATCACAATGATAAGATAATTTTATAGATAATCAACTGGTGTGTTCACCACACGACTTTCACATTTTCATTTATTTGAAGTTATCGCGACACTAATCACACTGTTAAACAAAATATTTTCCCCGTAAACTTAACAATGAATTCCAGTAGAGTTTTATACACTGATTATCATGCAATTTCCCGATTTTTTACAACACGTCAGAGTTTTGAGATATTATCGGTCAAAACGACGAAAAAGGCCATTTGACCTATTTTCGAATCCCATTAAATATTAAACAGCAATATTTGAAATCAAAATAATTTGTTGACTTAATAGAAAACAGTTTCCTCTTTGATTTTCAAATTACCACTTGTTTTTAGCTCAATTAGAACTCTAGTTATTACTAAAAAACTAATACCTTATGTTTTTATCTATGTTTATTATCCTTTATAATCACGTAGTTTTAGTTTTTTAGTTATAACTCAAGTTCAAATTGAGCTAAAAACAAGTGGTAATTTGAAAATCAAAGAGGAAGCTGTTTTCTATTACGTCAACAAAATATTTTGATTTCAAATATTTATGTTTAATATTTAATGGGACTCGAAAATAGGTCAAAATGACATTTTTCGTCTTTTTGACCGATAATATCTCAAAAGTTTGATGTGTTGTAAAAAGTCGGAAAATTGCATGATAATCAGCGTATAGAAACTCTACTGGAATCCAATGTTAGATTTACGAGGTGAAATTTTTGTTTAATTTTTGTCGAGCAGTGTAATTTACACCCACTTCCTTTATTTCATTTTTTTTTTGATTTTCTTAAAAACGGCTCTAACGATTTTTTTAAAAATTAGTGAATTTATCAAGTGTCATGAGTTAATAGTTATGTAAAAATTTTAATCCGATTGAATTAAAGGAAGGGGTTGTAAATTAGGAGTGTCGTAAAATAAATAATTTAATCGTTCATATCTCGTCTTCGGAATGTCGCAGAGCCTTGAAATTTGAAACTTAAGCTATCTACAAGCTACAAGATGTATAATAAGATTTTGGATAAAATAGAAAAATCGGAAGTTGATGTTTACGTACGTAAGAATTTACCTCCCCTGCGTTTCGCAACCATAAGTCTCAGAGATACAAACTTCGAAACTTAAGCTTGATATAGGTTAGAAAGAGTACATCAAGCTTTTGGTTGAAATCGGAAGACCGGAAGTGGACATTTACATGAAAGATTTTTCGTTTTTTTTTTGATTTTCTCAAAAACGGGTCAAACAATTTTTTTAAAAATTAGTATATTTATCAAGTGTCTTGACACTTGATAAATACACCAAAAACCAAAAAAAAAGTTGATTCTCTAGAAACAGGAAATACCATTAGCTTGATTTTGACCAGGTGAAGATAAGGCCCCTGTTCCCTTGCACCACCACATATATTATTTTGTTTTATTTATGAGAAACCTACCTAGTATTTTACTCTTATAACTGAATTTGGTATTGATGAAGTGCGCTTTCTGTCCAATAAACAAATGTTATAATTTTTAATAAATTAAAAAGAAAATTTTTTGTTTTTAATTTCTTGACCGGGGTTTTATTTTGAATTTTGAAGGTCCTCAAAAATATTAATTCCTCCGAGTTCTTACTAGTTAAAACGCGTTCCACTGAACACCTTTGTGGCAATTAGAATTTACTGATGTTGGTTGAGTTTGGTCCAAAGGTCTAGAATATTCATTTTTGACCTTCCGTCTCATTTTGGGTGTTTATTTTCAAAAAATTTTAAACGAAAATGTCAAAAATAGTAATTTTTTATGAAAAAATAGTAATTTTTGACATTTTCGTTTAGAAAATTTTGAAAATAAAGATCCAAAATTAGGCCGTAGGTCAAAAATGAAGATTCTAGACCTTTGGACCAAACTCAACCAACATCAATGAATTCCAGCTGCCACAAAGCTATTCAGTGAAACGCGTTTTTAACTAGTAAGAATCCGTTTTTACTGCAACATATACACTACTTCATAAAATCCGAAATATTTGTGGCTGAGGGGTCAAACTTTATCGCCAAACGAACGAGAGATGTCGCTAGGGTCTTTGGACATTTTTTTACTATTAATAAGTACTTATATTTAATTTCCTTATCCCTTATCAGATGCGCATTATTTTCTCCTTGATTCGATTATTCTGTGTCATTCAATTTATAACAAGTGCTTAAGAAATAGTATTAGATGACATTAAACAATTATCTGGTTATAATGAACGCTCTGGTGCTTTTTCCTATTTATTACAAATACGGATGACATCGCTATTTCTGAACAACTTGGGGGAAAAAATCAACTTTTTTTTGTTAATTTTATTTTTTAATGATAAAGATGCGTTAAAAGGCCAAGAAATACTTTCAAATCGAAATTGACTTTTTATCAAATATCGGGAGCCTATTTAAATACTTTTAAACAACTCGAAAAAGTTTTTACCGTGAATAACAACCCTTAAACTTGGGGTATAAGAAAAAAGTGAAACGATTAACTTTTTTGCTTTGAAGATTAGATAAAAACAAAAAATTGACATTATTAAAGCCAAAAGGCAATCTCAAAAGTATTTTCTATCAGTAAATATACATTTCATTTAACCACAGGAGGCCAAATTAGAAAATTATTATTTATTTAATATTATTTCATAAATTATTTTACTAGTTTTTCACATTTAATTCTGGACTGTCTTGACATAAAATTCCATTTGAAATCTACCATCTCGTTCCAAAGAAAATATTCTAATATACCTATACCTTTTAAAGTTTTTACCTAAGTTTGAATTTTATTTTAATACATATTAATTATTAATAAAAAAAAAAAATAGTTAATCAGTGTAACATAAACTATTTCCTCTTCAGAAGATGAAAATGATGCTCTCTAATAAATTCATATATTCGGAATTTGTGGATTTCATTATCCTTGAGCTGTCATTGCATCAACTCAGCATTGAATTAGAACTACCACTTCGTCTTCTATAGAAAATACGAACTTCTAATTAATTAAATTTCCCTATTTTAATATATAGGTAATAATATTTGAAAAGAACTATTATTGGATTTTAAAATAAAAATAAAAACAAAAAAAAAACAAATCGAAAAAAAATAACAATTTTATTATAAGATTTTTTGCTCACCCATCTGTGAAGAATTACTTTAATTAAGAAAAAACTTATCAAATTAAAGTTACACGAAGATGAGAGACTCTACCAAAAAACCCCATAATCCAGGGGTACTCAACCGGGGTATAATTCCCACCCTCCCCAAGGGATGAATTAAACACCCTCTCCTTTCTCATTAGCTAAATACTTACTTACTTTTATCTCTATATTACAATATGATACCGAAACCTTGTATTTTCAATATAGTACAAGATCCCGACTTAGGTCGACCTTCACCTATCGAATTTCCTAATGAAATTAATATTTTGATAATATAATGTATTAATAAACAAAACTTGATAGGGTCTACATCTAATTTCCCTGCATAGCTATTTTTGATAAAAAATAAAAAAATAATTAAAACAAAAAATAATAAATAATTAATTTGCAATAAAATTATCTACATTTTCATATATAACAATAAAGGAAACTCTATAACTACAAAATACTAATTCTAAATTACCTGTTGATACCCTGTCTACCTGGACTTATGCAGGCAAAAAAGTTGGCGACCCAACTTTGGCATTTTATATAGTACATATTTTACTCTCGATTGATAATATATTTATCCGGAAACTCGATAACTACATTTATGTAATAAAATTAACAAATTTAATTTTTTATTAAAAATAGCTATGCGAGGAAATTGGATGTCGACCCTATCAAGTTTTATTACATACATCAGTTATTCATACATTATATTATCAAAATATTAATTTAGTTAGGAAACTCGATAGGTGGAGGTCTCCCTAAGTCGGGATCTTAGACTAATATTAAAAACATATTATTATTTGAAATAAAATTTTTTACAAAATTGCAGTAGGCGTTCATTGGAAGAAAAAGGTTGAAAACAAGTGCCCTAATCTGGGATTTTCATCTAAATCTTTATAGCGGTTTTCAAGAAACCGATTTTATATAAGTATATACTAGAATTTCTCATTCAATAGTATAATATTTTTAGGATCCACGATCAACATTTTGACTTTTTTTTAGAACATCACTTTTGAAATAATTTCTTTATTAGGGAAATAAACGTTTGCATAATTTGTAGTAAAATAAAATAAATTTAAAATACTACCTACTTAACTAAATTAAATAATAAAATCTAATAAAAAAAGGGAAAAAAAACGGTCTCAATTTAAGTTGATTTAATTGTATAGGGAAGTGATTTGTTTGTTTTTCCTTTAATGGATCTGAACCAATTGATTTTCTAAATCTAAATAAATCTTTGATCCTTAATCACTTTCGTTTCCGGTCAACTTAATTTTAAATCAATGACAGGAACGCTTCCTAGATGCTCAATCAACAAAAGGAACAACGATTCATCATTTCTATTGGATAGTTTTTAAGGAATTTGGTGTTGGTACTTGGTGAAACATTTTTTTAAAATTATTGGATAAAAATACTTGGTAGGTTTCACATTAAGATATAAAAAAATAAAACGAATTTATTTTTAGAGAATCTTTAATCTCGATATATATATTTCGGGTGACTAACCCATCTTCAGGAGATACAGAAAGTAACAGGTTAGTCACCCGAAATATATATATCGAGATTAAAGATTCTCTAAAAATAAATTCGTTTTATTTTTTTATATCTTAATGTGAAACCTACCAAGTATTTTTATCCAATAATTTCTATTGGATTTTTAAAACTCATTTCATTGATTTTATCTGAAAAATATTGGATAATTTTTCCACTACACTTTTTCCAATTTTATTTTAGAAAATATCAAGTTAATTTCAAAAAATTACAATTCTATTTCAAAAAATATTAAATATAAACAACTAACTATTGTTTTATTTTATTTTTTTTTCTAAAACCTACCTCGCAATTTTACTCAATTTTTTATTATTATATAAACTGTTTCACCTACAACTTATCTCCTTAAATGTTTACTAACTAAACAATTGATGTTTTCTGAAATTTGTGATTTTCTAATATTCAATTGAGAATTATGAAATATAATTGGGGTTTTCTAAAATACACATGGAAAAGTGAGTAGTAAATATTTTTTAATGTATTTTTTTCTTATATTATTATTATTATTATTATCTGAATTATGACACTTACTCAGTACAAGTGCTGGTAAACTTTTATTATTATTATGATTATTATTTTTTTTTCAATATTTAAATAGGTAAAATTGTATATAAATGCTATCCCATCTATCTATCCTATATGTCGTACCGATCCAGGCAAAAATTATTTATTATATTATTTTGAAACATAATTTTTCACAGTGAATTTTTGAAGGTATTTTTAAAAATATATATGGTATATATCAGTGGCGGTTGGTGACTTTTCAACCAGGGGATGCTGCCCAAAAAACTACATTCATTTTTTGAAATTTTATTTCGCTTTTTTGCAAATTTCATCGAATACGGCATCATTTTCGTTGTTTTTCGAATTAAACATTAAAAAATAAATTTTGGGATCTTCACCTCAAACGGATACTGCTGTGTGAGTGAGGGTAGGAGTCAGAAATTAATTCTTGTGACTTAAACTCCAGAGCCCCCGAGATGAAAATCGACCATCTTCCACAATGAATCAGTCTGTCCTATGAGAAAATCTTAAATTTCTCCAAATTCTATTGTTATAAACAAGCTATGACTTGTCTTTAGAACTCTAAGTTATTTCCGATCTTATATATTGAGAGATCTTAGAAATGGATTAGTCCAGAAATTCTCGAATCATATTTATTTATTCCTTTTTTATATTATTACTATTTTACCATAATAGTTCCTCAGTGAGAACAATTTTTATTTGATTAAAACTGGTCAGGACTTGTCTTTGACATGCTTGGACTGGAAGATATACCAGGCAGGGACTTCAAACCTTCTATTTGCGCCCTTTTAAGAAAAATCATTAATTTCAATTGCCCCTTGAAACTATGCAACAATTTTATTTCATTTCGAGAACTAATATACTTATCAAAACAAAAAATGTATTTTATAGAAATATTTGAAATAGCGGATAATAATTTGAAATTTTAGGGATGCGCCGCATTGACAGCATCCGGGATGCATGAATGTGCGTATCAATATATGCACATCCATGCATCCCCACGGGCTAAAAGAAAAAATCACACTTTTTGAGCTCTTGACGAGTCCCCATATAATTTTGAACAAAACCGTCCATCCCTAAAATTCAACCTGATTGAATACTACATAGCATCCATGGACCACACACCACTGGTACAGAAAATACTACACATTTAAGATTTTCATTTAAAAAAAGTACAATAGACAATATATGTACATTATTTTTGTATTTTATTTAGATGGTTTCGGATACTATAGTCCCATAAGCCAGTATGATTCTTTTATCATGGGTTAGTAGTTTTAGTGAAGGAGCCGGGATTTTGGAAAACATTTTTTTTTTTAATTTTAATTCTAAGGTTTATTTTATTGAAGTCTTTTTTTTTAAATTAGTAAGTACCTACCTTTATTTAATCAATATATTTATTTCTATACAGTTGTATACTCATTCGCATCAAGCAGAGGACATTCTCATTGATTTTCTCTTAAATACCTATTAAATAATCCGCTAGCTAGATAAATATTTACTCTCTGCTGTTCATTTATTCCACTTGTTTAAATATTCATAGCTTATTTAAATCAAAATACGAATTAGTTTCCACCTAGTCTAACTTCACTAATTTTATTTATTTTATTTTTAATTTTATTTATATGGATTAAGAGTTAATTGGATTACGATACTCTAGATTATAGTAGAAAATGTTATTGAGAGCTATATATGAACGGATTTATCCAATGAGCTGAAATTTGGCACTAAAGTTACCCGTTGCGCTGCGAATTCAATTCTCCGGCCCGATCAAAGACCGGCAGACTGCAGAAAAATGATTAGGTATATCTTCCAAAATATCTAATAGAGATTTCAAATTTGTTCTTATTTATTATTCATAAAGCGGAAATGAACCAATAATTTTTTCAGAATATTAAATTAAGTTCAGAATAAAAAATTCCTAATTATCGTGGAGATAAAATTATCTTGAATAAAAATAAAAAGTAAAAATATACAAACTCATATCTAACGTTGTTTTAATGCAATATTTGTTGTTTAATGTTTTGATCATTTTTAAAATTCACAGTGAGTCATTTTCATAAGCCCCTATAGTGTTAATGTGCAAAATTTCGTCTTCCATTAAAGGCTCTAAGACTTGTATTGATAGTTATAATTTTTTGAGCCCCCTCCCCTCCCAATTTTGGCACCAGAAAAAAATAATAATTCTATTTTATTTTATGATATATTTCATTTTTCTCGTTTTTTTTTTAGTTTGAAAATTTTATAATTTTAATCCCCCCCCCCTTTAAATTTTTGTTCGATTTCACCCAAAATCTAATCAGCTCTTAATCTCTATGCACCAAAACGTTTTGAAATTCACACTAATTTTGAGCTAACGACAAAAAAATTTGTTAACGAACAGACTAACTTTCTAACAGACATTTTGACAAAATAGTTAATATCTCAAAAAAATACAATTTTTTGATGTTCACTTATTAAGGCTTTTTTGTAGACAAAAAAACAAAAATGCCATGGTTTCGCTCAATTTATTTTTTATGCACTATATATGAGTAAATACAACATATTTTGCTTTCTTTTTACCTAAAAATTTGAAAATATAACTTATAACACCCCAACAATAATAATATCAACTATCTATAGACCAATTTCTAATAATGGTCATGAATTAAAAAATATGTTTCAATTTTTTATGATTTTTCCAATTCAGGTGTGACAATCAAGGGGACGGAATTGACAGGGACGATATTGACATTCGAGAATTTTGATTGGTAATATAGGCAGTGACTGGGTTAAAAATATAGAAGGTTACAATTTTGGTTACAATTCACTAAAAGTAAAACTACACTAGAAAGTTTTTTTAAATAAATTTTTATATGACTTGTTATCGCAGAGACGGAAATGACACTTATGAACGACATAATTAATCACTACCTTTATGAAGTCATTTTTCTTTGTTACCATATGAATCAAATTAACACCACTGGTTGCTATTAACAAACCAACTCACCAACTGACAATAGTTTCTCTCTTGACCACTTCAGTGATAGCGTGTGAGTCAAGTTAAATACTAAAACTATATTGGGACGGAATTGACACACTGCCTTTGGACAATTTTAATAATTTTTTCTAAAAAAATTTAATAACTAAAAAAACTTTATTAAATTATATAGCCTTCATGCATCTTTATTTTATTTAGGTGATATTTTATTCAGTCATATCTGAACATTTTTCATGTAAATACACGGGTTTGAAGATTTAAACAGCCAAATTGGACAGGGGACGGAATTGTCTTTTTGTAGATTATTTGAATTGAAAAAATATGAAATTGAGTAAAATCGGCGTTAAAAAATTTATGAGTTCAACAATAAATATATACAATTAGAGACTATATTATTAAAAATGGAAAATTTACCTTTTTTTTTTATTTTTATTTATTTATTTTCACCGGGAACAAAGACCATTTAGACAGCATATAAGTAAAGGGTTAGTAGGGTTAGTGAGGGAGCGGAGTTTTTAGCCGATAAAAGTTTTTATTTGCCAGCCAGGATCGAACCCCGGCCTTCCGCCCCAACATCGGCATAATCGATCGATGCCGAAGCGGGGCCAGCGCGTTAGTCGGCTCGGCTAACCCGACTCCCCAAAATTTACCTTAAATTGGAAAAAAAACCTTGTGGACTTTACAATGCAAAATATGTTGGATTTGCTCATTTCTGAATTTTCAAAAGGAAGAATTCCTTTCGAAACGCTTGGATTAATGAGATAGTTTTATAAAAGAATTGTACTTGATGTTGTTATTAATACGATATAAGCAAAAGTCCTGTGAAGAGCATTAAAGACTTTTGTTATAAAATAATGAAAAAGAATTCCTCTGATTGATTGATTGCTTGATTGCTTGTTCTCGTGTCTTGTGGATTCCCATGAACTTGAAGTAATCCATTGACCTAGACATTGAATGTACCGAAAACTGTTTCTTTCTTTCTTTCTTTCGCCTTCTCGGGATAAGGTCAATCAATCTGAGAGGATGCGTGTACTTGGAAGGAAGGAATCGTAAATTGAAGGTTGTCTAATATCTATGTCTAATGTTTGTGTGTTTGTCAGGTGTCGGATTCGGAGTCGCCGGAAGTAGTACGGGGGGACTCGAATTTGCCCCGGCTGGTCCAAGTACTGGCGCTCCTCTCCATCGCCCTTGTGCTCTCTGCCGCCGTCATCCTCTTCCTCGTGCTGACAGGTCGGTTTCTTTATCTAACATGTTAACATTACATATTGGAAATTAACATTCTTATTATATCAAGTAACGGATTGGATCAAAAGATGAAGACATTTAAATACGCAGATATACCTAAGTGAATATGCAATTTCGAAAAGGGCACATCTCGCATATTTTGACAAATACAATTTTTAACCGACTTCAAAAAAGGAGAAGGTTATCAATTCGACTGATTTTTTTGCATTGGATTCAGTATAGTTTCTGATTGGTACCATATAAATTTCATTGGTATTGGACCTTTTTTACTTTACCATACAGGATATGGTCAAGTATTGTAATCGTGCATGAAAAAAGTGGTTTTTTCCTTCTTTTTTTTTTTTTGATTAAAAAAATTGAGCGAAACCATGGCATTTTGCTCTACAAAAAAACTCTAATAAGTGAACATGGAAAAAATTATATTTTTCGAGATAATAATTGTTTTGTCAAAATGTCTGTTAGTTAGTTAGTCTGTGCGTTACCAAATTTGTGTACGAGTTAGTTCAAAAACTAGTGTGAATATCGAAACCAAATTTCACACGTAGTTTTGGTCCATTGAGATTAAGAGCTGATTAGATTTTGGTGCATATCGACCCAAAATTAAGGGGGGTGAAGGGGAGGTTAAAAATTAATATCTAGGTCGTTTGAGCAAACTCAACCAAATTTTGTATACATAATCAGTGGGTCCCAAGAAGTCTAAAAATGCAAAAACTAACCGCCCGAAATGGGGGGGGGGGCGGAGGGTCAAAAAATGAAAATCCTTGGCCATTTACCAAACTAAACCAAATTTTGTATACATAATCAGTGGGTCCCAAGAAGTCTAAATATGAAAAAACTAACCGCCCGAAATGGGGGGGGAGGGGGAGGGTCAAAAATGAAAATGAAAATCTTTGCCATTTACCAAACTCAACCAAATTTTATATACATAATCAGTGGGTCCCAGGAGTCTAAAAATGCAAAAACTAACCCCCCACCCTACATGATTATAAATAATTTTATTAAATATTAAATATAAGTGAGGGGCCAGGTTGTATGGTAAAGTCAAGTCAGAACACGTCAGCTTATTTTGCATTGGGTTCAGTATAGTTTCCGATTGGTACCATATAAATTTCATTGGTATTGGACCTTTTTTTGTTATGTATGTTCGTGCATAACTTCTTTGTTTATGAACCGATTTTAATGATTCTTTCTGCGTTTAGTTCAGTATAGCTCCAAGGTAGTCAAGATACCTAACTATTTATTTATTTATTTTTATGTATGTTCAGCGAGAACTTTTTGCCACGTAGACCGATTTCGATGATTCTTTTTTTATTACAAACTTATGGGTGGTCCCATATTAATTTGGTCAAGTTCTGATGATATGATCAATGACAAAATAACTGAAATATCCAATTCTTATGATCAAATAATTGAAATTATAATAAAATAAATATTTTATAAAAAAAATCTTAAATCATTAAGATCCGTCGAATGTATATGTTTAGTACCGACTTCAAAAGTGATTTCATGTAAAAATTTCGTCATTTAGTTGTAACTAAATTAGATAATTATTTTATTCTTTTTTAGAGCATTTTATTTCATTTTTTGAGTCCTTATTATTTTATTTGTTGAATTTAATTTTTTTGAAGTCGGTTTTTTTCATATAAATGTAATCTAAAAGTTTCCCTGCACCTACTATGCTCGAAAAAGGCACAGCTCTGGTATTAATTTTACTGGCCCCAAAATGTAACTCAAAAATAAATTTTATAAATTTTACACTACTTTAGCAAATAATTAGTTTTTTTTTTCATTCCTCGATATTTTCAATTATGCTGGACTTTCATCAGACCATTTTTCAAATATAATAATTGAATTAATTGAAAATTATTTGCTTTGCTGAGAGTAGAGAAGTTGTTGATTCATTAATTGAAATCAATGGAGTTTTTTATTTTTTATATTTTTTAGTATTTTAATCAATATAGTTATCCTCTGCTTGATGGAAATAAACATAATAATCATAAGCGTCGAAAGTTGGGGTGCTCAGGGGCTTACGCCCCCCATCCCTGATCTTTGAAGTGGGAGAGGGGGATGATTAAAAAGAGTGATGATGAAGATCAAACCTTTGAAACTATAGGGACCGTGCGTTAAACATCGAAACAGGACTACTGCCGAAGGTTGCGCTCTCTTGTGTTTATTTATTCAAATAATTTGGGAGAATTGGGGCAAATATTGTATTCGGCACGCCCTCGAAGCTCGGCCCTCCGGGCTGAAGTGCCCTGGCGGGCAGCGTCTCGGTCCAAAATTTTTATTCCTCTTAAAAAACCACACTCCAAATGTATACCCGTAAACTACCGAAAATACATCGTCTCTTAAAAGTTTCTCCTCTTTAATTTTTGAGTGCCGAGCGGGGGGGGGGTGAAGAATAATTATCGATATATTTAATGTTTCTTAATTTAAAATGAATTGTGAGTCTTTCATTTCAAAATCCGAGTGCAAATTAAAATTATATTTCAAATTTGCCTGGTTAATGAAAATCAATTGGAACTGTCAGTTTAAAATCCGAGCTGACTAATTATATTTCAAATTTGCCTCGTTAATTAATATATATTTAATGTTTTTTAATTTAAAATCAATTGGTGTTTTTTCATTTTCATTCGATTTCAAATGAATACAATATTATCTCGACACAAAGTCTAAATCAAAAATTTATAATTTTAGTAACAGAAATCATGGTATAAATATTAATGTTAGATTGGTCTAGTGGTTAAAGCTAATGACCTTTAGTTCAAGAGTTCGTAGGTTCGATTCTAAGCAAGAGGAAATTTTTTTAGAGAAATTTCTCTTAAGCGTTGTTACAAATTAATCTAGACAAATATATATAGTATATTAGATAAAAGGGTGCACGGATCCTAGGGGGCCGTGAGCGAGTCCCATGTCTTGGACGTTTAATAAATCATCCCCCAGAGCTTACATTTTCGTCTGCCAGTTGGCACTAAAGTCGTGACTCACGTTCCCTATAGTCTCAAATAAATAAATTATATATTGTATAATTATACATATACACAGGGCACATATCCTTTGTGGGAGTGGAGGTACTGGCTGTTAAAAAGCATACCTGCTGGTTGAGGTGTGATTGGTGTGGTCGAGGTGTGTGTGTGTTGTAGGTGGTGGGTTATTTTGAATATTTGAAGAATGTAGAAACTGTGTAGTATAATATAGTATAATTATTATTATTTCTATTTTTTTCTAAATTCCATGCCTACTCTAAACATGTTATTTTTTATTTTATTTAACATAGAGGATTTGCCTCAGAGCAACAAAAATAAATAAATAAATAAATATTTATAGTTGGTATGGGGGCCGTGGGTCACGACTTTAGCGCCAACTGGCGACGAAAATGTAAGCTTTGGAGGATGATTTATTAAACGTCCAAGACAAAGAGGGTCGTTCACGGCCACATAGGTTCCATGCACTCTTGTAACTATGATATATACTATATTATAATATTTTCCCCAAATTATTTGAATAAATAAACACAAGAGAGCGCTACCTTCGGCAGTAGTGCTGCCTCTATGTTTAACGCACAATACCTATATAGCTATTCTATATGTTTATTTGCAAAATTGATTTCTTTCTATAATTCAATCACTTATTTTTGAAAAGACACGTGTCCATTTTATAGAATTTCATACAAAACACTAATTAAGGCTTAGTATAAAAGTAAAACTGAACAGTAGTAGTCTCGATGCGATATCTCTTTGTCAGCAACTAGCAAATGAAGCAAGACACAAACTTATAATTTATAAGCTTGTATATTCCCGATATCAAAAATCGTATAAAAATTTTAATTGTATGATTATTTTGAATGAGAGTTGAGTCTAAACGAAGAAATCTGATTTTTTTTTGTCTTGGCCTCTGAGATAATCCTGTAAAAATCGCATTAAGTGGAATGAGTTTAAAAATTTTTAAATTTAATTCACTTTATAATGAAGTATTTAGAGGTCGTCAAAGTACTTAATTTTACACTATTTTTGTAAATTCCCAGCCAGTGAACATAAAATTATAAAAAATCATATCTCAAGTATGATATTTTGAAAGATAGATACAGAACCACACACAACACTTCGATAAATTTACTTATATCTAATATTAGTTTCAAACGTCAATTTTAATAAAATCTATTTTCTTCACTAATATTTTCTTTTGGCTAAAATAAGAAAAGAAGCTAATATGTATATACCGGATATTTTAATCACTTTTTGAATTTTTCGTGAACGCATCATTTAATAGAATATAAATATAGATTTTAGATAATGAGCAAAGTTTATTAATTAAGGTAGTTGTTTCGCGACAATACTAGCAAAAGTTAATGCTAGAGTATATAGAACACACAATAAGGATTCATAATTCATAAGCCCAAAACTTTTTGCTGTTTATGTACCACTACTACCCGTCCTCGTTTGACAAATCAGGCAACACTGTCCGAGCTTGTATATATTTTATCATAGAGATTTCAGATAAAGTACCTACATTATAAAGGTGGATTTATAAAACAAAAAGTTCTTAATAAGCGATTGAAAGTGTTGCGACAATTGCTGAAGCAAAAAAACTTCAAAAAAATACGAAAGTTAACCCTCTTTTTAGGTTAAATAAATGCTATGTTGCCAGCTTGTTTTTAGTGTAAATTTTTATTATATATTTTTCATTATTTATTCATTATTATATCAGAAACTGATTTGTAACTATGAATTAATCTTAAAAATGTATTAGTTATTGTTTAATGTTGGTTTAGTTTATTATAACAATAGTAAGCACAGTTTCTTAATTATAATTAAATATGTATGTAAACTTTCCGATATCCCGTATAGTGCAATGTATAAGAGTCTGAAAAACTCTATCTTTGTAATTTAATATCTCCGGAACTATATTGTTCATAAATTTCGTTTTTGCAACCAATCGATGCAGAATTATTTAAATAATAATCTGTCGAAAGAATCCTAAGAAAACCCATATGGTGAATCAACTACCTTAATAACTAAAATATAATAAGATCAGTTCTGATTTGATCTTATCAAGCAAGCAAGTATCCTTATATGCATGTGAAACTGACTAATGGAAATTCTTCAGCTATTCTAAATTAAAACTTTTCTCTACTTACGAATTAAATTCCATCATAATCATCATTTCAGCCTCCAGAAGATATTAATAAAATAATTACCGTCGTCCGTGAGGCCAAGACTTATATATAGGGTTGTAGGTAGAGAAAGACATGGAGTAAATATAAGAAATTTATCGTATACCCAGTTAACTAGTTGGAAACCAGGCTATTCCATGCGAATGTGAATATTTCAGATACAAGATAAAGTCACGTGGCAGAATTCACACGAGCATTGAATTAGATTTTACTCGATTGTTTTACTATTTGTATTTTTATACTTATACACTGAAAAACCCATTTCTTTATTATAAATATTGATAGAGTTGAGCATTTTTAATGAGCTCTTATTTATTCCAAAGATTTTTATTAATAATCAAGATATATCGAAAACATTTCAAATATGACCAAATTTTTAAGTATTTAATCCAAATATATTATATACTTGAGTGATCTACTATATTTTATTCTATTAGATATCTCTTAATATCAAATGAATGTCTCGTTTACTTCTAGTAAAACCTCTTATCTATATATAAAATTCTTTGCCCGATACACTCACTCATCATCAAAACAACCATAACCACTGGACATAGAAACATGAAATTTGGAGAGGATATTACATTTATGATATAGGGGCTCACTAAGAAATGATTTTTTGAAATTCAACCCCTAAGGGGGTCAAAGGGGGCAAAGTGTGTTTTCACTGATTATGCGATATCTCTTAAGGACGATAAAATATCTACTTGCTTTTTAGTTATAAAAATACTAAATTAAAATATCTAAAAAATAATTTGAGGATTTTTTGAAATTCGACCCCTAAAGGGGTCAAAAGAGACAAAATATCTTTGCAATGAGTTTAGACTAATTATGCATTTTCAATTAAGAACGATAAGATATCTACTTGATTTTTACTTAATAAAATTCTAAATACAAATATCTAAAAAGTAATTTCAGGATTTTTGAAATTCGACTCCCAACTATCCAAAATGTGAGTGGGGGCAAAATTAAACTCTCTCCGATCTTGATCAAATTTTGTAGAGTTATTCTTTATTACTTTAAGAAACTATTCCTGTAAAAATCAACTATCAAAATTGACTGTATGGGAGGCGAAGGGGGGGGGGGGGGGCAAATTATAGAAATGTTTAGCTTTTTAGTACATTTACTCTTTAGAAAACTGTGGATTATTTATTTGCAAATATCTAAAAAATAATTTCAAGATTTTTTGTAATCCGACCCCTCTCCTCAACTATCTAAAATGTGAGTGGGGGCAAAAATTAAAACTCTCTCCGATCTTGATCAAATTTTGTAGAGTTATTCTTTATTACTTTAAGAAACTATTCCTGTAAAAATCAACTATCAAAATTGACTGTATGAGGGCGAAAGGGTGGGGGCAAAATATAGATATTTTTAGCTTTTTGTACATTTACTCTTTAGAAAACTGAAAGTTATTATTTGCAAATATCTAAAAAATAATTTCAACCTCCCAAAATGTGAGTGGGGGCAAAAAATTAATACTCTCTCCGATATAGATCAAATTTTGTAATGTTAGTTTTTAAGACTATATAAAATGTATGCTGTAAAAATCAATAGCCAAAATGAGTGTGTGGGGGCGAAAGAGGGGGCAAAATATTACAAATATATATTACAGACCTAATAATCACATGCCGAGACGCCGCCCGCCAGGGCCTACCTGCACGGAGGGCCGAGCTGTAGAGGGCGTGCCGAAGGCACGCCTGGAGCAGCTCGTTTTATATAAACGAATGTCTTGTTATCATAAAACACCTTAGATTTTTTGCAAATAGTGAAATCTTAATAATTAAGATATTAAAAAAAAATTTCAAAAATTTTGTTTACATTATTAATTGCTTTTTTTTTTAATTTTAAAACTCACTATAAGATATAAGAAATATTAATATATATTAAAATTAGATTGCCTTGTAACTTAAATCAAATATAATAATTAATTCTAATTTTTATCTAATTAATTCAACCAAATGAATAATTAAAATAAATATTTATATAATAATTCATTTGATTGAATATAGATTCTTCCTCAAATGAATATAATCATCTTCTAGTTAGAAATACATACCTATATTTATTATAAATAAAAAATATTCAAGTTTATATAATTTCTTGTAGTAATTAAGTATTATTCTAATTAAATACCCAACTATTAAATTTAACCATTCCACTATTTTACTCAAATAACAATATTTTCATAATTTACTAATTGGTGCTTGGTTCAAATAGCGGCATCTTAACTATTAATATATCTAGAGTTTCTCCAAAAATATGACAATACTTAAAATACGTATATCATTTATTCATATTGAACAGAGATCGATTTCGCCATAATTAACTTCACCATCTATTCATATCAAATATAATTTCTTAACTATAGGTAAATATATCGTTTTTTCAGTGTACACAAAATAATCAATACCTTTTTTCAATATGTCTACCTATTTACCTTCATGAAATTAATTCAAAATGTCAAATTGATTGTATAAGCATATCCTGATATAGTCATATACTCGTAGAATAAAAAAAAGCAAATGAAAGTATAAATAAATAGTACAATTAAATAAGAATTTGCTGCTTAAAGATGAGTCATTCAAGGAATCTTGACTGAAGGATGAAAAACAAATGAAGATGAGGATTGAACAGAAACAAAATTCATTAGATTGTTCATTTGGATAAAACACCAAGCAAATTGGCTTTTGACAAGTAAAAAAAGTTAACCAAGTACGAGTCGGGTTTCTCATTCCGAGGGTACATTACTATATATCTTCCAAATTACTTGAGAGATCGAATTTGATACTTTGGTTGGTGAGTAGTATATCCAAAGAGAAATTTTGGCTAAAACCTCCTAGATTGTAGATATTTAATGAAATTGTATAAAGTAAATATATCAGTGGCGTGTGGTCCATAGATGGTATGGATGCTGCGCAGCCCTAAAATTTCAAACATTTAGAGTATTTTTACACGCTTTATATTATCTTCACCTGTATGTGTATCTTTTTGTTTTGAAAAGTATATATATTGGTTCTCCAAATGAAATAAAATTGTTGCATAGTTTCAAAGGGCAATTAAAATTAATGATTTTTCCTAAAAGAGTGCGGATAGAAGGTTTGAAGTCCCTGCCTGCCTGGTATATCTTCCAGTTCAAGCAGGTCAAAGACAAGTTCAGACGAGTTTTAGTCGAATAAAAATTGTTCTCGCTGAGAAACTATTAAAATAGTAATAATACAAAAAAGGAATAAATAAAGATGATTCGAGAATTTCTGGACTAATCCATTTCTAAGAACTCTCAATATACAAGATCGGAAATAAGTAAAAATGCCATAGAAAGTCATAGCTTGCTTATAGCAATAGAATTAGGAGGAATTTAAAGTTTTCTTATAGGACAGGCTGATTCATTGTGGAAGATGGTCCGTTTCCATCTCAAGGACTCTGGAATTTAAGTCACAAGATTTAATTTCTCACTCCTGCTCTCATGAAGGTCCTAAAATCTATTTTTTTAAATCTAATGTTAAATTTGAAAAATAACGAAAATAATACCGTAATCAATGAAATTTGCAACAAAAAAAAGCGAAGATTAAAATTAAATTAAAAAAATGAAGGGTACTTTTTTGGACAGCATCCTTTGGTTGAAAAATCACCACCCGCCCTTGATATATACCTATATATTATATTCCACTTTGAATTTTGCTCACGTTGATTACTCCTTGCAGTTAGACTATGTTTTTTTCTCAATAAAAACTAGTTTTTATTTTTATCTGATTCTACGATTTCCCAATCATACATTGCTCTTCTCTAAAGTGACAAACACAAAAATAATAAAAACTTGTGCAATTCCTTGACTGAATATTCTCTGTCAAGTACACATTTCTGGCTTGTTCCCAACTTTTTTTATGCTTCTCATTGACGTAAATCAAAATCTAATTAAACAGATTTTGTACTTATCCAAATTTTATCTCTTTTAGCTTATAATTTCCCGTATTAATTAATTTTGATTTTCTATTAACAGGAGGTGGTTCAGCAAGGATTTCGCATAACTCCAATGCGGACGCTCTTATATCCCAACGCTGCGATTCCGAGCAATGTGTTCGAACAGGTCTGTTATTGATTTATTTTGATTTAAAAAAAAAATATATATAAAAATAAAACTGATTGATAAACTGTTAAGAGATACATATTGATATATTTTTAACGAAAAGCCAACATTTCGATATTTCATATATTTTAAAATTACTTAAGTTCTCTTTAGGTAAATATCATTATTTTTTTTATTTAAGACTTCATTTCAAACACAAAACAAACAGCAAAATGTCTGTTCGTTTGTTTGTATATCAGTCTATCTGAACGTCTGTAAAAGCAAGAGCGTTTCTAGATATTTTTAGGATGTGGGGGGGGGGGGGGGGCAATTAAATTTATACAAGATTGAATTTTTTTGTAATAATTTTACTTGAATTCAAAAATCGCATTAAAATGTAATAATCAGATGTTATTTTTGTGTTGGAAAAAATAAATAAATATTAGTAGTAAATTTTTCTACCAGCCGAATTTCAACCGAAAATTTAAAATCTGTAAAACCCATTGGAATTATTTAAATAAAATTATTTTATGTAAATGTGCAAGATTATTATTTGAAAATTTTATATTTTTCCTAAATTAAAAATCTTATTAAAATTTTAATCAGATGATTATTTTGGGGCATACGGAATTTTGGTGAGGCTGAAAATGAAAACAAACAAACAAATAAGTATTATGAAGTAAAAAGATCTCATAATTTAGAATTGGGCTAAAAATTTTTAATTAAATTGTCTATAAAATGATGTATGTTTAGTAGGGTCCGGAAATACCAATTTTTCGCCCATTTTTATACAGAGTGTAGCATAAAGATCTACCACATTTTGAAGAGGTATAAAAAATGAAAAAATTTAACTAAAAAAAAATTGAATATATTTTTTTTTATTTATTTAATGTCACCGGGAACAAAGCCCATTTAGACAGCACATAAGTAAAGTGTTAGTAGGGTTAGTGGGGGAGCCGAGTTTTCAGCCGGTAGAAATTTTTTTATTCGCCAGCTAGGATCGAACCCCGGCCTCCCATTCCAACATCGTCATAATCGATCGGTGCTGAAACGAGGCCAGTGCGTTAGCCAACTGAGCCAACCCGGCTCCTCAATATATTTTTTAAAAGAATATAAAATAATTTTTTTAAATGTGTTTTAAACATTATCAGACAATGGGGGAGGGGGGATGAAAATTCTAGCTCTTTCTACCAAAGTAGTAGTAGTATACAAAATTAGGTTAGTTTTTGCATTTCTAGCCTTCTGGGGGTCCATAAAATATGTATTTAAAATTGGGTTTAGTTTAGTCGAAAGGGCTAGAATTTTTATTTTTGACCCTCCCTCCCATTTTGGGTGGTTAGTTTTTGCATTTCTAGCCTTTTTGGGGCCCACAGAATATGTATACAAAATTTGGTTGAGTTTGGTCGAAATGGCTAAAATTTTCATTTCATTCCCCACTTATTTTGTCTAATAATGTTTAAAACACATTAAAAAAAAAAATATTTCATGTTCTTTTCAAAAATATATTCAGTTTTTTCTAGTTAAATTTTTTCATTTTTTTATACTTCTTCAAAATGTGGTAGATCTTTATGCTCCACACTGTGGGAATCTGAAATCGCTGATCATAAAATCCTGAAAAAATTCTACAATTATTTCTCTTTTTATAATCGATAAATAAAAACAAAATTTGATATCTCAAGCATTGAAGAAGAGATAGGAACACTCGCTCTGCGAGCCCGGCTTGCACTTGACCAGCTTTTTACATTTTATGTGTATGGCTTAAATTAAAAATATACCAAAGTTACACACTTTATTTTGATGAGTTGAGAATCCTAGACAGGAAATAGAATTGAAAATAAAAAGAATAATGAAGAACAAGGCCATGATTATTGACCGAAAAAGTAATAATAGATAGAGAGATTCATTCATCAGATTTCGGGATGCAAGGTCGGCTCAGAATTTGTGGGGGTGACAAATTAAATTAGTGATTAAATTCGATCGAGACTCGAGATCTCAAAAAAATCTCATACGAAATAATTTACTAAGAAATATTATTAACCGACTTCAAAAAAGGAGGAGGTTCTCAATTCGACTGAATTTTTATTTTTACTTTATTTTTTCTGTGTCTATGTTAATTGATATCTTTGCCAATTGTGAACCGATTTTGATGATTTTTTTTGCATTGGGTTCAGTATAGTATCCGATTGGTCCCGTTTTTTCATTGGTATTGGACCTTTTTATGGGTAAAGTATTGTAATCGCTCTCGGGGCAAGCGTGGCTTCAAAGGGTCCTCAGGTAAAGACTACGGAACCCATGGACTCAATTAAAGTCACAAATTGTAGTATTCAATTAGGTTGAATTTTAGCACGTGGCGGTTTTGCCAAAAATTACAAGGGGTCTCGTCGAGAGGCCAAAAAGTGCGATTTTTTCATTTAGTGCGTGCGGATGTATGTATGTATGTATGGATGGATGTATGTTATCGTTTTTTTGGCCCACGATTTTTTCCACACCGTTACACCGATTGAAATGAAATTGAAAACCTACCATTAGTTTAACAAAATGAAGCGCTGATTAGTTTTTGGTACATATCGGCCCACAAACATTAGTACTTTATTTCAGTACTTTTTTAGTTTTTTCTAAATATCTTGAAAATGACTTAACCAATTTTGATGAAATTTAATATCCTAATTAAGTACCTTGGGGACCACAAAAAAGGTTAAATAAAGTTTTTAGTAAAATTATATTTTAAAGTACTTTACTCTAGAGTAAGATGGTACTTTTTTTAATTTTTAAATTCTTTAAAATTTATTCATTTGAAAGTTTTAATATAGCTCATTTAGCCTTGCTTAAGTAAGAATGGATAGGCTTCTCTCTGTGAAATGCTAAAAATTTGGGAGGAATTTTTATGAGTAACCATAGCAACTGCGTTGTTTTCTTATCCGTTACCTTTGCTGAAGACAGAGAAATCGATTTTAAACCAAAAATAGCGATTGATTCTCATTTAGTACTTGAGGAATAATCATTCTATATTGGATTTTTGACGTTTCGGTTTTTATTAGTAACCATTGCTGAAGACATAGAGAAATCGACTTTAAACCAAAAATAGCGATTGATTCTCATCTAGTACTTGAGGAATAATCATTCTATATTGGATTTTTGACGTTTCGGTTTTTATTAGTAACCATTGCTGAAGACATAGAGAAATCGACTTTAAACCAAAAATAGCGATTGATTCTCATCTAGTACTTGAGGAATAATCATTCTATATTGGATTTTTGACGTTTCGGTTTTTATTAGTAACCATTGCTGAAGACATAGAGAAATCGACTTTAAACCAAAAATAGCGATTGATTCTCATCTAGTACTTGAGGAATAATCATTCTATATTGGATTTTTGACATTTCGGTTTTTATTGGTAACCATTGCTGAAGACATGGAGGAATCGACTTAAAATAAAAAATAGACATCGATTCTCATCTAATACTTGAGGAATAACAATTCTACATTAGGTTTTTGACGTTTCGATTATTATTGGTAACCATTGCTGAAGACATGGAGGAATCGACATAAAATCAAAAATAACGATCGATTCTTATCTAATACTAGAGGAATAACCTTATTGCATTCCATTTTTGATGTTTTGACTATTAATGGCAACCTCTATTGAAAACGTGGAAGAATCGACTTAAAATCAAAAAGACTAAATTCTTTTTGGTAAACAACTCAAGTTTGAGTTGTTTGCCATAAAAAATTTAGTCTTTTTGATTTTAAGTCGATTCTTCCACGTTTATAATAGTCAAAACATCAAAAATGGAATGCAATAAGGTTATTCCTCTAGTATTAGATAGGAATCGATCGTTATTTTTGATTTTAAGTCGATTCCTCCATGTCTCAGCAATGGTTACCAATAATAATCGAAACGTCAAAAACCTAATGTAGAATTGTTATTCCTCAAGTATTAGATGAGAATCGATGGCTATTTTTGATTTTAAGTCGATTCCTCTATGTCTTCAGCAATGGTTGCAATAATAACCGAAATGTCAAGGATCCAATGTGGAATGGTTATTCCTCGACTCTTAAATGAGAATTATTTTTGAATTAATGTCAATATGAACTACAAATTGCAAGTGATATCTGATTAATAATAAAGGAACAAACATATTAATATTTCAAATGAATTTGGATAAAGTTTAGCAACGATCCGTTGCATGTTATGTTTTTATGTTTGTTCAGGCATAACTTCTTTGTTTATAAACCGATTTTAATCATTCTTTCTGCTTTTGGATCAGTATATCTCCAAGATAGTCAAGATACTTAACTATTTATTTATTTATTTTATGTCTGTTCAGCGAGAGCTTTTTGCTAAGTTGACCGATTTCGATGATTCTTTTTTATTGGAAAGGGGATACCTTAGGGGTGGTCTCATATTAATTTGGTCAAGTTCTGATGTTATGATCAATGATGAAATAACGTAAATCTCCAATTCTTATGAGCAAATAATCGAAATTATAATAAAAAAAAACCTTTTATAAAATAAATCTTAAAACATTCATTTAAAACCCACAAACGTTTCGAGAGAATTTCTATATTTATGAATTGAATTTTATTATCATTTTCTGATTCATTCCCCCGACGGTTTCTCTTACGAGATTCATGCAAGGTATTATATTAAGTCAATATTAATAACATCACTAAAAGAGAAAAATAAAAATAATTTTTTTAAAAAAAATAAAACTGACTTCAAAAAAATTAAATGCAACAAATAAAATAATAATAACTCAAAAATCAAATAAACTGCACTAAAAGGTATAAAATAATTATCTAATTTAGTTACAACTAAACGACGAAATATTAACATGAAATCACTTTTTGAAGTCGGTGCTAAACTAACTATATAAGCGAGCGTACCCGCCAAACGTACTAAGTAAAATCCGTCGAGTTCGATTCATAAAATGTATATTTTTGGCACCGACTTCAAAAAGTGATTTCATGTTAATATTTCGTCGTTTAGTTGTAACTAAATTATATAATTATTTTATACCTTTTAGTGCATTTTATTTTATTTTGAGTTATTATTATTTTATTTGTTGCATTTAATTTATCTTAATTATGACTTAACTTGGAAAACATGAAAAGTACCAGAGAATTTTATTTCTTCTGCATTACAAAAATTATTCCATATTATCTTCCTGAATTCTAAGTGAGATCTCACTAATGACTTTTAACGGAGACTTACTTTTTTTATGATAGCTTAAATTTTTGGAAGCTCTAAAAATAAATCTCATGTTTTTCTGGGATATTTTAGTTACATTATCTGTATGGTCCCTAAGATGCAAAATAGTTTTGATTCTTATTTTACACCCAGTTTTTTTTTTTTAATGAAATTGATGATAGGAGGAGTTTCACCAAAAAGGTGCATCTCTTAGGGCCGGTTGTTTGTCGTAAAATAAATGCTTTTTACCACTAACAAAGGGTAGATGGTAAATGCAGGGACTGGGATGGCCAAACAGATGACAGACACTTTTAGTGCCTGTCATCTGAATGGCCATCCCAGTCCCACCATTTACCATCTACCCTTTGTTAGTGATAAAAAGCATTTACTTACGACATACAACCGACCCTTAAAGGTCTGGGTTGGGCCCTCCATCATGAAAAGAAGAAGAAGAGGGGATTTTATGGGCTGGGTAGGAGTCGAAGGTATCTGTGGGTGCGGATCTTAAACAACTTTTCTTTTACTACTACTACAGTTCTTTTACTACAATTTCAATTCTGAGCACAAGGGAATTATCAATTTTATACTAATAACGTTATACAACTTTTTTCCTTGTTATATAGATATTACCTCACACTTAGATATATTTAGGGCCGGTTGCATGACGCAAAGTAAATGCTAACCAAGGTAGATGGTAAATGGAGGGGCTGGGATGGCCAATCAGATGACAGGCACTGACAGTGCCTGTCATCTGATTGACCATCCCGTTACCATCTACCTTGGTTAGCATTACTTTGCGTCATGCAGCCAGCTCTAGAAGCTAGTGTTATTGACTGATCACCATTTATATAAATTTTCTAAATCTTCTTGCAACCGGCACAAACACTGTCTATTACAGAGGTTTCCAAACTATGCGCCGCGAACCTTCATAATTAATTGAAGCAAGACAAAAATCAAAGTGAGAAGCTAAACATTTATTTATTATTGATTTTTATCTCTTATTTACGATTAGACATACATAAACTTTAACTTTGACACCTTGAAAAAATCTGAAATTTTTGATTTTCATAGAAAAATAAACTATTAATTCTCAGGATATTTTTATCGATTTTAATACAAGAGTATTTAGAGAGAGTAGGTATTTGTTTTGATATATGTACTTTTACTTATTTTAACAATGCTACTACTGTAAATAGAGAGAGAGAAATGTAAATATTACCATCAATTGTGTAGACCCAATTTTGTCAACTACTCAAATCTGTTACAAGAGAAAGCCCCTTCCTGCGCGGACAAAATAAACAATATATAATAGGGCGCAATGGAATAATTTTAATTGAAAAAAGGCGCCCCGAATCTGAAAAGTTTGGGGAGCACCTGGTCTAAATCTATATATATAAAATTAAGGTTTTGTCTGTACATTGGTCCAAATCACGCCAAATTTTGGTTGCACACGTTTCAAGCAAAGTTATGAACGAAAACACCCTCAACAAAATTCCTGTTTGTCTGTCTGTCTGTATGTTTCCGTGGTTTCCGCGAAAAGTTGCTCACGATTCAAGTCAAAAGTGAGGGGATTATTATGAAATTTTATATTTGGATCAGATGTCTTCTAACTTACGTTTATAGCTATATAACGTTTTGATATTTTGACCCCAAAAGGGGGTTTGGGGGAGGGGCGCACGAATGAAAATTATCAAATAACTCCTAAACTATTAACCCTACGGCAAAATTTATTATGAGCAAAGTTGTAGGGGATGTGATTTCGGACAACTTTTGTTTAAAAAATTCTTGGGGGGGTGGGTCAAAATATGAAAATTCTTGCTCTTGGACCAAACTCAACCAAATGTTCTATACATAATCTGTGGGTCACTAGAAGGCTAGAAATGGAAAAACTAACCACCCAAAATGGGGGAGGGGGATCAAAAAATGAAAATTCTTACCCTTAGAGCCAACTTAACCAAATTTTGTATACATAATCTGTGGGTCACTAGAAGGCTAGAAATGAAAAAAAACTGGGTGCGGGGGGTGCAGGGTGGAGTGGAGGGTTTAGGTGAGGGTCCAAAGGCGTAATGGGGGGGCTCAGGTGAGGGTCCAGAGGCGTAGTCGGGGTGTGGGGGTGGAGTGAAGGAGGTGGGAGTGGCGTGGAGGTGGGGCCCGGGGGTGGGGTGGGGCTTCAGGTGAGGGTCCAGAGGCCTAGTGGGTTGGGGGATGTGGTTGGGCACAGGTGCATGGTGTTTTTTACTTTATTATTAACAAGTGGTTGAATAAATATGAATCATCTGGTTGAATCAAAACAAAACAAGTTGTTAAATAAACATTAATTAAAAACAAAAAATTAATGTGTATTTGCATCACGCACAAATAACTTTCTTTTTATGAAAATTTAAATAATTTGAACAAAATTACCGAATTTAAAAAAAAAAATGTTTTTTTCTTCGATTTTTAATTTATTTTATAAGATCTATAATATTTGCATTATGCAACGCATCAGACGCATCCTACTTTAAATGCTAATCACAAAATTTCTTAGTATTTATTTTTATAGTAGGGAATAAATTCGCAATGATTTATATGAACAAAATTACAATTATAAACTAACAAATTCAAATCTCTCCCTCTATGTCAAATCTAATAATAATACTTTAATAATCAATGGGATTTATTTAATTATATCAATTAAGTATTACACATAAATCCTCCACCCACGCAAATGAATTAACCTTTGACAAAGATAAAGAACGATATATTAATATAATTGAGAAATAGAAATGGAAATTGAGCGTAATAAAATAATAAAGTTAGAGTTGCGGAATAAATTAATACTATTGTATTATACTAGGTACCTGTGTAAGTATTTATATACACACAGAGAGAATGTCTCATCGCTGTTCGGATTTCCTAATGAACCCGGTATTTAGATTTTTGATAGGAATAAAATTATCCGCCTGTTGCATCAGATGCATGGAATTGCATATTTTTAACATTTATTTGCATTTTTAAATATTTAAGAAATTGAATTCAGTTGCATAATTAGAGAAAAAATTGAAAGCATTGAAAGAGGTAGCTTATCCGCAAATTTAAGTGTTTCGGGAGAAATTCTCCCTTTATCAATGAAAATTTTAAGAAATTTATAAAAAAATTGCTTTAAGCTAGTTCGAGACTTCTTATCTATATCTAGTTGATCTTCGAAAAAATCTTTTGTATTTCTGCAGAGTGACAACTTCTGCATATCAAATTATTTAATAAAAAAATTGTTAAGAATGAGTTAATTTCAAATACAAATTTTTGTTTTGATAATATTAATAAAAATTGAGATAATTTTTTCTCAATATAAAAACATTTATTTAATACAAAACGATTTCAAGAAATAGAGTTGGAATTCTACACTAGTGCTTTTGTTATATTCTGTTGGCTGAAAATAATTTTTTATTTTTACATTTATTAATAACTAATTAATTAGACTATTAAATCTATTGAAAAATGTATCATTCGATTCATAAAAGTTGAATTATTGATCTGTATAAATTTGTTGAAAATTTTATAATTTGTATAGAAGTTATACCTCGTTTTAAAAGCTTCAATGTTAAAAGGAGAATTTTCAATAATTTATTTCTCGGTAATGAGACAGACGATCAACTTCAAATTTCGGGAATAAATAAGTTAATGGATCAATGTTTCGATGGTAAAAACTTGAGAATTTTATTATAAAAATTGATAAACAGTCCCGAACCTCCTTAAGAAAGGAATATAAGTCAACTTAAAACCAAATAAATATTTTACTAAATAGACAATGATACAGATTATCTTGGAGATGAAATTAACATGATTAAAATAAAAAGATATAATTTACGAAAAATTATTATTATTTTAATTTTTGATAAATATTAGAAAAACAGTCCATATCTGACCTTTTATAAGGTTGGCAACTAAGTAATTGCGGATTACACTCATAGATGGATTCAGTTGAATTTTTAGGTTTGCTGGCGTAGTCCAAATGTAAAACACAATTTTGTTATTTGATAGTTGGCAATTCAGCTGTCAATCAGTAAAAAAAGTTTTTTGATCGGTTGCGTAGTTTTCGTTTGGCGTTCGTTGAAAAATGGAAAATCAAAAGGAACATTTTCGTCATATTTTGCTTTTTTATTTCCGCAAAGGGAAAAACGCATCGCAAGCTCACAAAAAGTTATGTGCTGTTTATGGCGCACGAAGCCTTTAAAGAACGCGCAGTGTCAAAATTGGTTTGCCAAATTTCGTTCTGGTGATTTTTCACTCAAAGATGAAAAACGCTCTGGTCAGTCCAGTTGAAGTTATGACGACCTAATCAAAGCATAATAATCGATTCGGATCGTCACAGTACAACACGTGAGATTGCAGAGAACTTCATGTATCACATACATGCATTGAAAATCACTTAAAACAACTTGGCTATGTTCAAAAACTCGATGCATGGGTTCCTCACGAACTGAAAGAAACGCATTTAACGCAACGCATTAACAGCTGCGATTTTGCAGAAAGCGTAATGGAAAATGATCCATTTTTAAAACGACTGATCAATTGGCGATGAAAAATGGGTTGTTTACAACAATATCAAGCGGAAAAGATCGTGGAGCAGGCCAGGTGAACCAGCTCAAACAACATCAAAAGAAGGTTTTGTTATCAGTTTGGTGGGATTACAAAGGAATTGTCTACTTTGAACTCTTACCCAACCCAACCGAACGATCAATTCTGTTGTCTACATTGAACAACTAACGAAAATTAAACAATGCAGTTGAAGAAAAGCGAATTGAGATCGACAAATCGAAAAGGTGTTGTATTCCATCATGACAATGCAAGGCACACACATATTTGGTCACTCGGCAAAAATTATTGGAGCTTGGTTGGGATGTTTTGCCACATCCACCATGCATAGTCCTGACCTTGCACTATCTGATTACTTTTTATTTCGATCTTTATAAAACTCCTTGAATGGTAAAAATTTCAATAATGATGATGATGTCAAATCGTATCTGATTCAAGTTTTTTGCTAATAAAAACCTGAAAGTTTTATGAACGTGGGATTATGATGCTGCCTGAAAAATGGCAAAAGGTCATTGATCAAAATGGGCATTACATTACAGAATAAAGTTATTTAGTTCCATGAAAAAATTGTCTTTGATTTTCTAAACAAAATCCGCAATTACTTAGTTGCCAATCCAATATAATTGAATTTTTCTTGTTTGAAATTTCGATTATTTCTAAAATTAATAATTTTTCCAAATTTTTCTCTTTAACTAAAATTTTGAGATTAGAAATCACAAAAGCCATTCAACTATCCTGGGGCACAATTTTAACTTTTCCAATCTCAAAATGTTACATAAAGATCAGGATTTAGAAAAAAGATTAAGAGTAAATAGGAGTATAGCCCCCGTGACGTCACATAGTAAATATAGCCATAATGATCGATGACACTGGAGTCATCCTCTCTACCATTACTTTTAGAAATGATCGGAATTTTAAACCCCAAAAATTCAATTAACCAAAGATCAGATATGGACTATTTTTTAATATTTATTTTTATTTAGGTAATTTCATCATGAAAAGCAATCAATCTGTTGCACTGTTTATTTTTAACCGACTTCAAAAAGGAGGAGGTACTTTATTCGATTGAATTTTTTTTGTCTTTGTTACCTCATATCTCCGCCAATTGTGAACCGATTTTGAAGATTTTTTTGCATTGGGTCCAGTCTAGTTTCCGATTGGTCCCGTTTTTTGTCATTGGTATTAGACCTTTTTTGTTAGGTTTGTTCAGGCCTAACTTCTTTGTTTATGAATCGATTTTAATGATTCTTTTTTTATCTGAAAGAGGGTACCTTAGGGGTGGTGCCATATTAATTTGGTCAAGTTCTGATGATATGATCAATGACGAAATAACGTAAATCTCCAATTCTTATGAGCAAATAATCGAAATTATAATAAATAAAATCTTTTATAAAAAAATCTTAAAACATTCATTTAAAACCCGCAAAGGTTTTGAGAAATTTCTATATTTATGAATTGAATTTTTTGTCACTTTCTGGTGGAAAACGGGAGGAAGGATGAGGGATACCAATCGACTTGATTGGGGAATAATGGAAATGAAATAATTATCGGAAAAGAGGTTTTTTTATCTAATTAGATTTTTCCTCTTATTAAAAACAAGGACTAAAGATGAATAAGGACACTCGATGGTGGAGAAGTAATCTCCGGAATCGAAGCAAAAATACAATGTATACATTAATTAATGTAAAATAATTGGTTTAATAAATTATCACTTTCTGGTGAGATGAAGATTGACAACCAATCGACTTGATTGGGGAATAATGGAATTGAAATAATTATCGGAAAAGAGGTTTTTTTATCTAATTAGATTTTTCCTCTTATTAAAAACAAGGACTAAAGATGAATAAGGACACTTGATGGTGGAGAAGTAATCTCCGGAATCGAAGCAAAAATACAATGTATACATTAATTAATGTAAAATAATTGGTTTAATAAAATTTATATCACTTTCTGATTCATTCGCCCGACGCTTTCTCTTACGAGATGCATACAAGGTATTATATTAAGTCACTATTAATAACATTACTAAAAGAGAAAAATAAAAATAATTTTTATAAAAAAAAATAAAACCTACTTCAAAAAAATTAAATTCAACAAATAAAATAATAATAACTTAAAAATCCAATAAAATGCACTAAAAGGTATAAAATAATTATCTAATTTAGTTACAACTAAACGACGAAATATTAACATGAAATTACTTTTTGAAGTCGGTGCCAAACATATACATTTTATGAATCGCACTTGACGGATCTTACTTAGTACGTTTGGCGGGTACGCTCGATTATAGGTATAGTTTGTTTGGCACCGACTTCAAAAAGTAATTTCATATTAATATTTCGTCGTTTAGTTGTAACTAAATAAGATAATTATTTTATATCTTTTAGTGGATTTTATTTGATTTTTAGTTATTATTATTTTATTTGTTGCATTTAAGTTTTTTGAAGTCGGTTTTATTTTTTTTTATAAAAAATTAATGTTTTCAAAGTATTTATTTTAGTTGCTTTGTTTTCTTTTTTTTAAAGCAAATATTTTTTCAAATTTTTTAAAAACTTCTATTGACAAAGGGAGAATTTCTCCCGAACCGTTTGGATTTATGATTGTATTTGTATAAGAGAATTGTATTTATTTCATAAGTTTATTGTTCAAATTTTCACACAAGAACTCGGATTCTGTTGGTGAATACAATAAACATTCGATTCTATGTACTAGTACTATTTTTTTTTTTTTTTTTTATTTATTGTCACCGGGAACAAAGCCCATTTAGACAGCACATCAGTAAAGTGTTAATAGGGTTAGTGAGGGAGCCGAGTTATAGGCGGTCGAAATTTTATATGCTAGCCAGGCTCGAGCCCGGGTCTCCCGCTTGAACATAGTCATCAATGATGTTAAATCGGGACCAGCGCCTTAGCCAGCTCGGCCAACCCGACTCCCCTAGTACTATTTTTAATTTAAATAAAATAAATAAATAATATTTTATTTTTAAGTAAATAAACCGCGTAAGTCAATTAATTTATTCAATAATTTCTGAATGTTAATTTCACTGGTCTAAAAATTATTTATTATTTTTGAAAAAAGAAGAAATGAAATTGTGCACCCGGTAAGATTTGAACCTGTGATCTAATACTGTAGGCTGTACAATTGCATTTCCTATTTTTTCAAAAATAACAAATAATTTTTAGACCAGTGAAATTAACATTCAGATATTATTGAATAAATTAATTGTCTTACACGGTTAATTTACTTAAAAATAAAAATAAAATTTATCTAAATAAATAAGCTACTTTATGCGCCCCACCTCCCTCCCAATGCCTCCCGGAAACAATAACAATTTGTTTGATTGATTTTGCAAGCGCATCGAGTCACTGGCCTGACATCTCGCTAATTTATAAATGGAATTCTAAATGCTTGAATGACATCGTAATGAATAAACCACAAGCCTATTTTTTATCCTCGTAATTTATTTTAAAACATTTAATTTCAATTTTACGTGTCGTAACATATTTTTTGCAAGTGATATAATCTCTACTTTATAACTATTTGTTTTGGATTGTGTTGTAGTTATCTAAAATCTAGTTTCAAAGTGGTGTAATTTATAAAATAGGCAAAATTTTGAAATGCCATTTTTAGCGACGGAATCCATGGGAAATTCTACATTTAAGTCTTACCTATATTACTTATTTTACAAGGAACAGAAAATAACCAATATTTGTATTTTCACATAATATATATTCTATAATCTACATATATTATATAATGATATAGGATATCTTCTATTTCCGATGTGATAAAGTTACTTTCACTTTGTGACTTTTTAGGTGTAAGGGAATGATACCCTTAATAGTTTGAAACCAGATTTAGAACATAAATCCGGATATTGGGGTCTCAGAAGGCAAAAATACATTGGTCCGTGTGTATATTTATGTATGTACCATACTACAAAATTCGAAACATAGGCTAGAAGGAGTACAGCAAGCTTTTGGTTGAAATCGGAACTGCGGAAGTTGACATTTACATGAAAGATTTTTCGTGTTTTTTGATTTTCTCAAAAACGGGTCTGATAATATTTTTTAAAATTGCTTGAAGTTATCAAGTGTCGTAAGTTGTTAGTTGATTAAATATTTTATAAGGGAGGAGTAAATTAGGAGTGTCGCAAAATAAATATTTGAATCGTTCATATCTCGATACGGTCAAATCTCATTTATAAAAAATACTTTTTATTTTTGACAACACAAAATTTTTTCAAAATAATCTGAGCCGCATGCGGCCCGCGGGTCACAGGTTGGACAGCACTGGTGTATTTATTACTATTTTTTTTATTAACCACTCTGCTTCGCCAGCTTCAAAAATCAGAAACTATGTGAAAATGTTAAATTTATCTTACGCGTTTATCGCGCTATATGAGTACTAATCGCAATTTTTTCGTCGCGTTATACGAATTCGCGTTTTACGGAAGCGCGTTATACGAGAGTCTACTGTATATCAAAAATTTACTACGGGCCCAAGTCCAAAGAATAAATTCAATTTAAAATCAGAATTTATACATATTCGCTGAAGATGAAGAATATATCTTTGACAGAAATGTAATTTTTGGTTTAATATGTTATAAGAAGTTTGTCCGGATAGAGTTTTTAGCACTTGGGTTTGATTCTCGAGGGGCTATCTTCTGACATCGAAACAAAATTTATTTTGTAACATCTTAGATATCACTTTTGAAAATTTTCCTTTTCAATTAAATGTTTTTTATGTTAATCTAACTTTCTGTTATCAATTCAGCTGCCCAATTGCTGGACTCGCTGGACCAATCTGCCGACCCCTGCGAGGACTTCTATCAGTTCGCTTGTGGCCACTGGTCGCGACATAATCCCATGCCAGAAGCACACGCATCCTGGAGTCAGTTCCAAGCTCTTCACGAATCTCTGCATTTCATTTTGAAAGGTCACTAAAGCGGCTTTTTATTTATTTATTTATTTTTTTGTTTTCCTCATAAAAACTAATATGATAATTAAACAAATAAAAATTTATTTTACAAATTTATTTTTCCAGAATTTATTGAAGATGAAACTCTTGCCAATGATGTCACGGCTGTTAAAAAGGTTCGGTCTTTTTACAAAAGCTGCAATGATATAGGTAAATATTTATTTCATCTAACTCTTGAATTTCTAAACAAGTTATTAAAAGCTAATACTGACATGTTAATAATTATCGTTAACTTATTTAATTAGGGATAGCATTCATCCCGGATCAAATCCCCGTGTCCCGTATTAATATATGTCCCGGAAAATGTCCCGAATTAGATAATTCATCATATCATGTGAATTTTATAATATTCGATTATATTTTATTCCCGCGTCTCTGGGTACATTCCTATATGTATTTAATGAAGTCTATATTTCAACTATTTTCTATTATTTTATAACAGGTACACAATGTTATTTTGTATTAACATTGAGGTTAACTTCAATGTCTGTTTGGAGTTGGTTGTCTCAAAGATTCCGGGGATGGTTGTCACATGTAAATGTAAGGAAAACGGATCCAGTGTATAATTTATAAGAAGTAGGCTTATGAATTATGTACCCCTGGACCAAATAACTTTTATACATATCAAAATTGTGAGACTGAGCTCAAAATGACTAGGCTAATATAGGACATTTTCTTAAATATTTACTTAGATTACTATTTTAGTGTCTAAATTGGTCTTAAATATGTATTAGTGCTTATCAATATCATTGTTTGATTTCCCTATTCTTTTTGAATATTTTTTCCTTTTTTCCTATCTAAATAACCTGTGACATCCAACCCGGAGTCGGGGCAGGTTGTCACAAAAATTTACTCTGGTAGAACTTTTTTTCTGAAAAGCCAAATGCTGTTATAATCTCAAATGTGTGGGGAAAATTTATCCAAAGAAGCATATTATGAGATACACTAATGATAGAAAGGGAAACCGTAAACACTGCCTCTTCAAAAATTAAAAACCATAAAATGTGACAACCAGTCTCAGTCTCTCCTATTTATATTTTCTTTTAATGCTAAATTGATGTTCTTAAATTAATTAAATACATTTTTTTTAATTATTTATTTATTTGTGTGTTAGTACTTTAAGATCTCAAATGAGAATCCCATGGATGAAAGTGTTAAGTTTATACAAATATATTTTTATTTAATTTAGAGTCATTCGGATTCTTGTACCCTTGCGGTTTTTTGACTTTCTGTCTCTCTCTGTGTGTGTATGTGTGTGTGTTGCGGAAATAATTTTAGAAGTTAAATTATAACCAATTAAATTTGAAAATACTTTGTGGGGGAAACTCAAGTTTCCGTTGTGGGAAACAGCAGTTTCCCATTTAATGATCCCACACCCACAAAAGAAAAAATATATTTTCTATTTAAAATCTATAAATACAACATTGCATTATATTTGCATAATTTAGTTCGTGTTTTAATTATTTTTTTCCTGCTTTCTCATCTCTCTGCCATTAGCTATTAATGATTCTACTATCTGGCGGATATAGCATTGCTCGGTAATTTTTTGCATTAGTTAAAAGCGATATTATAATAATTATTTTACATTTTTAATTCAAGTAAAGAGATCTAATTTTACTTGCAGCCAAAATTAAATAAAAGTGAAATAAAATTTATTTTTTTACTAACGTTTTGACCGCTTCGGTCATCATCAAGGCATCGCTGTCTCACAAAGTTTGGAATTTAAATGCAACTAAAAATAATACTAATATACACAGATCTTAGTTCGTTGACCATTCTAAACCTTGAAGAAGGAGAAACGATCCTCTGAATTGTCGGGTTGCTTAATGAAAATAATATTCTAATAAATTATTTTATTTGGAATTTGTAGTATTTATTAGGACCATATTTCATAGATATTTAGAAAAACTTTACATCAATTTAGAATTGAGTTCTACCACTCCGTCTTCAATCGAAAATACTTCTAAAATTTCCTAATTTTAAATAAAATATTAGTGGGGATTGCAATTAAAAAAAAACTAATTCATTAATAAAAGGAAATTGAAAAAAAAATTATTATACAATTGGATGTTGATGAAGGCAGTTCAAGGTGGTTGTAAAAAATAAGACTATATCAGTTTTATTATTTTACATTTATTCAATAACCGACGTTTCGGAGATTTACTCTCTCCTTCTTCAGGGTAACGAAAAGTCAATGAAAGTAATTATGAGTTGGTATACTTTCATTGACTTTTCGTTACCCTGAAGAAGGAGAGATAAATCTCCGAAACGTCGATTATCGAATAAATGTAAAATAATAAAACTGATATAGTCTTATTTTTTATAACTACTGAGCTGCCTTCATCAACATCCAATTGATATTTATACCAGTCAGTCTCCTAAAGAAAAACTCTATCAAAAATTATTATTTTTTATTAAAACACCCACTTGTGAATAATTACTTTAATTAAGATTAAACTAAAATTTTTCAAGGTATTCTCATCGTTTTGTCATCCGCGAAATAATATTTGTTTCAACAAAATTGTTTAAGCCGTTTTCAAAATAAAATAAACTGCAACGGATCGTTGCTATACTTTATCCAAAGTCATTTGAAATATTAATATTTTATTCCTTTACTATTAATCAGATATCACAAGCTATTTGAAGTCCATGTTGACTTAAAATCAAAAATATCGATCGAATCTTATTAATAATAATTTAGTAAGGATTTAAATTAGAGACGTGCAGCTTTCATTTATTTCTTTTTATTTATGAAGAACTCCCACTAACGTTTCGTCTATTGGTTTTGTAGCCATCTTCAGAGCGGGAATTTGTCAATATTTAAATAAAAAAAAATTTTTGGATAGAGGAATAACCTTACTACATTCAATTTTTGATGTTTTGACCATAAGAAACATTAAACCGATCAAATGAATAAATTTTAAGAATGAAAAAAGTACTATCTTACTCTAGGGTAAAATACTTTAAAATATAATTTTACTAAAATCTTATATAATTTTGTGGTCCTCAAGGTACTTAATTCGAACATTAAATTGCATCAAAATTCCTCAAGTCATTTTCAAGATATTTAGAAAAAACTAAATAAGCTCCTCCTTCATCTAGTACAAAACTAAATAAGTACTGGATTAAATTACTAATGATTGTGGGTCGATATGTACCTATAATTTTAGATTTTCAATTTAATTTAAATTGGTTGAACCGTGTGGAAAAAATCGTCGACGAAAAAAAAAGGTAACATACATAATAACATACATACATAAAAATCGTACTTTTTGGCCTATGGACGAGATCCCATGTAATTTTTGGCAAAACTGTCACGTGCTAAAATTCAACTTAAATGAATACTACACTTTGTGACTTTGATTGAGACCATGGGTTCCGTAGTCTTTACCTGAGAATCCTTTGAATTCGGGCTTGGCGCGAGAACGATTCCAATACTTTAACGACTTGGATAAAGTAAAATAAATTGACACGTTCTGATTTGGTCATTCACTTGACTTTACCATACACTTCTGGTTGAGTTTGGTACAAAGGCCTAGATTTCAATTTTGGTCTCTAACCCCCCCCCCGTCCTCCATTTTTGGCAGTTTGTTCTAGGGGCCTACTGATTAAGTATACAAAATTTGGACTCGTTTGCTCAAATGGCCTACTCGTCCAAAAAATTTGGTAATTGCGCAGAATAACTAACAGATTAACAGATTAACAGACATTTTGACAAAACTGTTATTATCTCGAAAAATATAATTTTGTCGATGTTCACTTATTAGAGCTTTTTTGTAAACCGAAATGCCATGGTTTCGCATAATTTTTTAATCAAAATAGTTTCAGCCATTTTTGAGATATTTCGAAAAAAGAAGAAAAAGCACACTTTTTTCATTCACGATTCGCAATACTTGACCATACCCTTGATGGTAAAGTTAAAATTAATAAATATATACAATGTTTGTTCGTTTAAATAAGATGAGAAATAGACAGGCTAAAAATGAACTAGAAACAAAACAATAGCTAAAGCTAATTATTGTTTTTTGAGCTCATTTTATTGCACCCTTGACGCGATTAGCTAGAAATCTCTCATGTATATTTGTGTGTGTTTCTGCTCGAAGATACTCTGGAAAAACTCGGCGTGGCGTCCCTGATGAAGCCTGTACTGAACCGTCTGCATTTGACGCCGTCCCTTCCTAAAGTAGCATCGCCTGCTTTCGATTGGCTTTACACTGAGGCAGTTCGGCGACGTCTTTTGGGAAATTCCGCCCTTTGGAAATTATCCGTGCAGCAGGCGATACTCAATTCTTCGGTTCACTCGATCAGTATCGATCAGACTAGTTTGGATCTAAATGAACGGGTTCTTCTCGATCCTGATAAATATCCACTAGAGATCAGCGAATATCGGTGAGAATTTGAACATATTTATTCCAAAATTATTGTAAACTAGCCTTGGCGAAGAGCCTCTCGTACATACCAATTTCCTCAGCTTCTTAAGATACATATACCTATATATAATTCTGCTACCAAAATTATTGAATTGAACGGGAAATCTCGCAAAACTGCATATAAAGACGCGATTGTCTTAATTTATATCACCCACTTTCATCTACGGTATATTCAGTATAAAATTTATAATTACCTATTGTATTTTTAATTTAATTAAAATAAAAAAGAAAGAAAGCCCAATATTTTGTTAGTTATGTTTAATTAAGATGTCAGAAAGCTTCGACCCCCCATGTGCCAATCAGGGCTATCCTTCCAACCTATACATTTATGTACTATACTGTTAGAAAATTTCACTTAAGTTATAAAAAACTATTTCGTAAAATTCTGCTCCTGAATGAATCAAGTATTACACTGGTCGACAAAAGTTAAACAAAAATTTGTAACTGTAAACCTAATAATAGATCCCAGTAGAGTTTTATACGCTGATTATCATAGTATTCCCATCTGGTTTTGAGATATTATCAGTCAAAACGACGAAAAAGACTCATTTTTACTTATTTTTCGAGGTCCCATTAGATATTAAACGCCAATATTTTGAAATAAAAATATTTTATTGACGTAATATATAGAAAGCAGCTTCACTCTTTGATTTTCAAATTACTCCTTGTTTGCAAGCTCAATTAGATCTCGAGTTATAACTAAAAAACCAAGACCATATGTTTTTATCGATGTTTATCATCCTTATATAATCACGCAGCACAAGTTTTTTAGTTATAACTCGAGTTCTAATTGAGTTAAAAACAAATTAATTTGAAAATCCAAAGAGAAGCAATTTACTATTACGTCAATAAAATTTGTCATTTCAAATGTTGCTTGTTTAATATCACAATATCTAATGGAACTCGAAAATAAGGGGATAAAATTGTCTTTTTCGTCGTTTTGACCGATAATATCTCCAAAACAAGAGCTAAGTGGTAATTTTTGAATTCAGCAGGGGGAAATACATAAGAATCAGCTATTTTTGATCCCTTTTTGTATCGTTCTCAAGGGTAGTAATATAATTTAAAATATCTTTAATACTGGTCTTTAAAGTCCTTTATTTTTAAGTTAAAATGAGAAACATCTACCACCAGTGAGCTGAGATTTTTGCAAAAAATGCAAATTTTTTCAAAATTCACAAATACTAAGTTTCCATCATCATTATATTTTAAGATTTTCCTTTCGATCCTTAAAAAAAATTATATTAGAATCTAAAAATAAAAACTTTTACTTTTTTTCAAATTTAGTATTTGCTCATAATTATTTTACATTTAAGAAAACTAAGAAAAGCATCATATCGAACAACAAGTTTGCAATTATACAAATTATCTCTTACTTAAGTTATTTATTATAGGTATTTATTATTTATTGCAATATTTATAATTCCTATATTTTCTATCTATATTATTACATTATTCATATAAATACATAATATAACTTATAACACTTAATAAGTATACAATATTAATATTAATAGAGATGTTTCCTATTAATTGACGTAGTAATTATCGGCAATCTATTAATTGACGATGGGAATTTTATTGCAGACGGTATGTCGCAACGGTCTTGGGTCTTCTCGATAGTCATTTGTCTGCAGAGGCCAATGAAACTCTTGTGGAGGAGATGACCGATCAGATTGTGGACTTCAATGTCCAACTAGCTGGGGTAAGCAAACTTCTATTTATTTATTCTTTTTTACATTTTAATAAAATTCCACAACGATTGCCGCAAAAACTTTCAATCGGTAAAGCTTCATGTAGGGCAATTTAAGGATTTAAGGATTAATTCGAAAAAACTGGTTTTATTTTGAGAAATTATTTGTTAATCAATAAAAAATAACATAAGAATTAATCACCAGAATATCGCGTAATTTTAGATTGAAAATAATGATAATGATTTACTCATAAGGTCAGAGTATATCAAATAAATTGACACGTTCTGATTTGGCCATTCACATGACTTTACCATACACTTCTGACTGAGTTTGGTACAAGGGCCTAGATTTTTATTTGTTGACCCTACAACCCCTCCTCTATTTCGGGAGGAAAGTTTTTGAATTTTTAGACTTTTGGGGGCCCACTGATTATGTATACAAAATTTGGTTGAGTTTGGTCCAAGCGCTAGTTTGAAAATATTATAGTTTTTCATTTTAAACACCCCCCTCCACCCCCTTAATTTTGGGTCGATATGCGCCAAAATCTAATCAGATCTTAATCTCCATGCACCAAAACTACGGGTGAAATTTGGTTATGATATTCACACTAGTTTTTGAGCTAGCTCGTTCACAAAAATTTGGTAACGCACAGAGTAACTAACAGACAACCAGACAACCAGACATACTAACAGACATTTTGACAAAACAATTATTATCTCGAAAAATATAATTTTTTTGATGTCCACTTATTAGGGCTTTTTTGTAGACCGAAATTCCATGATTTTGTCCAATTTTTTAAATCAAAATAGTTCCAGACGTTTTTCAGATATTTCGAAAAAAGAAGCAAAAATAAAAACACTATTTTCATGCACGAATACAATACTTGACCATATCCTGTATGGTAAAGTAAAAAGAGTATGCGAGTTTTAGTTCCTCTAGTGACCATGACCGATCTTTAAAAGATTAATAGAGTATAAAAAATTACAAATTGTACAAATTGATCGATAATCAATAACCAACAATACATTTTGAGAGATAATACTTTATTTAAAATATAATTTACTTCCCTTAAATCATTCTTTGGCTATAAAAATAAGCTGACGTGTTCTGCTGTGGCCATCCACTTGACTTTACCATACAACCTGGCCCCTAAAATTATTCATAATCATGTAGTGGGGGGATTAGTTTATGCATTTTTATACTTCTGGGGTCCCACTGATTATGTATACAAAATTTGGTTGAGTTTGGTAAATGGCCAATTTTTTCATTTTTGACCCCCCCCCCCCATTTTGGACGGTTAGTTTTTGCATTTTTAGACTTCTGGTGTTCCACTGATTATGTATACAAAATTTGGTTGAGTTTGCTCAAGTGGCCTAGATTTTTAATTTTTAAGCCCCCTCCATCCCCCTTAATTTTGGGTCGATATGCACCAAAATCTAATCAGCTCTTAATCTCAATGGACCAAAAAACTACCTGTGAAATTTGGTTTCGATATTCACACTAGTTTTTGAGCTAGCTCGTCCACAAAAATTTGGTAACGCACAGACTAACAGAAATTTTGACAAAACAATTATTATCTCAAAAAATATAATTTTTTCGATGTTTACTTATTATCGTCATCATTGAGTATACAGTCCTAAGACTGGTTTGATGCAACAATCCGTCTCCACTCGACTCTGTCCCCCGCCAGCTGTTTAACCTCTCTAAATGTCTGGCATCCCATATCCCCAATTATTTGGTTGAAATATTCTAATCTGGGTCTTCCCCTTCCCCTTTTCTTTCCCACCTCCCCCTCCAAGATATCCCTAAGCAGTCCCCCATGTCTCAGTGTGTGCCCCATCATCTGACCTCTTCTCTTCTTCAGACTCTTCCACAAGGTTCTTCTTTCTCCGATTCTTCCAAGAACTTCTTCATTTGTAATTTTATCCATCCATTTGATATTCATCATTCTTCTGTAGCACCACATTTCGAAAGCCTCCAATCTCTTTCTCTCCGCTTTTCCAATTGTCCAGGTTTCACACCCGTACATGGCTATGCTCCATACATATGTCTTCAATAGCAACTTCCTGTTTGCTAAGCTGATTGAGGAGGAGCATAGTAGTTTTTGTTTTGAATTAAACCCCATTTTTGCTTGGGCAATTCTTGATTTAATTTCGTTTTTGCTCCTCCCATCCCATGTTATTTTACTTCCTAGGTAGCGGAATTCCTTAACTCCTTCTAGGTTTTCTTGGTTAATTTTGATGCATTCCTGTCTCGTTTGTTCTTTTTTTGTACATACTAGGACCTTGGTTTTATTCTTGTTTATTTTCATTTTGATTTCTTCTATTAGGATTTGGTTAATTCCATTCAAGGCGTCCTCTAATTCTTTTTTATTGCTTCCTAGAAGGGCAATGTCATCGGCAAATCTTAACATAGCGATCTTTTGACCTTGGATTTCTATACCTGTATCAATTTTGTCTTTGAATTCTTTAATCGCTTCTTCTATGTATAAGTTGAAAATCATGGGTGACAGCACACATCCTTGTCTTACACCTTTTTTATTTTGGCTTCTCTTTGTTCATCACCAATATTTATAATTGCCGTCTGGTTTTGATATAGATTGTAGATTAGTCTTCTCTCTCTGAATTTTATTCCCGCCTGTTTTAATATTTTAAACATAATTTCCCAATTGACGTTATCGAATGCTTTTTCTAGGTCTATGAATCCGATGTAGACAGATTCTTCCCTGATAAAAGCCCTTTCTATTATTAGTCTAAGAGAGAGAATTGCTTCTCGGGTGCCTCTGTTTCTTCTAAAGCCGAACTGGTCTTCCCCCAGATTTTCTTCAACTCTTTGTTCTATTCTTCTTTGGATTATTTTGGTTAGGATTTTGGAGGCATGTGAGGTTAGGCTAATGGTCCTGAAATTTTCACATTTATCCGCGCCTGTCTTTTTGGGAAGTGTGACTATTTTGTTTTTTTCGAAATCTTTTGGGATGATTCCCAATTTATAGATTTTGCTAATTAGTTCAAAAAGTTTGTCACGTGCCTTTTCTCCAGAGTTCTTTAGGATTTCAGCTTGTATATTGTCTATTCCGGGTGCTCTATTATTTTTTAGTTCCTTCAAAGCTGTCTCGAATTCTGACCTGAGTATGGGGTCTCCTAATTCGTTTTCGTCCACAGATTCTTCTTCTTCTATTGGGTTCATTGTTTTTTCTTCTCCATAGAGTTCTTCTAGGTGTTCCTTCCATCTATTTGCCTGTTCGTTTTCGTTTAGAATAATGTGGCCTCCTTTATCTCTTATGTTCTTGCTTTTTGGCTTGTCTTCTTGAAAATTTCTTTTTATTGCCCTATAGGCTACATCAACTTTTCCCAATACTAGATTTTCGTTGACTTCTTTACATTTTCTTGAATCATTTTTTCTTTTGCTTTTCTACATTCTCTTATAACTTTCCATCTTAATTTTTTATATGTTTCTTTCCCTTCTTCGTCTTTTCTGTTCTTAAATTTTCTTCGTTCGTCAATCAGTTGCCGTATTTCGTCTGTTACCCATGGCTTTTTAATTTCGTTTTTCTTTGATTGAAGGACTTCGTTGGCTGTTTCGGTCAGGCTTGATTTCATATCATTCCATTCTTGTTCGATTTCATCTTCTTTATTATTTGTGGGTGTTTTTTCTTCCAGTTTCTTATTCATTACGTTTTCGAAGAGTTTTTGGGTTTCCTTATTTTTTAATTTAGATATATCCCAGTTTTTTCGCGACCGCCCCTTTTTTATTAGTTTTTTAAATTTTAGTTGGCATTTCATCGCAATTAGATTGTGATCACTAGATATATCAGCCCCAGGATAACTTTTGCAGTCCTTTAATTGATTTCTGAATCTTTGTCTGACTAATATGTAATCTATTTGAAATCTCCCCTTGTCTAACGGCATTTTCCACGTGTAGATCCTTCTTGGATGGTGTTGGAAGAGTGTGTTTGCTACTACTAGACTGTGCTTACTGCAAAATTCAATTAATCTTTCGCCCCTTTCATTCCTATTTCCTAGACCGTGTTCGCCCACCACTTTTCCTTCTTTGCCTTTTCCTACTCTTGCATTCCAATCCCCCATAATTATTAAATTTTCATCCCCTTTAACGCGCTTCATCAGGTTTTCAATTTGTTCGTACATTTCTTCTATATCTTGGTCCTTATATGATGTAGTAGGCATGTATACCTGGATTATCACAGTATCTTTCGGTTTCGAATCCACTGTAATCATAACAATCCTTTCGCTTACCTGTAGATAATTCTTTACCCTTTGCCCTATTTTTTTATTCATAATAATGCCCACTCCTGCCCTCCCATTCTGCCCCCCGTGTGAATGATTCTATGGCTGTTTTCGAACCAAAAATCTCCCTCTTCTGGATATCTCATTTCACTAATCCCAATAATGTCCAATTTGTGTCTATCCATTTCCCGCTTTAAATTCACTAGTTTATCTTCTCCCCTTAGCGTCTTAACATTCCACGCTCCGACTCGTAGAACGTCATTATTTATTTTTCCCTTTATGATGGTCTCTCCTCGGGTAGCCCCTTCCCGGAGATCCGAACGAGGGGCTAGTTTACCTCCGGAATTCTTTACTCGAAGAGAAATCGTCATGTTGCATATTCTTGGGATTTGTAATGTGGTGGTTTCCCGTTGCCTTCCACATGTTGAAGAGAAGAAAAATGAAAAAAGGAAATCAACTCCTAGCCCTCGAAAACCTAATAGCGTCGGAGTCGGTAAAAAAAAAAAAAAAAAAAAAAAATAAGAGTTGGCCAAGGGAGGCCGTATAGGAGAGAGAAAAAGAGAAGCCTGACACAAGTAAGTGGAAGCAATGTCAGACTTAGCTCGGATAACCCCGTGGTCGCAATCCACGTACTCATCAGAAATGAGTTCCTGAGGTTACTTATTAGGGCTTTTTTATAGACCGAAATGCCATGGTTTCGCTCAATTTTTTTTAATCAAAATAGTTCCAGCCATTTTTGGGAATATTTCGATAAAAAGAAGGAAAAAACCACTTTTTTTATGCACGATTACAATACTAGACCATGGTAAAGTAAAATAATGGAATAATTTTGATTACCAGGCTACGATCACTAGAGCACTTTTGTGGATACGCAGCCTTTCTCTCTATCTCATAATCTTTGGGCTAGATCTAACGAACGCAGTATAGGCAGTTTTGGGCTGAAACTAGTCCAATCTGAAATTTCTTTCAGTCGCCAATGCAAAGTTTATAATTATAAGAAATCAAGAAATTAGTTAACTTGAAAGTCTGACTCATATTTTATATTTTCAGATTCTCAGTATATATTATCTGCTTCCTTTTTTTTTAATAAAAGCTTAATATCGGAATCAATTTTATTTCCATTATACAATCAAATATTTAATAGAAGAAAAAAAAGATAAATTTCTCTAAATCATCCTCTAAAATGTACAATATAACGATCAGTCATCCATGCTACTTTTAAAATGATTATTCCATTATGTAACGATAATTGTAATAAAATGATGAAGTATTTATTGGTAGGATACATTCTAATGAAGATGAGTAATTAGTAAAAAAATTATTTTACGAGGTAATATTATATACCACATCCTATAATTATTTTCATCGCCGACGTTTCTTTTGCTTAATATATCCATAATTTACAATCTATTTCATTTAAGAGAAAAGATTTTGCCTTCGAAATCAATACTTTCATTTTCCTGGCAGGATTAGTGAATTTACATTTTAGAGTTGCTTAGAATTAGACCAGTTTATATTGTCTAATTGAAAGGATTTTGTTTTGCCGGAGAGAAGCTGAGTTATCGATTCATAAGAGATTTTGCATATAAAAATCAATGAGGTTGTCCTCTACTTGACGCAAATAAACAGAACCTCGATTGGAATTAGGTGTTCACATCTTTGGAATTTTGTGGAATTATTTTAGTATTTAAAGTACTTTCGGAAATATTTGGAAATTAAAGTGGAAGTAGGTGTACACGATATTAGGTCACGGTTCACCCCTCAATATATCTTAATATATATAAAAAGAGAAGGTGATGTTTCATTCATTCATCTATCAACGCACAGCCTAAACCGCTTGACCTAGAAAGATGAAATTTGGAGTGTATATTCTTTCAACAATTTATAGGATGTGCTAAGAAGTGATTTTTTGAAATTCGAACACTAAATGGGGAAAAGGGCCCCGAAAATGTGTTTTCAAGATCTCTTAAACCAGAAAAAATATCGATTAAATAACAATAAAAATATATTATGAGTATTTTGCTCTATTTGTCCCCGAAAGGGAGATATAGTCATTTTGGGGTAAATTTTTGAAATTTTTAAACTGCTCTCATCTCCTCGAGTTTTTAAATTTTAGCATTCAAATTTGGTACATAGGTTTATTAATGCTTAATCTCGGGAAGGTTTTTTTGTTTTTTTGAAATTTGACCCTTGAACTGAAAAATGGGAGATCTTTGATTTTGTGGTCTAAAATATACGCCCTTGGACCAAACTCAACCAAATTTTGGATGCATAATCTGTGGGTCTCTAGGGAAGCAGAAATGCAAAAACTGGATGCGGAGGTATGGTACGGGGTTGGGTGCGGGGGTGGGAAGGGTGTGTAGTGGGGTGCAGGGTAGGTAGCCCCCTGGCTAGCAAGAGGGCCGTCGAAGGCGGGAGTCGCAGCTAGTTCTAAATATAAATATTACAAACTTTTCAAATAAAAATTTACATTTATTTAATATGAAAATTTGAGTCTTATTTTTGAAAAATGGATGAAATTTTTATCAAAAAGAACAACTTCGGGCTTCATACTTGTATTTTAATTAAATGAAAAATTGAATAGGGACAATTTTATCGAAGATCTTATTAGATTATTAAGTATATATTATATGTCAGAAGGTTTCGCCCTCTCAGGGACCCAATTTATACACCACTAATAACTCATGACTGACACTTGATAAATTAATACACTAATTTTTAAAAAAATCGTTAGAGCCGTTTATGAGAAAATCAAAAAAAAGCGAAAAATCTTTCATGTAAATGTCAACTTCCGGTGTTCCGATTTCAAGCAAAAGCTTGCTATACTCCTTTTAGCATATATCGAGCTTAAGTTTCGGATTTCATAGCTTTGAGACTTATGGTTGCGAAACGGGGTATATTCTTAGGTACGTAAACATCAACTTCCGGTTCTTTTATTTTAGCCAAAATCTTCTGGTACTTCTTGTAGCCTCTAGATAGCATAAGTTTCAAATTTCAAGGCTCTGCGACTTACCGAAGACGAGATTTCATCGATCGAAATATTTATTTATTAAGTATTTATTATATGTCAGAAGGTTTCGCCCTCTCAGGCCATCTTCTAACATAAAATATATACCGAGGGGTGAACCGCGACCTAATATGCTGTACTCCTACTTCCACTTGTACTTCCAAATATTTCCAAGTAATTCCAAATATTTCCAAGCACTTCCAAACATTCCCAAGTACTTCCAAGCATTCCCAAGTACTTCCAAATATTTCCAAGTACTTCCAAAATACTTCCAAGGGGGTGTACACCTACTTCCAATTGTGGATCACCTCTCGATATATACTAAATAACCTACTAAGTTCTTTGATAAAATTGTCCTATTCAATTTCTCAATTAATTAAATATTTAAATTTATAACAAAGACTGAAACGGTTTCTACAAAAATTCTTAGATATTTTGCATATAAAAATGAAAAGCTTACAGTAAAAGGGAAAGAACAAATAAATAATTAAATATAAACTGCTAAATTTTCCATTTGAACACTCTAAGAGAAACATCTTTCATGTCTAATTCATTTTTTCTCTACCATGTAATCGTTTAATTAGCTAGAGAGTTAGCATTTAGCACAATAATAGATATTCAATCATCGACCATCAGAGAAAAATAACTTGAATTATAATATCAGCAAAAAATATACTAGAGAGGACCCAGAGGGTATATTATATATAGGTACCTACCTGACTGACAGCACAATGAATATCTATCTTTTTTTTTTTTAATAAATACTTATTTCAAAATCATTATACCATGATATGTCCTTGTAATGATTTCAAAGTACAACAATTTTCTACATCTACTTTTTTTTCATAAGAAGAAATCAATGAGGTTGTCACTGTGCTTGATGCAAATAAACACATAAATTCTATTATCTTATTATCTTATTATATTAAACGAGCAAAAATTGTATATATATATATATATATATCCGGTCGGTTTCTCGAAAACGGCTCTAACGATTTGGATGAAATTCACGGGTTAGGAGGGCTTTGTGTTGGACATTCGATCTGTCACGGTCTCATCTTCGGCTAAGTTGTTTTTGATGGGTTTTTTGTTAATTGAAACAATTATTCACAGGTGGTTTTCTCGATAAAAATGTTTATTTACATTTTTATTCAATTTCCTTTAATAAATAATTGGTTTTTTAATTCTATATCCCACAATAAGATCATTTATAATTATTATTATATATTAAAAATTGGGCAATTTAATTGATTGAAAATGGAGTTTTAAATCCCACAAATATTAATTTGACAATTTAATTGATGAACTTCGAAAATTGTTATTTAATTAAAAAAAATAATTATACCGTATTTATTTATATACCTATATATACATAATCTGTGGGCCACTGAAGGCTAGAAATGAAAAAACTGGGTGTGTGGGCAGGGGTGGGGGTAGATGTGGTGGTGCAGGGGATGGGTTGCAGTGGTGGTGGGGTGGTCCGGGGGAGGAACAGGGTTTCGAGGGGGAATGGGGGTGTGAGGGTGTATGTGTAGGGTGAGTAGGAGGGTGCAGGAGGTGGGGTGAAGGGAGTGGGGGTCTCGGGAGGTGAGGGGGGTTTCGGGGATTAATATATAGCTCTCGACTGAAGCAAAAATTTACCGAGCATCGCTCGGTGGCCAGGTACTACCATATGTGTCAGACAAGCAATCCTTGTATATAATATAGAATCGGTTTCTCCAAAATGTCTCCAACAAATTCGACTGTATATTACGGATTATGGGATTTTTGAGTCTATAAATCATTCTGACAGGGTCTCATCTTTGGGCAATTTTAATTTTATTGGGTTTTTCTTAATTAAAGTAATTATTCACAGATAAGTATGTCAATAAAAATTTATAATTAAATTTTTTCAAATTCCTTTTTTTAATTTTAAAAACTACTAATAGTTCATTACAAATACTATTTATATTGAAGGAGACAATAAAAGAGTGTGTCTTCTGCTGGAATTTAGTTCTAAGCAGAAGACACACTCTTTTATTGTCTCGCTTCAATATATATAAACCTTCTGCCTACTCTCGGCAAAACTTTCAATTTAATACTATTATATATTAAAATTAGGGGTTTTTTTCTATTAAAGACAGAGTGATAGAATTCATACTACTGAATTAATTCAAATACAGCCCAATGGATAATGAAAACTACAAATTCCGAATATAATGATTTATTAGAAGATCATTTTCATTCTAGTAAAATCCAGATGATTCGGAGGATTGTCACTTCCTTCTTCGGGGCTTAAAAGGATCAACGAAGGAACTTCCGAGTATATTAATATTATTTTTAATTGCATAAATTGAAAGTCTTTGCCAAAGGTAGCAATTTTATAGTGAAGGAACAATAGCGTCGTATAATAAATTTATAATTCCAGCAAGATACACTCTTTTATTGTCTCCTTCAATTGTATTTACGTTGAAAACTTTGTGCCCAGCGATGGTCGGGGTGGGTCAAAACTTTGGCAAAAAATAAATTAAATTCTATTTAATTCTAGCTGCAAAATCGACCTTTTAACCTAAATTTAAAATTAAAAATAATATAAATATATCGCTTTTAACTAAAGCAAAAAATATCGAGCAACGCTCGGTTCGCCAGGTACTCTAGTGAGCTTACGGGATCCGGAACTTTAACAAAACATTAACAAAAATACAAATTAAATTTTATTTCACTTTTATTCAATTCTGGCTGCAAATAAAAATCGTCCTTTTTATTTGAATTTAAAATTAAAAATAACAAAAAAAAAAAAAGATGGCAAAAAACCCTTTTTTCATTCATGATTACAATATTTGACCATACCCTGGATGGTAAAGTAAAAATAACCTGCAAATCTCGGTCACCATATTGTTTTCTATAAAGTAAAAGAAAATTTTTCTAGAAACTTTTTAAAATTTAAAAATATAATATACTAGGTAGGGTTCACATAAATAAAACACTGTGTCCTTTGGGAACTCATGAAGATGGGCTTATACCTCTAAATATATATAGACTCGTGCTAAACAAGCATCTGATCTTTTATTTATGTGAAACCTACCTAGTATTTTATATTTAAAATTCTCAAAATTTCTTTACTTTATTTAAAATGTTTCACCAAGAACCCACACCATCCATTCTCCCTTAACAAAATATTTTTTCTAGCTCGAATCAATAACGTTGAAAAATAATTATCAAAATTTGCAGACTGTATATCTAGTTGTGTAAACATTTTCACTGTTCATCCGATTCTATTATATTCGAAGTTGTAAAAGCGAATTAAAAATAAAAAAGATTCTGAAAGGATGTAAACAGGATGGGTGTTTTAGTAAATAATAAAAGAACCAAGGGAAATGACCTCTTTCGTTCGAATTTTCAACTAAAAACTAAATCTTTTTTGAACCAATTCAATGATTTTTCACTTTGTTTTTAATACCCATCTCTCTCTTTTGTATTGTTTTGTCTACTAATTTAGATCATGGTGTCAGCTGAGGAGCGTCGTCTTCATGGACAGAGCCTGATTGTGCAAGTGATGGAGCTCCAATCTGCGACCGATCGCGCTGGACCAAATCAGGTGATGATGAGCAAGCCGAAGGGAACGGAACATCCACGCTTCAATGCCGATTGCATTCCCAATACATTCATTCAATGGCACACTTAGCGACAAAATCTATAAAGAAATTACTCATCGAAAATACCGATAACTATCTGCTCGATACGTTAGGATTCCTATTTAAAAACCTGCTGCATAAGTTTATTTAGGTCAATCAAGCGAAACATCAGAATATATTTTATACAAGATTCTTCCAAAACTTAAGTGACTATGTAGTACATATCCCCAGAGGCGTAACCACGGGGGAGGGGGGGGTTCTGACCCCCAAACCAAGGGCAGGGCTCATGGGATGAGTAACATCAAGGACAAACCGTTGCTTATGGCAAACTTTTGGTGGCCGAAATACCTCGAAATTTTCATACTTTTTCCAGTTTTTTGCTTATAACTCGAAAACTGTTTATATTTTGTAAATAATCGTTTTATAGTAATTTAAAGAGGAGAAAATTTCGCGTCGATTAAAAAATGCAAAAGTAGTTTGATTTTTTATGGGGATCCAAAAGACAGCCTCCTGGATCAATTTTGAATATCCCCAAAATCGCACTTTTTTTGATTTTTTTCCCATTTTGACCATGAAGGAGTGGTTTTCGACAAAGACTCTTAGACATTTTTAAACTAGATTAAATTTTCTACAATTCAAATAAAGTTTCATCTTAATTGGATAGTGGTAGCCCGTGCTACAATGAGGTTAAAGTTTTGAAAAACAGCAATTTTTTGCAAAAAATCGCAGTTTTTCCTTCATAAATTGAAAACCACTCATCCTCAAAACTTGATTTCTATCTCATTCTCTAGGAGATTTTGTTGACTTGAACGTTTAGTTGGACCAATTAATTGTAAATTTGCTATAGGACGGTTATTTACAAAATATGAACCGTTTTCGAGTTATAAGCGAAAAACTGGAAAAAGTCGGCCACTAAAACTTGACTGGTCACGTATTTCGTTGATTTTCCCCAACAGCATAATCCGTAACAGCAAAGTTTCAAGAAAATAATTTAAATTAAAAATTTAGCATCCGTAAATTTAGATTCTCATTCAAAATGGAAAGAATGCATTTTAAATTGAAAGTACTATTTTCTCAACTTAATTATTTTTGGAGTATTTAACTAGGCTACTACCTAGATTTCTCTACTTTTTCGAATTTGGCCTGTTTTTCACAGAAATGTTTTGGGTGGGATTTCCCTTCTTTTTGTAAGCTAATATTTAGCTTTTTTTTTATTTATTTTTTTTGAAGGGGTTAATTAATTTAACTTACAAATTTTACCTCTTCATTTTATAGGCTAACTAAGATTGGCAAATTTATTGAGATTAATTTTCATTTTTATTAATTCCCCAAACTCTACAAAATTGCCAAATTTTAGCATCCTAAGGTAATTACATATTTAAAAGTCATGAAAATTTACTCTACAATCTTCAACCCTTCATTTTAGGGGTTGAAAGAGAGAAAGTTTGGGTTTTTGGAATTTTCCCTTTATTTTTGTCCCAAATTCTACCAACATTAGAAATTTCATGATTCTGGAGTGATAGAAGTACCCTATAGGTTTTGATGACCTGTAAATGAGTACCAAAATTAGCTATTTTCTCAGGTCCATATCTCAGAATCTATTTAAACTATATTATTGAAATGTGGTACTCTCTTCAATATGTATTACATAATTGCATGTGTATAATTTCAGCACTATATCTCAAATGGGTTTTGAGCTACAGGGAGGTCGAAAGTGGCTCGAAATTGTTTGTGTAAATAGCGTACAGTGTGTACGACCAATGCTCGAACTTGGCTTGGGCACGCTGAGCACTATGATTTATACTGTTTAACTTTATGGGGTTTTTTTTCGCCACACTCAAAAAATAAATTCAATAATAAATTTATATTACATATTATTTTGTACCATCTTCAGTACTACAAAAAAAATTAAACATTTTTAAAAGTTTTTTCGTTAAAAAGTACACAAAATAAAAGATACAATAAATTTGTTGTAAATGTATGGAGTGACCTGACTTTTTTTGAGTCTCCTATGAAAATTTGTTAAAATTTCATGTCTTAGAGAACCCTCTCCAAAAAATTTTCGCTCCAGAATTTTTGAAAATTTCAAAGATGTAAAAAAATCAATTTTTTTTTCTTATTCGAAATATTGTATTTTCTTTCTATATATAAAAAAAATAACCGCCTGAAAATTTCAGCTAAAAATATGAATTTTTAAAGGTGGTTTAAAATGTTTGAAGATTTTTTAGTGATTCATGTTTGACGTTTTTCAAAATGACCTTTAAATACTACTGATTTTTTTTTTACTATCAATTCTACAACATAATGAACAAAAATAGAGAAAGAAACACTTAAAAAAAAAAACGCTATTAAAATTCATTAATTGTTGAAAATGCCTTCTCTGGCTACTATTAATTTTTTTTACTATCAATCAAAATTTCTACCAGTCCGTCTCTCTCCAGAGAAAATTCCGTTGCAAATAAATAAACATATTTCAGTTCCAATTTTTTTTTAGTCTCGTTTTCTATTTTTGTTCATTGTATTTTGAATTGATATTAATTAAAAAAATCAACCCCTAAATATTAATATTTAAATGCCGCTCGAAAATGTCAAATATGAATGACTAAAAAATTGACAAAACTTTTAAAAATTCATATTTTGCGGTGCAATTTTCAGTCGACCATTTCTTTTACTTAGAGAAATAATTTTAGTGTAGATAATACAAATTTGGGAAGAAAAATCGATTTTTGTGAATTTTTTAAGTATTTCTAAATTCTTGAGCGACCTCTAAAAAAAATTTGATCGATCTAAAATTTAGAGAGGGTTCTTAAAACATGAAATACTAACAAATTTTCATATGTACTCAAAAAATTCCGTAAAAATAGGTCACCCTAATGGATACCCGAGGTGTGAACCTCGATTGGAATTAGGTGTACACCGTCTTTGGAATTATTTTGGAATTCATTAGATAATGCCCCTTCATCTATTGTCTTCTACTTGGAAATGAAAGTGGAAGTGGAAGTAGGTGTACACGACATTAGGTCGCGGTTCACCCCTCGTGGATACCTATTAATATTTGCTTCCCATAAATGGTCATTTAACGTAACTCTTTTGATTTTCAGATCGATTGGGAGCGTTACCTTAAGCTGGTATTTAAAGACACGAATGTAACCCTTAACTTAAACGTACCCCCGCCAACCCCAGGCTCAGATAGCGATGAAAATGACCGAATTCGCGAGGCGTGGAATAAAGGACTTCTCGGGGACACGGTCACAGTGGCTGGACTCCCTTATCTCATGCGCCTGGTCGAACTCCTCAACAACACAGAGCCCTTGATCTTAGGTAAACCACTTTTGATTATTATTAATAAGATTTAATATGCTGAGAGTGGCAGAGTTGATGATTCATAAGGAGAAATCAATGAGGTTATCCTTTGCTTGAAAAAACAGTTGAAAATTTTTTGACAAATATTAAAACAACAGTCCAGTATTATGACCCTTTGTTAATTTGAATTTTTTTGTTAATGTTAAATTTGACTGTTTTTAATATTTATCAAAAATTATAAAAAAATACATATATGTATGTATAAATAGAGGATGCTGTCCAAAAAAGTATACTTCATTTTTTGAAATTTTATTTTAATCTTCGCTTTTCAGCGAATACGGACGGCATCATTTTCGTTATAAGAAAATCTTAAATTTCTCCTAATTCTCTTGCTATAAGCAAGCTATGAGTCTATAGCACTCTTAGTTATTTCCGATCTTATATATTGAGATTAGTCCAAAGATTCTCGAATCATATTTATTTATTTATTCCTATGACGTAATGCAATGCGAAGTTTCACGAGAGAAAGTATTGGAATCGCTCGCGGCAAGCGCGACTTCAAAGGGTCCTCAGGTAAAGACTACGGAACCCATAGACTCAATTAAGGTCACAAATTGAAGTATTCAATGAGATTGAATTTTAGCACATGACAGTTTTGCCAAAAATTACCTGGAATCTCGTCGAGAGGCCAAAAAGTGCCATTTTTTGTGTAAGTGCGTGTGATGGATGGATGGATGATGTAGTGTGTATGTGTGTATGTGTGTTATCGCTTTTTTCGTCCACGATTTTTTCCACACCTTTGCGCTGATTGAAATGAAATTGAAAACCTACCATTAGTTTAACAAAATGAAGCGCTGATTAGTTTTTGGTACATATCGGTCCACAAACATTAGTACTTTATTTCAGTACTTTTTAGTTTTTTCTAAATATCTTGAAAATGACTTAACCAATTTTGATGAAATTTAATATCCTAATTAAGTACCTTGGGGACCACAAAAAGGTTAAATAAAGTTTTTAGTAAAATTATATTTTAATGTACTTTACTCAAGAACATATTAATATTTCAAATGAATTTGGATAAAGTTTAGCAACGATCCGTTGCAGTTTATTTTGTAATGTTTCTATTTTAATAGTTCCTCAGCGAGAGCAATCTTTATTCGACCAAAACTCGTCTGGAGTTGTCTTTTGACATGCTTGAACAGGAAGATATAGTACACCAGACAGGGACTTGAAACCTATTCGCATCCTTTTCGAAAAAAATCATTCATTTTAATTACCCCTTGAAACTATGCAACAATTTTATTTCATTTCGAGAACCAATATACTTTTCAAAACAAAAAATGTTTTCTATAGAAATATTTTAAATAATCGATAATAATTTGAAAAATTTAAAGATTCTCCTGAAATTTTGAAGTCGATATTTATGAAAATAATCTAAATGTTTGAAAATTTAGGGATGTGGCGCATCCACAGCATCCATGGACTGCACGCCACTGATATATTATATATTTTATTCAAGCTAATTTAAACTTCAAGACAATCTATTATATATCATTGTCTATATTCAAAATATTTCTTACTTTATAGTTGTTTTATATTTCTTTTTTAAAGCAACTATAATTTTGAAATTTCATTAATAATTGGAGAATTTCTCCCGAAACGTTTGAGTTTCCATATATTTTCAGATCGATTTCTATAAAAGATTTGTATTTATTTAATGAACATATGTATATTACGTAGGTATAAGTATATGTTGTTTATTTGCTTCAAGCAGAGGACAACCTTATTGATTTCTCTTTATCACTTTATTATCATTTATTTTCCCAAACATGCTTCTAATTTCTGCTTGTTTGATTCCGTAGAGCGGTTTCTCTGGTGGCGAGCGGCCAGTAGACTCGCCCCTTTCACATTAGCCGAATTCCGTACGGCCCAATTTGATTTCGGAAAAGCCGTGATGGGCTTACAAAGGGAACATCCAAGATGGCAAACCTGTCTCGAGAGTGTCCTCAACACATTTGGTTTTGCAATCTCGCATCTGTATGTGCGAGCTGGCAGTTTTCCTGGGCCAAAACGCCAACAGGTATTCCTCTTCTTTTCTTATCTGTTAATTAGTTGTGTATATATTTTCTGATGCCTGTGAAGGACATAGACCAAAGTGCAATCGCCAAAGTTATAATAATCGAAAAATATTCAAATTTTTTACTTATTCTTTAATCACTGGTTTCCTTAAATGATAATCATAATAACAAGTTTACCTCTAAATAAATTTAAATCTTCCATTAAGTGAACATTAGAAAAAAAGGAGACTATCTTCTTCTTAGCGAGCATTTAAAAGACAATAATACCTGTAAAAGATTGAAGGAGATAATAAAAGAGTGTTCTTCTGTTGAAATTACATATAAATTTTTAATTTAATTAATTAATAAATGAATTTATCCTAAAGGACCAATCATAGATTTTAGAGAAAACATTTTTACATTGCATATCAGAGAGGTTCGTCCCCTTAGGAATCGAACCCAAGCGCTAACTAAGCTTGCCGGCCCGTTAGCCAAACCCTTAAGACAAATCTCTCTCTGATATGCAACATATATAACTATTATAGCTAAATATTTTTCACTCCCTTCAACTCAAAGGGAAAAGCAAAAAATCAGGCTCAACTGAAAAAAGTTTTCACTGAGGGGCCCTTTAATTTTACAGAGAAAGCAAAGATTTAAGTATCTTTTTGAGTGTCTTTTTTTGAAAAAGATGGAAATTATTTCAAAAAACAACCCAGACCTATAAAGACCCTCAACAAGATACTTAAATCTTTGCTTTCACTGTTAATTAATTAATTTAAAAATTTATAATTCCAGCAGAAGACACACTCTTTTATTAAGGTCTATACTTTTATTAAATTTATTTATTTATTTAGCGTATGCCTTTACAGAATTATTATATACCAGCATAAGTAGTCAAACAAAAAATACAAATTATATCATATACTTTTATTAAATTGAATTAGTATTTAGGGTATAGAAGAAAATAATTATTGAATTTGTTTTCTAATCACGATGTTTCGTCAACAATTTGAGCTTTTTCAGAATCTTAGATTTTTTCCAGCAAACGATGAATTTTTTGGCTGGAAGAAATCTAAGAACCTGAATAAGTTCAAATTGTTGACGAAACGTCGTGATTAGAGTTAAACAAATTCAATAATTGTTTGGTTCTTTATACCCTGAATACTAATTCAATATATAATAAATATAAAGTTGAAAACATTTTAAAATTTTCAAAATTTTAAAAAAATTTAAGAAAATAAAATTCTAGGTAGGTTTCACAAAAATAAAAGACAAGATTCTTGTTATCATGACTCTATATATATTTCGGGGTATGAGCGAGCCTTCTTCAGGAGTTCACCGAGAAAAGTTTTCTATATGAACTACTGTACCCCGAAATATACAGGGTGGTCCCCGAATTCATGCTACAAACTTTAATGGTAGGTACAGGACATTGTAACAATGAGTTATTGTATAGGAATGTATAGTGTAATAAGTATATGTAATATGTATATGTATGTATAGTGTAATAGTAATATAGTGTATAATGTATGTATAATGTATACGTTATTTCCCCTGTTTACGCCTCACCGCGTCACTTGCGACTATACATTCCTATACAATAACTCATTGTTACAATGTCCTGTACCTACCATTAACGTTTGTACCATGAAGTTCAGTACCACCTGTATACAGGGTGGTGACTCTGGCTGACGCAGCATAGCGATTACAATGTTAATTTTTGAATGTGCATTTATTTGCTCCCTAATTATTTTAGAGTTAAAGTTCTTATAGGTTTTTTGTAGAGAAAAATACTGAATCCGAACATATTTTTGTTTTCAAATTTTGAAATTTCAGAACCGTAATAATCAACATTATAAATAATTGTATTTTTACAAAAATCACTGAGGCCATGGAATTATTAAAACAAACAAGGCATTTTCATTTGTTGTTTCTAAGTGATGTTTGTGGGGGGTCGGGTAGACAGGCGGTAGCATGTCAGCCAGCTAACCAAGAGGAACCGAGTTCGAATCCGGCTCGGGGCATCCGGCTAAAATCTGACCCCCGAGGTAGAGACAAATTTAAAAATAAAAATAAATAGTATCGTAAATGGCTTATGGCTACCATGGCCGAAAAGCCAAAAAAAAAAAAAAATGTGATGTTTGTTATATTTGAACTTTTTAAAATCAGTTCTTATTAGAATTTATTGATTACCATAATGAGAAACTCGTTAAATTTGAATGGGCTGAGTTTTGTATTCGTCATTGATAAATAAAAATAGTAGATTCACGTAGATGAAGTTTAGAACGAGCTTTTAAATTTTCACAAGAATAATCAACGAAATTATAAGTAATATTTTTAAACGTAATTAAAACAATAAAATTAGTAAGGTAAACAGAATTTAATTTTTTAACATAATTAACAAATGCATAAAATTATAACAAAAAATAACAAGCATAGCAAATGTTCGAATAAACCACCATTTACCACTAAACAATGGCCCAACCTTTCGCTAATTGGTATTGTAATATTTTATCACATTCGGCTTGTATACGATTTTTGAGTTGATCTAAGTTTTGAAATGTTTGTCCAGAGTAAATCTTTGATTTTAAATGTCCCCAAAGAAAAAAATCGTTGGGAGAAAGATCGGGGGACCTTGCAGGCCAGCTAATCGTAAACCTCCGACCAATGACCAGTTCAAATATAACAAACGTCAAATAGAAACAACAAATGAAAATGCCTTGTTTGTTTTAATAATTCCATGGCCTCAGTGATTTTTGTAAAAATACAATTATTTATAATGTTGATTATTACGGTTCTGAAATTTCAAAATTTGAAAACAAAAATATGTTCGGATTCAGTATTTTTTTCTCTACAAAAAACCTATAAGAACTTTAACTCTAAAATAATTAGGGGAGCAAATAAATGCACATTCAAAAATTAACATTGTAATCGCTATGCTGCGTCGGCCAAGTCACAACCCTGTATAGAGTCATGATAACAAGAATCTTGTCTTTTATTTTTGTTAAACCTACCTAGAATTTTATATTCTTAAAATTTTCTTTACTTTATTTAAATATTATATGTTTCACCAAGAACCTACACCACTCTCCCTTAACAAAATATAATAAATATTTAGTTTTTGAGGGAGCGAGATTTCCTCGGTAATTTTTTGCTTTAGTTAAAACCGATATACTGGGGAGTCGGGTTAGCCGAGACGGCTAACGCACTGGCCTTGCTTCGGCATCGATTGATTATGACGATGTTGGAGTGGAAAGCCGGGGTTCGATCCTGGCTGGCAAATAAAAATTTCTACCGGCTAAAAACTCGGCTCCCTCACTAACCCTACTAACACTTTACTTATGTGTTGTCTAAACGCGATATATTAATATTATTTTTGATTTTAAATTCAGCTAAAAAGGTCGATTTTTATTTGCAATCAGAATTAAATAAAATTGAAATTTTATAAAGGAATTAGATGAAGGAGGAGGTATCAGCCAAAGATGGAATCACTTGGTTTAATAAAACACCTTTAATAAAACGTTTCGGCCTGAATTTCATTACGTTCACTCTGATACTTTTGGGTCCAGGGCACGTTATAAATTTACATGAAGCTAAAAATTTTTTTATTTTTGACAAGGCTTGGTTCGATCACATATGTGTACCGCATTTTGTGTATAACTCCTAATTAACTGAAGATGGCCAAATAAAATTCAGGCCGAAACGTTTTATTAAAGGTATTTTATTGAACCCAGTGATTCCATCTTTGGCTGATATCTCTTCCTTCATCTAATACAGTTTCATCACAGCCACGAACTCTAACAATATTATAAAGTAATTTAATTTCTATAGCTCAGGATTGGATGTAAATCAGTCCAGAAATAAATAAAAGTCGACTTCCAATAAAAAAAGCATTTATTGGTAACGTTTTCGTTTATAATATTTTTTAACCGACGCGTCGCGACGTTTCGGATGATCTTCCCTCCTTATAAAGGGAAAACATTTTCATTAAATGCTTTTTTTATTGGAAATAGTCTCTTATTTATTTCTGGACTGATTTACATCCAATCTTGAGCTATAAATATACCAGTCCGTATCCAAATAAAAACTTCTAACGTAATTTAATTTTTTTGCCAACGTTTTGATCCGCTCCGACCATCATCAAGTTATGAACTTAATCTCAATTAAAAATAATATTAATGAGCAGGGAGTTTCCTTCCTTGACCCTTTTAAACCCTGAAGAAAGCGAGTCGATCCTCCGAATCGTCGAGTTTTCGAGGATGAATTCTTTTATTCGAAATTTGTGGTTTACATAATCCTTGTGCTGCCTTTGCATCAATTCGCCTTTGAGTTTTACCACTCCTCATTCAATAGAAAATACCTATAATTAATTAAATTTTCCAATTTTAATATATAATAATATTTGTAATAAACTATTAATGCATTAGTAGGGGTTTTAAAATTAAAAATCAATTAAGTAATAAAAGGTCTTTTTTGACTCAATGTCCTTGGGAATGTTCTTTTGAGCATCAAATTAATATCATTAGAATATTTTTTTCTAAATAGTAAACTTTTCAGTATTTCTTAGGGAAATTCTTTAAATGTACTACCGTATCAGGTGTAACGATTGTATAATACTTTGTTCATCCTATCACCCGTTATCATGTTAACCTTAATTGTGAATATGTTAATCGTTTTAGAAAATAATCCTTTCTCTATTTCTTAATAAAATAAATACCCAATCCTTATGTATGAGATATGAAAACCTCGTTTTCTGGCTCGAATTCCATTTGATTTATCATTCGTCTCCAAAGTCATAAAATCGTAACACAATCGACATTCTCTGTTTAACGTTTTAGTTCAAAATCTTGTTCACCTTGTCTTGTTTAAAATAATATAACTATACTTAGATATAAATGAACATAATTTTTATTTCACATTTTAAATAAATAAATAAATACAAATCTATTATAAAACAATCAAAAAATCATTTAATCGAACAAATTGGTTACTTGAATTCAACAGGAAGTAAGTATAAATAAAATTGAAGAGGTTATGTTTTGCTGATAGTAACAGAGTTGTTGATTTATAAAGAGAGATCAATAAGGTTGTCCTCAGCTTGATGTAAATAAACATATACATAAATAATACTGAATTTTCATTTTTTGACCCTCCCCACATTTTGGATGGTTAGTTTTTTTCAGTTCTAGCTCTCTAGAGGCCCACAGATTATGTATATAAAATTTGGTTGAGTTTGCTCCAATGGCAAGAATTTACATTTTTCACCCTCCCCCTTTTTTGGGTGGTTTTCGTCGGAATTTTTTTAAACAAAAGTTGTCAGAAATCACATCCCTTATAACTTTGCTCATAACAAAATTTGCCGTATAGAGTTAATAGTTTAGGAGTTATTTGATAATTTCCATTAGTGCGCACCCCAAACCCCCTTTTAGGGTTAAAATATCATAACGATATATAGCAATAAACGTAAGTTAGAAGAAATCTAATCCAAATATGAAATTTCAGGCGTTTTTACGTGAATCCTGAGGAATTTTTCACGAAAACCACGCAAACATACATACATACAGACATGAATTTTGTTGAGGGTGTTTTTGTTTCATAACTTTGCTTGAAAAGCGTGCAACCAAAATTTGGCATGATTTGGACCTTATTAATTTTATATATACATATATAGATAACGAATACATTAAAAATATGTATATATAAATAATCTATTTGCAACTGTTAATTCTATTACATATAAAAAAGATTTTTCCAGAACTTAAGTGACTTAATTTTTAAATTATTTTTAAATTGAAAGATTTTTTAGTCACAAACTAATAAAAGACAATAATTTTATTTAATTATTTTTTAATTTAGTTTGTGACTAAGAAAAACCTTTCAATTTAGAAATTATATAAAATAAGATAAATTTTTAAGGATAAAATTATTATTAGTTGAATAAAAGATTTCACTGTCGATGGTAACAGAATTGCTTTTATTTTAGGTTAAAAATAAAATAAAATGAGAGAGTCTTCTGTTTTTTTAAATAAAATAATTTTTAATTATTTCTAGAGACTATAGTTTCGAAGGCATTGCCTTCATCATCAGTCTATCACAAATATTTCAAATTAGTTACAAATTAAGATTTATAATATACATAGAAAACATAGACTGATGATGAAGGCAATGCCTTCGAAACTATAGTCTCTAGAAATAATTAAAAATTATTTTATTTAAAAAAAAACAGAAGACTCTCTCATTTTATTTTATTTTTAACCTTCAAAAATAAAATTATTATTTTGGTTTTTGATTATATATATATATATATTCATCTAGATTAATTTGTAACAACGCTTAGAGAAATTTCTCTAAAAAAATTACGCTCTTGCCTAGAATCGAACCGACGAACTCTTGAACTATGGTCATCTTTAACTTTAACTTTAAAAAACTTTATTTACAATATTGTACAGTAGGTTTTTACATTAGTAATATTATTCTATAAGGTTACAGATTTTATACATATGTTTTATAATTAGTTTCTATTTGCAGTCTCCTGCCTAGTACATTAAGGCTTATACTGCTTTTTTTTTTTGCTTAGGCTTTAGATATTTAAGGTTTATTTAGAATAATCAGTGTTAAGTGCATTGATTATATAAAGTTGTTGGTTTTTAAGATGTTTTCGTTAATTTATTTTACAGGAAAAGTTACAAGAACAAAAACCTGTTTTCAGTTTTTCTCTTTTTTTTTTTAGTAGAATAAAAATAAAAAGGTTTATATTATATTGTTAGTTTTTAAATTATACCTATTTTCTTGTATATGTTTGTGTACTTTGGGTTTTTCCCTGTTGTGTCTCTTAGTCTTTTGGGTATATCTCTTGTCAGTTTGTTGTGTTTTAATTGAGTCTCATAGAAAGTTTTCGAGATTCTGATTATAAAATCATCTATTCTTTCTATTTGACTCATTTCGTGCAGGTCGGATATTTTTGTATCTCTTCCTCGGTTGTTAATTAGTCGTAGACATTTGTTTTGATATATCTGTAGTGGTTTGATAGTTGTTTTGCTTACATGACACCAGGCCGGTGCAGCATATGTCAGTGTAGGTCTTAATATTGTGGTGTAGATTAGTTTTTTATTTTTGTGAGTTAAGAAGGAATCCCTAGATAGTAGTGGGAATAGTGTTTTCATATTGCCGTACGCTTTTCTGAGGGACTCTTTTATGTGGTTTTTGAATGTTAGCCTTTTATCAAGTTTTATTCCAAGATATTTCACATCGTTTTTTGAAGTTATTTTTTGTTGGTGTACTATAAGAGGGGTGAAGATTTTGTTTTGAGTGTATTTTCTGGTAAATAATATATTTTCCGTTTTGGATGAGTTTAGGTTGATTTTCCATTTCTCGAAATATTTTTCTATTTTTTGCATGTGTATCTGATTTTTTTTGTTTGCTACCTCTGCATTGAATGATTGAGAAAATATTGCTGTGTCGTCTGCATAGAGTGCTAGGTTTGTGGAGTTGTTTAATTTAGGGATATCATTTATGAATAATGTAAATAGTTTTGGGCCTAGTACTGAGCCTTGTGGTACTCCTGCTTTAATTGTTTTGATTTCCGAATAAGTATTGTTTAGTTTTACTTTGAATTTTCTATTGGTCAGGTAGGAATTTAATAATTTGATGAGATAAAAGGGATTTTGTATTCTATTAGTTTATATAATAGTCCCTGAGTCCATACTCTGTCGAAGGCTTTTTCTAGATCTATTAGAACCATTGCCATGTTTTTTCTGTTGGTAAAACATTCCATTATATGGCTTGTGATTCTTACTACTTGTTGTACAGTGTTGTGTTTTTGTCTGAATCCAAATTGTTCATTTATTGTGATTTTGTTTTTTCTGTCGTATTGTTCTAATCTGTTGAGTATGATTTTGTCTGTTATTTTTGAGAGTACATTTAATAGACTGATGGGTCTATAATTTTGAGGGTGTTTGTGATTTTTATTTGGTTTGGCTATTGGTACTATTGAGGCTATTTTCCATTGGAATGGGTAGTATTGGATTTTTAGAATGGCATTAATTATGTACATTAGTTGGATTATGGCTTTTTTTGATAGATTTTTAATTAGTATATTATCAATGCTGTCTATTCCCGGTGCTTTGTTATTTCGCAGTTTTTTTGTTATTTCCTTTATTTCTGTCGGGTTCGTGATTACTTCACTAATTTCTTGATTTGTGAGTTTGAGGTTTTGTTTGAGATATTTGTTTGTTTTCTCTATTATGTTGGTTTGTTCTGTCGTGTTGGATGGATTAAGGATATGGACTTGTTCAAAGGTTTGTGCAAGTATGTCTGTTTTTTCTTTATCAGATATGTAGTCTTTGTTGTTGTCTGTTAGTGTGGGAATTTTTACAAAGCGTTTTTTTAAATTTTTTGTGAATTTCCAAAGTGAGTTATCATGTACCGATAGTTCTCTTAATTTTCGGTTCCATTGCTCGTTTTTATAGTTTTTAATTTCTTGTGTTATTTCTTTCGTCATATGATTGATTTGTGTCTTAAGCTGGGAGTCGCGTGTACGTTGCCATATTTTCCTATTTCTGTTTTTAATTTTGATTTTATTGATAATGTCATTGGGTAGTTGTTCCTGGTTTCTATTGGTTTTGATTTTAGTACTATTACTCTCCTTAGCTTTTATTATTGCTCTGGAGTATTTGTCTATAGCTTCGTCAATGGATTGTTCTGTTGAGAGATCTGGGGAGATTTTAATAAATGTGTCTAATTCCTGTCTGTATTTATCCCAGTTTGTGTTTTTATAGGAGGTTATGATTTTTGGTTCAATTGAGCATGTAATTTTTGTTTTGACTGAGAATTTGATAGGGTTGTGGTCTGAGGGAAGGTCTGGGTTTGATGTAGGGTTAGTTGTCTTTGTGACATTTTTATTTATTATTATGTCTATTGTGGATGGTGTTCCCCCGTTAGTTGGGTAGTGAGTTGGCGTATTTGGGTATTGTAAGATACAATTTGTATTGTTTAAAAAGGATACTAAAGTTGTACCGTTAGAATTGTTGCTGTGACAGTTCCAGAAATGGTGTCTCGCATTGAGATCTCCAACTATTAGTACCTTATTGGCTGTGCGGGTTAGATTTAATAAGTCATTACAGGTAAAATTGTTTTGTGGACTATTATATACTGAGATAATTGTTAGATTGTCTTCTAGTCGAATTGTAATGTGTTCAATGGAGCATCCCTGTACTCTTTCAATTTCCTTAAAATTAATATTATTTTTAACTAATATGGCTACCCCTCCATATCCACTATTGTCGTCTCTGTCTTTTCTAATAGTATTGAAACCTTTAATATTTAGTCTTTTGTTTTTGTTTAGTTTAATTTCATTTAATAATACAATATCTATTTTTTCTTTTTTAATATAGTTAGTTAAATATTCTAGTTTTTCAAATATTCCGTTAGCATTCCAGCTCACTATTTTTAGATTATAATCCATAAGTATTAATGTTCTGGTTAGTGAATGTTATCATTGTTGTGAATTTTTCATTTTTACTTTTGCATTTTTTCAGCATTTCATTTAAGTCCTTAATAGCTCTAGTTATTTCTATTATATTACACAGTGAGTTCAGTGTTTTTATTTCGTCTACGAGTTCATTGAATCCTGTTAGACTTTCACTTTCATTTGTATGGGTATTTTGGGGAGTTGAGGGATTGTTTACCTGGTATTCAATTGGTTTCTTTGTCCATGGGTTGCTGACCGTTGTAGCCTGCCGCCGAAGGGTTGGGAAGTTTTCTTTGTTCTTTTCATGTCCGGTTCTTTGTTGTTGATTTTTTCTTGGGATTTCTGTTTTTGTATGAGTTTTCTGTTCCAATGTTTTTTTTGATACTATCTCTTGGTAAATAGGGCAGTCTGTGTTGTTTGCCAGGTGGGTTCCATCACAGTTCGCACACTTAGGTGGGGTTTCGTTTTTTTGGCACATTTTAGTCAAGTGGTTAGCGGCGCACTTTAGGCATTTAGGCTCATTGTTACAGTTGGAGGTGGCATGAGACCACATTTGGCAGCGGTGGCATTGTATGTGTCGTTTTTTATTGATCACGTTTTCCCATTTTATTACTACATGATCTAACGTTTTTATTTTTGAGATAATTTTTAATGTTATATCATTTTTAGTGATTATCATAAATAAGGGTTGACCTCTTGTTCTCATTTTGTGCACATTTTTAACAGGTAGTTTTTGGTCTAGGAGCCATCCCTTTATTGTTTCAGGGTCCTCTTCATGCTCTATACCTTTGAGAACAAAGGCATGGTTTTTCTCCTTTTTCATTGTGTATGAAAAGAATTCAATGTTTTCTTCTTTGAGATAATCCTTATAAGCGATCCATTCGTCTTCAGAGTGAATGAATAGGTTTGTATTGTTTTCCCTGTTGACAATGTGGAAGCCCTTTTTAATTTTATTTGTTATTTTTGAGATGAATTCCTTTTGTTTGCCCTGGGCTGGTTTTCCTTTTATGATGATTGGGGGTGGTGGTCTATTTTTTATTTTTTTATTTTCGTTACTCACGGATGTTTCGGATGTTTCATCTTCTTGGCTGAGACATGAGTATCTGTTGGGCGTTGTAAAGTCCATTTTGTGCATTTTTGTATTTCCTGGTGATGTTTCGTCGTTATTTTTTCTTTTTGATCCTTTCGCGATGAGTTGATGCATAGGAGTTTCACTGTCACTGGTCATGGGAGAGATATTCCCATTTTCATTGATAATTTGTGATTTTTTCACTATTTGATAGTTTATAAGAATTTGTTTAATTTAAAAGTTGTATTTTAATATTTATATATTATAAAATGTATAAATTCACTGTTTGGGTTAGGTTAGCGTAGGAGCCAGGTAAGAGCGGACTGCCTGGTAGGTATAGTCGATGTTTACCTGACGAAGGTCTAAACGAGACTTGTATGGTCATCAGCTCTAACCACTAGACCAATGTCACATTAAAATTTATATCTTGATTTCTTTTACTAAAACTATATATTTTTGATTTAGACTTTGTGTCTAGATAATATTGTATTCATTTGAACTCCGAATGAAAATGAAAAAAACACCAATAGATTTTAAATTAAGAAACATTAAATATATATTAATTAACGAGGCAAATTTGAAATATAATTCTCAGCTCTGATTTTAAACTGATGGCTCCAATCGATTTTCATTAACCAGGCAAATTTGAAATATATATATTCGAATTTTGAAATGAAAGACTACAATTCTTTTTAAATTAAGAAACATTAAATATATTGATAATTGTTCCTCCCCCCCCCTCGCACACTCAAAAATTAAAGATGCGAAACTTTTAAGAGACGATGTATTTTCGGTAGTTTACGGGTATACATTTGGAGTGTGGTTTTTTAAGAGGAATAAAATTTTTGGACCGAGACGCTGCCCGCCAGGGCAACAGCTCGGGGGGCCGAGCTTCGAGGGCGTGCCGAAGGCACGCACGAAAAGCTCGTATATATATATTTGTTTAGCTTAGGGTCCCTAGACTCTCTCCTCCCCCCTTCCTGGGCCCGGATTTTCAAAAGATATGTTTATTTGCATCACACAGAGGACAACCTCAATGATTTCTCTTCATAAATATAATTTTAGAAAATTTTGACCTTGCTACAAGTAATAGTATTCAAGGCCGTAGCCAGAGAAAAATTTCTCCGGATGTTAATTTGTATTTATTAATATATTTTACAATCATATGAAATTTGTAAGAATATAAATCAATTAAACTATATTTTCTCAGGCAATGGAACTTCTTGAGTTGATTCGCTGGGCCTTTGAAGAAAGTCTCCGTGAGAATGATTGGATGGACGCGGAAACGAAACGTCGTGCTCGGGAAAAAGCTCAGCAAATGCACGCATTGGTTGGCTATCCCGAATGGGTTCTTGATACAGCCAAATTGGATCAATATTATCAAGATGTGAATTGAATTATTATTTATTTAAACACAAATTGATTTTACTTAATTGTGTGATTATTTATTTATTTATTTTTTTAGAAAAATGTAACTGAAGGGGAATTTTTCCGCTCGCTAATGAAACTTTTAGACGCTGAGATTCGATCTAATTTAGAAAAACTTCATGAAGGGACAGATCGATTAGGGTAAATTTCTATTCTAAAGAATTCTTTGATGAACTAAGAAGTTTTAAGTCTAAAATGCAATTTAGTCCCCGTGACGTCAGATGTCAAATCACATCCGATGATCATTCCTATTAGGAATTATTTATTGAAACTTATATTTATAACATATTTTATTATTCGTGTCCATGATTAATAATAATTAAAGGAATCGTAGGCAGTTGGACTTGACTTTAAATTAAATACAAAGATTTTTATTTAAATAGGCCAAACGTTTCTTTGCTGGTTCGCAACTTTGTTATGCCCGTCGATAATTTTGTCGACGACAGGAAATGCTGTTGCAAATCTTGTTTGAATTCTTAAAGGAATTCTCTTTTTTAATTAAGGTCCCTGCAACCAGACTGAGGTCCTCTCTGTGTGCATCCGGACCCAAGTGCTTTTACCACCCCCAGACCAGCACCCTCTATATATCTCCTTTTCCGCTCTTTTTGGCTGACCCTTGGGTCTTAGTCAAAATAATATGATGAGAGGAAATAAGTCATATATCTGAGTTGACAGTGAATTGTAAATCTACTTGCTCTTATATGTTTGTATAAAAAATGATATTTCAAAAAGAGCTTCTAAATGGAAATTTCCCAAGAAAGGTCACGTGGTTCCTGAAGTCCCTCCCTTAAAAAAGGGAGTGGTCAATAATTAAAATGTACTCCTACTGATTAGGAAATTGACGAATCGGGAAGATTTCTTGTGGAAACTCCCAGAAATGACAGGCAGGTTTTGAATCAGCTGACAGAGTTGGGGAGAGTTCTAGCTTGAAGTCCGAGGTGGTCAGTCAGTTGTTAATTTGGAGTTAAGAGATGAGGCTCTCCAGCCATCCATCAGTTTTGGAGACAAGTGTATTTATAATTTACTCATAAAAATAAACCAATATGAAATAATCTCTTTCTTTGAACAATCTCTCCCTCTTCAAATCAGCACCAGGGCTTAAACAGGCCGAATCGCTTGGGCGCGTTACCAAGACCAAGTCACGGGGATCTATCTTCGAGATAAAACTACAAATCGCCAACCTTTCTCTGGTCAAGAAGGGTTGCAACCAAAAACCAATAGTGTGTCGCAACAACTTCTTCAGTGACTGAAATAGCGAAACAAAGCCGTTAGACATCTTTTTATTAATCGATTAGTTCATTTTTACAAAAGTACAATGGTAAGTAAGGTTAGTTCTTCACACCTCATTTATTAAACTTATTTGTCTCGGGTTTTGACTAAGAGAAAAACCATTTTCAAACAGTATTCTTACAAATCACTCAATTTTATCAAATAATATAAAACATAAACCTTTTAAAACAATGTAATTGTTTCCCGTCAAAATAATTAAAAAAATACAATAGAACAAAGAATTTTTACTTTATTTTATCTACTATCAGATTCTTATTAAAAAAGGCTTTGTTTCGCTATTTCAGTCACTGAAGAAGTTGCGAACCAGCAACGAAACGTTTGGCCTATTTAAATAAAAAAACTTTGTATTTAATTTAAAGTCCAGTCCAACTCCCTACGATTCCTTTAATTATATTTATAACTTTTCACTCATTGAACTTTTCACGGGTTATTTCGATTCGATTAGTTAAAATAAATCCTTCCCTAGTAGCACAATGTTTCAAAATATATAGTAACTATATAGTGCCTATATAGATTCTAGAAAATATAGATAGATAGTTTGAAACATTGTGCTACTAGGGTTGTTTTCATTTGACGTTTCGGGGACTATTCTGTATTTTTATCAATTTTGAATATATTAATTTGATTTTGTTTTTGTTTATAGTTGGGTTTCCACCGCAACAAATATTAATGCGTTTTATGCATTTTTTCAAAATTCAATCAGTAAGTACTTTTTAGTTATCATAATACCTATATTATTATCGCCCTTGACTTCCTTGATCCTTTCTTGGCTCACTGTAGTAGAATCAATTCTGCTCTTTCATTTTAAACTTTTCCTAATAATTAAAATTGATGGATATACATCAAGCAGAAGACAACATCATTAATTTCTTCTTTCTCTCAAAATAATAATAATAATAATAATAATAATTCGCCAAACGAAAATTGTTTTTTCTATCTGGTATAATTTTCATATAGGCCTTCTGCTATTCTAATTTATTAACGATTTCTATTTAATTTTTTACTTATTTATTTATTTTTTCTAGCTTTTCCCGCTGGACTTCTACAATCTCCATTTTACGGGCTTGGAATTGAGTAAGAGACTTTTCTTATAATATACTGTATATCTATTTTTTTAATATAGTTTGTTCTTTTATTATGTAAAAATAAGTAAACTAAGGTTAAATTTCTCCCGAGGATGGTTATAAGAATATTAAAAAATTTCCCGATTGATATTTTGAATAATTTTCTTAAAAATATGTAATTGAATCACTCGTAAAATAATTTATATTGTATTTTTAAACTTTCCTTTAAAATTTAAATTCAAATAAGTAATCATTTCGGAGTCAGTAGCGGATTATGAATTTGTGGGCTAATACTACTTTGGGTCTTACCTAATTAATCAAACTAATTGCCATTTTGTAAAAAACTGTTTTCTATAATGAAGGCGGGCCTTGTAGCTAGTTTAAACTATATAACATGGCTATGTATTTAAATTTAGAATCACTAGTCCCCGAAATTTTACAAATGAAGATTAAATTTTTGACTGTAATATTTAACGCGATAGATAATTATGTGAATGTACTAGATGAAGGAGGAGGTATCAGCTAAAGATGGAATCAATGGGTTCAATAAAACACCTTTAATAAAACGTTTCGGCCTGCATTTTATTTGGCCATCTTCATTCAATTAGGAGTTATACACTAAATGCGGTACACATATGTGATCGAACCAAGACTTGTCAAAAATAAAATTTTACATGAAGCTAAAAAAATTTATTTTTTACAAGGCTTGGTTCGATCACATATGTGTACCGCATTTTGTGTATAACTCATTATTGACTGAAGATGGCCAAATAAAATTCAGGCCGAAACGTCTTATTAAAGGTGTTTTATTGAACCCATTGATTCCATCTTTGGCTGATACCTCCTCCTTCATCTAGTACAGTTTCATCACAGCCACGAACTCTAACGATAATTATGTGAGATGGATTTACCTCCGAGGGTAGTAAATTAACCTGGATTCCTATTATTGGCCCTCTGGTTGGATTCCCGATAGGAAAAAGATTAGGACAATAAAATATTTTATTTATTTAATATGACTTATATACACAAACATTTCTTCAAAGAGGATGACTTCGGCTTTTAAAGTCTAAAATTGACCAAATTACAGCGAAATCAGCTCGTTAGTTTTTAAGGAACTTGGTGTTGGTACTTGGTGAAACATTTTTTTTTTTTAATTATTGGATTGGATTTTTATCCAATAATTAAAAAAATCAGCTCCTATTTTTGACCAGACAAATCAAACGATGGCCGTTAACCTAAAGAAGTTCTGAAATAGATATCTCTGTTGAAAAGAAATTGTATTGTTTGATTTTACAAAACACCAACAGATTAAGGTAGTTGTTCCGCCAAATGCGTTTTCGTAGGATTTTTCTGAAATATAGATATATTATTATTAAAATACTTGTGCATCGATTGGTGGCAAAACGAAATTGATGAACAATACAGTTCCGGAGATATTTAATTTCAAAAATCGATTTTTTCGGGCTCTTTAGCATTGCACTATAGGGGATATCGGAAAATTTACATACATATTTAATTATAATTAAGAAAACCTTCGTACAATTTTTATAAAAAACTAAACCAACATTAAACAATAACCAATACATATTTTAAGACAATTTTGGTTCATAGTTACAACACAGTTTCTGAGATAATAAGGAATAAATAATGAAAAATGTATATAAAAAAATTCTCACTAAAAACATTTTGGCAACAGCTCATTTATTAAACCAGCGAAAGAGGGAGTAAAAAGTAGAAAGCGCGCGTGCGCTAGATTTTTTCAAAATTATAATTTTCATAAGATGTAACGTAGGCGTTGATTACATTTGTTAAAAAATAACAAAACGATATTTATAGAAATTTTTGAAAATATTATTATTTTTATTATTATTAGTTCACTCTTTAAAGTATATGAGTTTAATTTTTTTCTGGATAAGGGTATGGCTAATCATTTTTTACTTTACCATACAGTGTGTATGGTCAAGTATTGTGATCGTGCATGAAATAAGCGTTTTTTCTTCTTTTTTTTCGAAATAATAATTGTTTTCTCAAAATGTCTGCTAGTCTGTTAGTTAGTCTGTGCGTTACCAAATTTTTGTGGACGAGCTAGCTCAAATACTAGTGTCAATATCGAAACCAAATTTCACACGTAGTTTTGGTCCATTGACATTAAGAGCTGGTTAGATTTTGGTGCATATCGATCCAAAATTAAGGGGGGGGGTTAAAATTTAAAATTATAATCTTTTCAAACTAAAAAAAAAACAAGAAAAATGAAATATACAATAAAATAAACCTATAATAATGAAAATATTTTTTTCTGGGGCCAAAATTAATGGTGGGGGGGGGGGGCGAAATCTAGGCCATTTTAACAAACTCAACCAAATTTTGTACACATAATCAGCGGACCACCTAGAAGTTTAAAAATACAAAAACTAACCACCCAAAATGTATGTTTCTTTCCAGTACTGACATGAGTTAATGTATAGCAATCTTGACATTTTATTGAAAAAATAGAATTCAAACCTAATCGCCTTTCATCAACAATATTTTTTAATAAAATATCTTTCTGACAGTGACAACAGGTTAGGTTATTCGCCAACTCGCACACTTCAATTATTCGGGTACCTACATTAGCACTCTTAGTACACATTTTTTTTCGTTTTTTTCCCTCATTCATTACCGCAACAGCTTTTAATCGTTTATTTAGAACTTTTTGATTAATAAATCGACCTTTAAAATGTATTTTATCATTCATTTTATCTGTCATTTTAATGTCATGTATAAAAATATTCAATCTCTTTCAATGTTGCCAAATTTCTCAAACGAGCACGGGATTGGCTAGATTTGGTACAAAAACAGCAAAAAGTGTTGGCCTTATGAACTATGAATCCTTATTGACTGTTCTATATACTTGAGCATTAACTTTTTGCTAGTATTGTCGCGATACAACTATCATAAACATTCTAGAAGCACTTTCCGGTACTTGTACTTTGTTACGACTTATCTCAACGTTGATATGAGAGCGAAGGGCGATGTGTGCAGTCTTCAGAACTTCACTCAATTCTCCTTTATCTTGAAAATTTTCTTTTGAATTCGCCTTCGTCTCTTTTTCTTACAAAATCATGGCTCTATATTTTTGATGAGTGGATTACTAATTAGCCTATCTTTATCTTCTAACTTGGAACATATAAGCAATAGAAATGTGAAAACTTGTGATTTAGCTAAACTTATTAACTTATTGTTTATTGAGGAAGCTTTTTTAGCCAGATAAACATTTCCAGTATTAAGATATAGACGAGTCAAAATCGCCTGAGGTGCTTCAAGTTCGAACTGTCGCAACAAATACAGATTATTATTAATCAAGGATTAAGAAATTTTTGTCATTTAGAGGCGTTAAACCTAATCATTAACGTTTCATTTTAAATATAAAAAGTTAACGCATCATATACTTTGCCATTTATCTTTAATTAAAAAATGTATCTTTTTTTAGGGCCTTAAATTTTGGAGCCATTGGCGCTATAATGGGCCACGAAATGTCACACGGATTTGATGATCAAGGTAATATTCTATTTTCTCTTTTTTTATCTATAATAATTAATAAGACAGATATTGTTTTATAGAAACGACATCCTAAGATTGAATAAATTAATTTTCAAAAAACGAAATATATATTTTGCAGTTTTAAATAAATTTGGATCGTTATTGAATTGAATAAAAAATTCTTAAGTTTTTTAAATATCATTTGAAAAGATTTAGTTTGATGAGAGAAGCAGATTTGTTAATTCATCATGAGAAATCAATGAGGTTGTCCTCTGTTTGATGCAAATAAACATATTATACATAAGTATATATACCAACAAATATAAATAAATATATATATGTTTGTATAAATGTACATATATAATTTATTTCTTGGGGACTAGTTTCGAAGGTTTGATCTTCATCATCAGTTTTTTTTTAATTAGGAATATTTTCTTTTATAAAGCGCTTGAGCTGTCCGTCGCGAACCACTAATTTAAAACACACTAAATAGTTTAATAAATAATTCAAATAGTTATTAAAATTATTGTTTTATTATATTTGTGACAAAACCAACCCTTCAATTTAACGAAAAATTTAAATCAAGTCACTTAAATTCTGGAAGAAATTTAATAAATAGTTTATGTCAAATTTATTAAAATTAGAAAATTTAAATTATTATTTTAAAACCCACGAATTTTCAGGGTCAAAAAACCAAGAAGCTACTTGTACAGCAAGATGCCCGCCGAAGGCGGGCATCGCAGCTGGTTCTATCTATATTTCTCTTAAGTTCCCATTGGATATAGATAAATTCGTTTTGCCTTAATAGTAAGCTGGTCACTTCACATATGCTCAAAAAAGTGACCAGCTAACACTAAAACAAATTTACCTACATCCAATCAGTTATTTGAACCCATTAGAAAAATCAGATAGACAAAAGACTATGATTGAGGTCATACCTTCGAAACTAGACTCTCTAACAAATAAATTAGTAATATATATTTATTATATGTAGGTAAACTAGATGACGCCCGGGCCTTCGGGCCTGGCAGGGAGCGTCTCGTTTTATGGTTAAAATTTATATAGATAATACCTGACCCGACCACGCGTTGCTGTGACTAACTCTCATCAAAAATTTAAATATATTTAAAAAATAATAATAGTTTTGAAAATAAATTGAAAATGTAAATAATTATAGAATAGGTATTAAAACAGTAAATTATATATTACTTGTCAAAATTGTTCCCTTAACCAAAAATAATATTGACAGTTGAAAGATTTCCAAAAATCTATTATCGGTCATCTTGTTTGTTTGCTTTTACCACCCAGAGAGGCGCTTGTGTTGTTTCCCCGAAAAAATATTTTTTACATGCCACAGGTTTGATATCTATAAAAAACACTATATATAAAAACACTCGTGTATTTGAATGGAATGTTGTGTGAAAATTTCAAAGAAATCGGTGAAGAACTTTGGGAGATCCTTCAACGTATCACTTAAGCGTAACAGTACATTTTTATTTATATAGATGTTTATTTTCACCAAGCATAAGAGAACATCATTGATTTTTCATTTTTAACCGACTTCAAAAAAGGAGTAGGTTCTCTATTCGACTGAATTTTTTTTTTGTGCCTATGTTACCTCATATCTCCGCCAATTGTGAACCGATTTTGAAAAAAAAATTTGCATTGGGTTCAGTCTACCTTCCGATTGGTCCCATTTTTTTCATAGGTATTAGACCTTTTTTGTTAGGTTTGTTCAGGCCTAACTTCTTTGTTTATGAACCGATTTTGATGATTCTTTTTTTATTGGAAAGGGGGTATCTCAGGGATGGTGCCATATTAATTTGGTCAAGTTCTGATGATATGATCACTATTAATAATATCACTAAAAAGAGAAAAATAAAAATAATTTTTAAGAAAAAAATAAAACCGACTTCAAAAAAATTAAATGCAACAAATAAAATACACTATAAAAATAATTTTTAAGAAGGGGGTCGGGTAGGCTAGGCGGTAGCATGTCAGCCAGCTAACCAAGAGGACCCGAGTTCGAATCCGGCTCGAGGCATCCGGCTAAAATCTGACCCCCGAGGTAGAGACAAATTTAAAAATAAAATAAATAGTATCGTAAATCGCTTATGGCTACCAAGACCGAAAAGCCAAAAAAAAATAAAAAAATAAAAAAATACAAAAATACAAAAAATAAAAACCGACTTCAAAAAATTAAATGCAACAAATAAAATACACTAAAAGGTATAAAATAATTATTATCTTATTTAGTTACAATTAAACGACGAAATATTAACATGAAATTACTTTTTGAAGTCGGTACCAAACAAACTATACCTATAAGCGAGCGTACCCGCCAAACGTACTAAGTAAGATCCGTCGAGTGCGATTCATAAAAGGTATATGTTTGGCACCAACTTCAAAAAGTAATTTCATGTTAATATTTCGTCGTTTAATTGTAACTAAATAAGATAATAATTATTTTATACCTTTTAGTGTATTTTATTTGTTGCATTTAATTTTTTGAAGTCGGTTTTTATTTTTTCTTAAAAATTATTTTTATTTTTCTCTTTTTAGTGATGTTATTAATAGTGATCATATCATCAGAACTTGACCAAATTAATATGACACCATCCCTAAGACACCCCCTTTCGGATAAAAAAAGAACCATCGAAATCGGTTCATAAACAAAGAGGTTAGGTCTAAACAAACCCAATAAAAAAGGTCTAATACCTATGAAAAAAAAACGAAAAAAAAATGGGACCAATCGGAAGCTAGACTGGACCCAATGCAAAAAAAATTTTCAAAATCGGTTGAGAATTGGCTGAGATATGAGGTTACATAGGCACAAAAAAAAAAAAAAAAAAAAAATTCAATCGAATAGAGAACCTCCTCCTTTTTTGAAGTCGGTTAAAAAGGTATAAAATAATTATTAACTTATTTAGTTACAACTAAACTACGAAATATTAACACGAAATTACTTTTTGAAGTCGGTGCCAAACATATACCTTTTATGAATCGCATCGGCACCGAGTACAAAAAGTAATTTCATGTTAATATTTCGTAGTTTAGTTGTAACTAAATAAGTTAATAATTATTTCATACCTTTTAGTGTATTTTATTTGTTGCATTTAATTTTTTTGAAGTCGGTTTTATTTTTTCTTAAAAATTATTTTTATTAAATATCATTATAAGCTGTACTTTTGTGCCCTTTCATATATTTACTAGCTCAAAAAATATAGTCACAAACATACAAATATTTTTCATGTTTTTAATGACTTAATTTAAAAAATACATAATTAAAAGTGTACTTTAAAGAAATAATATATTCCAGGTCGACGTTTCGATGCCAATGGCGAATTTTCTCAATGGTGGACGAATGCTACATTATCTGAATTCGAGCAACGGGCGTCTTGTTTTATCCGGCAGTACGCCTCGTATTGGCCTCAACGTCTGGGCCATCGTTTCCCTGTCAACGGCGTATTGACGTTGGGGGAGAACATCGCGGATAATGGAGGATTGCGACAGGCCTGGAGAGCCTTCGTCAAATACCAGGCCAATCAGGAAGACGACGTGAGACTTCCGGCCCTTGGGAACTACACTCAGAAACAACTATTCTTCCTGGGATACTCGCATGTAGGTTGATTAAAAAAATCAACTGGTGTGGTCATCACACGACTTTCACATTATTTTCTCCCTTATTTGAAATCATCATACCAATTTTCTTTATCCAAATTACTTCAATTTGGAGAGATAAATTTATTCCCTTTTTCGAAATATGAATGTACATTTGCACAATACGTGAAGCTTTTTTAACCGACTTCAAAAAAGGAGGAGGTTCTCTATTCGACTGATTTTTTTTGTGCCTATGTTACCTCATATCTCCGCCAATTGTCAACCGATTTTGAAAATTTTTTTTGCATTGGGTCCAGTCTAGCTTCCGATTGGTCCCATTTTTTTTTCGATTTTTTTCCATAGGTATTAGACCTTTTTTATTAGGTTTGTTTAGACCTAACCTCTTTGTTTATGAACCGATTTCGATGGTTCTTTTTTTATCCGAAAGGGGGTGTCTTAGGGATGGTGTCATATTAATTGGGTCAAGTTCTGATGATATGATCACTATTAATGACATCACTAAAAAGAGAAAAATTAAAAATAATTTTTAAGAAAAAAATAAAAACCGACTTCAAAAATTAAATGCAACAAATAAAATACACTAAAAGGTATAAAATAATTATTATCTTATTTAGTTACAACTAAACGACGAAATATTAACATGAAATTACTTTTTGAAGTTGGTGCCAAATATATACCTTTTATGAATCGCACTCGACGGATCTTACTTAGTACGTTTGGCGGGTACGCTCGCTTATAGGTATAGTTTGTTTGGCACCGACTTCAAAAAGTAATTTCATGTTAATATTTCGTCGTTTAGTTGTAACTAAATAAGATAATAATTATTTTATACCTTTTAGTGTATTTTATTTGTTGCATTTAATTTTTTGAAGTCGGTTTTTATTTTTTCTTAAAAATTATTTTTATTCAAGAATAAAATTCACTAAAAGCAAATTTATAAGGGCAACTATATAAGATAAAAAAAAATAATGAAGTTTCGAATATTTAAAAATTCTTCCTCTTCTCATATTTTCATTTTCTAAAATATTAATTATTTCAGTAATTTATATGCTACGACACTAACCAAATCTATAGTTATATCATTCTAGTACAAGTAGACAAGGAATTGGGGTTTTCTAGAACAATCACAATTAATTAATAATTTCTCTCCTGGACTAAAACTTGTCAGGACTTGTCTTTTAGATCTTTGCACGTTCTTACATGTCAATAGATAATCAGGGATTATAATATCCGAGACCCTTTTAAAAAATTAATTATTATTCCTCATATCCTTCTTTATTCCCATTTGATTTAAACCAGGGCTGTCCAACCCGTGGCCCAATTTAAAGTCATAAAATTCCTTAAAACATTGAGATTTATATGTGGATACCTACTGGAAAATACCCGACAATTTGGCCTAATAATTTTTTTTCTTTAAAATAAGAAATCTGAAAATCTACTGTGAAGTTTTCGAAAAATAAAAGTGCTAATTTTAAATTTTGAATCTTGAACTAGATTTCAAGATTTCTGAAAAAATAATCATCTTTTTGGTCTATTTTTGACTTCATTTTCATTAAAAATATATTTTCTATTTGCAAACTTTCTGATTGAATGTTTTAGAACAACAATTACATACCGATCTGAAAGAAAAAAGTGAATATTGTCTCTTTATTAGAATTTTATATTAATTATTAGGCCAGGAAAAAATATAAACAAATATTAATACATAATATCACTTTTTGTAAGTATATAAGTATGTATTTACATATAAGAGAAGCTATTAATTTTACTTAGAGAAAGTGGTGTAGGTTTTAGGTGAAACATGATATTAATTAATAAAGTAAAGGGTGTGAAGTTTCACAGTGAATGAAATAAAACTCAAAAAGGTTTATACAAACTTTTTTATAAACCTCTTTGAGTTTTATTTCATTCACTGTGAAATTACACACCCTTTACTTTATTAATTAGAAGCTATTAAGTATAAAATTTACGAAAAGTAAAATTAGAAGCTCACTATGAGCTAAAAAAGTAATAAACTTCTTATTTCTACATTATCAACTATCGTTTTTGAATAATTATAATATTTTTTCCGCGATCCGAGACAATTTTTTTTCTTCAAATGCGACCCGTATAAGCCAAAAGGTTGAACACCCTGGCTCTAGATAGCCTAAGTTTCAAATCCCAAAGCGGCTTAATGTAGACGAGATATGAACGATTAAAATATTTATTTTGCGACACTCCGAATTATTACACCCTCTTCCTTTATTTCAATCGGATCAACGAAAAATCTTTCATGTAAATGTCAACTTCTGGTGTTCCGATTTCAACCAAAAGCTTGCTGTACTCCTTCTAGCCTATATCTATTTTCTAAATTCGGTTCTTTATCTAAAATTTTAGGACTAGAAAAGTCAAAATTGTGTAAAAATGGTACATTCGGAATTTTTTGTTCAAATTGAATAATAATACAAAAAAAAAAAATACAAACATACTCTATAACTCAAGGTCGAGTGAGTGAGTAAATAATAAAAAATCAATTAAAACTATTAGTAATTAAGTCAGCAATTAAATTAAGTAATTACTATCATTAATTAAATTCCAAAATTAGTTGATATCGATACTTTCATGCGTTTCTGCAGTACTTTTTCAGATTTTCCCAGTCTCTCCCATTAAGGCCCTCTATGAATTTAGATCTGGACAATGTTTCTTCTCCGTGGTATCTCATTCTAAATTCTCTCAGAATATTCTAAATGAATATTTGTAATATAAATTCTACATTTTAAATATTGTTTTGTCCCATCACATTATAAGCAATCAATTTTGTAAACTAAATTATCTACTCTTATTAAACGAGCAAAAATTGTATATTTATTTATTTGTATATATATTTGTTTATATATTTGTATCTTGGTTATATTTTGAAAACAACTCTACCGATTTTGATGAAATTTACGGGTTAGGGGTTTTTGGGGTGACAATTCGATCTGTCACGGTCTCATCTTCGACAAAATTGTTTTTGATGGGTTTTTTCGTAATCAAATTAATTATTCTCAGGTAGACAAATCCCATTCTTAGGGTTTTAAAAAAGGTTTCCCTTTTCCTTTTATACCCAGACAGACAATGGGTTGTTTGTTTCATTGTTCTTAAAGGCCTTGAAGAAGTATTTTGATTGTGGATTTTAACATATTTTGTTCTCCCTAAACGTTAGAAATATTAATAAACGTTTTATAATTGTTTTTATAAAGAACTTTATTTATTTAATAGAATAAAAAATAATCAAGAATTTATTTAAAAATATATTTCGCATTAGCAGGTCTCAATTTTCTGAAAAAACAACACATTTGAATTTTGATTCACTGTGAAACTACACACCCTTTACTCTATTAATTAACATCATGTTTCACCTTAAACCTACACCACTTTCCATAAGTAAAAAAAAAAAAAAAATCATTTTGATAGGTTTTATTTATTAATTGGATGAATAAAAATGAAGGAGGAAGAGGAATATAATAGATGGGAATAAACTTTTGAAAAAACAGAATACCTGACGGTCGGGACAGAGGGGGAAAATCTGGATATCAATGGAAAAGTGATAAAAAACTGTAAGGAATTTAGATATTTGGGATCTGTCTTTAGCGAGGAGCCAAACTGTGAGAGGGATATTAAAAATAAAATCTGTCAAGGTCGAAGAGCTATTGGGCAACTGAATGGGATCTAGTGGAGCAAAGGGATCAAACAGGACACAAAAAATATATATATCGGTCCATAGTGGAAGGCATAGCCCTATACAATTCAGAAACATGGGACATGAATAAGAAAAACGAAAAAAATTACAAGCGCTCGAAATGGATGCGATGAGAAGGAGTTGCAGAGTGTCGAGATTGGAGCATATCCCAAATACAACTATAAGGGACAAAATGAAAATGGAAAACGACATAATAGATAGAATAGAAAGGAAGAGATTAATATGGTACGGACACCTCAAAAGAATGCCGGAAGATAGGTGGCCTCATAAAATATGGACCTGGATGCCCACGGAAAGACGGAGGAGAAGAGGAAGACCGAGACGAACGTGGAAGCAGGGAGTAGATGAGGAAATGACCAGTAGGCAACTACAAGAGCAATACATTCTAGATAGAAGAATTGGCGTGTTGGATGCGGAAAACGGCGCATGCTGTAGAACAAACCGCTTTATTATTATATTATGAATAAAAATGAATCATATGGTTGAATCAAAACAGGTGCAGAAGGTGGGGCGCAGTGGTGGGGAATCCGGGGGTAGGGAGAGGTTTCGGGGGTGGGGGGGATACATTGGGCGACTATTATTATATATTTTTGTATTTTTTTAATTTGAAAGCGGCTTTCAAATAAAAAATCGACCTTTTTATCAGAATTTTAAATTAAAAATAATATTAAAATAAAGCTTTTAACTGAAGGAAGAAGTTACCGAGCATCGCTCGGTGCCTCCAGGTACTTTTTATTTAAGAGAGGATCCATCTATGTCTTTTAATTTTGAGAAAAGGAATAAAAGCGAATTGATTGGTGGATTTTGTTGACAATTAATATTATTTTCTTGATATATTCAGATAACACTTTTATAATAACTAAATACATAATAACTTTTCAATACTATAAGTATTTCTAAATTGATTTTCAGATGTGGTGTAGCTCCGAGACGATTGGCTCCCTTCGTAAAAAGCTCCTGGTGGATTCTCACGCCCCTAATCGTTTCCGTGTCATTGGATCTCTTAGTAATATGAAGGAGTTTTCGGAGGCGTTCAACTGCCCTGCAGGTTCCAAAATGAACCCAGCCATGAAATGTGTTCTCTGGTAGAATTTTATAAAACAACTAAAGGTTCCATTCCTTCCATTCTCTCTTATTATATACATACCATATATACAATAATACCTCGTTTAACGTTACCCCTTTTAACGTTATTTGACTATAACGTGATTCAAATTTTAAATATTAAAAGTATTTTCTTTTGAAGAGGCGGACTGGTTGAATTTTAAATAGAATTGATAAAAGGTGGTCCAAGAATAATGAAAAAAACAAAAATGGAACGTCACTTTCATCACATTAAAAAACCGACATTTCGGAGGATATTTCCTCCTTCTTCAGGGTTTGAAAGGGTCACTGAAGGAAACATATGTACAGGAAAGAAGAAGGAAGATTTCTGTATGTTTCCTTCGTTGACCCCTTTAAACCCTGAAACAGGCGGGAAGATCCTACGAAACGTCGGTTTTTAAGCGAATGAAAGTGATGTTGCAATAATTATTTTTTTATTCGGAATTTTGTTTTTCATCAATTTTCTATTTAAATATGTTTTCTTTAAAATATTAATCATTTTTTTTTTAATCTTAAAAAAAAAATTGCAATCATTTTTCAATGCACAAATTATTTGGATACTCAACCAAATTTAGTATATACTAGTATATTCTGTGGGCCCCTAAAAGGCTAGAAATGAAAAAACTAACCACCCAAAAATGGAGGGAGAGAGTCAAAAATGAAAATTCTAGCCCTTTCGACCAAACTCAACTAAATTTTAGGCTAGAATTTTCATTTTTGAACCTCCTCCCTTTTTGGGTGGTTATTTTTTTGGATAAATACATACTTTTAAAAATGCAGAGTTTGCTATATGAAAAAACTACTATACCAGGTTTAATGTTATTTTGTTTATTGTTATTAAAATTTAAGTCGGGTATTAAAGCATATTATGTATATGTATATACCTATGTTTCATGTGAAACTTTTGTTATTCTAGTCCCTTAGAGAAAATCATTGTTCAATATAATAAAGCGAATTTATTATAAAAATAATTTAAAAAAAATAAAAAAAATTGATGATTGGTCATATTTAATCGAAATACTAATCTTTATAAAACTTTAAATAAATTATATTAATATTATTATTAATATATCAGGGGTTCCCCTTCTATCTTCATTAAACAAATTATGGTTGAATCAAAACAAAACAAGTGGTTGATTAATCAAAGAATTAAAAACAAAAAAAAGTACCATACGAACTCGGTATTCCAGGTAAGAAATTAATTAAATGACCAAACATCTTTACTTATTTTCGAGTATTTTTTTAACCATTAAAACTACCTACCTGTTTTAAGATCTGGTTGAATAATTTTCCTGATTATTTATTATAAATAATAATAATAATAATAATTTTTATAATCTTTTATTTATTATATTAGAAATCACTATATATAAAGTAAAAAAAAGAATATAATAAATAAATGATGGTTATGAATAAAAGTTAGAAAATAAATAAATAAAGAGTAATTTCTATCAAGACTGAGGAGAGGAATCAGGCCAGTAGCGGCGCTAGTAATGGAGAATAGGGACCAATTTTGAACAAAAATGTCCCGTGACTCTAAATAAATGAATTTTAATTTCTCTTTTCGAAACTAATTATTAAAATATAAAATATTATACACTCACGATCAAAGAAATGGATTCACTCTCTTTTCATTAATTTAATGATCCTTTGTATTTAATTTTATTTAATTTTCTTAGAAAGACGGACTGGTAAGCGAGATAAGTAGGTTTTAATGAAAGGCAGTCCATAAATTATTTACTTTTATTCAATTTCCGACGTTTCGGAGACTTTTTTCTCTCCTTTTTCAGGGTATTAAAGCAACAATATTACGATATTGTTGCTATTACTGAAAGGAGAGACAAATGGGAACCGAGTTATACTCACCCAACAATAACTATTCAATACCCTGAAGAAGGAGAGAAAAAAGTCTCCGAAACGTTGGAAATTGAATAAAAGTAAATAATTTATGGACTGCGATCCTTTGTATGTTTATTTGTAATATATTAGAAATTTAAATATTTTTTTCTAAAAAACTAGGCAGGCAGTACTAAATATTCAAAAAATGCTTAAATAAAGTTTTGTTTTATTAATTTTTTCTCTTGTATTTGAATAATACCCAACCTCCATAATTTTCATTTTTTCCTAGTTTTTAATTAAAAATTAACTGTTGACTTTTGATGTAAAACATATTGATTTGATCTTTAATTATGGGCTTTAATACTGTATAATTTATATTAATATAACATTATTTAAATTTGAGAATGCAAAATACATTTAACAACTCGCAAGGAAGGTGATTCCATTTCTTTTCACGTGAGTGTATATTTCGATATCAAATAAAATCAAAACAAACCTTTTTTATTTAATTTTACCTTTAAATATATACAAATTATATACATCTCAGAGAAAAAATAATAATTTTCGTATCAATACGAAAAAAAGATCGAGCATTTGTCCGGATTTTTAATTACATTTTTCTTAATCTAATCCAAATGGTATTTACCTGAAACGATCATCAATGTCTACCCGGATTAAATAAATAGACTGACGATCAAGTGTGTTACAATATTTAATATTAATAAAAAAAAAAGATCTATTTATTAAAATGTATATTTATAAAATATATATGTCTATTTGTCAAATATAAAACAGATTAATATAATGTAAAAAAAGTATTAATATTATTATTATATATATTGTGAAGAATATGTTTTAAAAATAAATATTTAAAATAAAGAATTCGTTAATAAAAATCCTACCTAAATGTCCCTTTATCTTCCAGATGGACGCGTCTAATCTCAGGAAATACTAATGCGATTTGAAAAATTATTTTTGCATAAGATAGCCCGTTTATTCATTAAGGTGTTAGGCTATATAGTATAACTTCATACGACCATTCGGTACCTTCAAGCTTCCTTCTTCTTTGGTAACCAAGAGGGAAGGGGGTCCTGGTTACAGTGGCGTAGCCAGAAAATTTTCATGGGGGAGGTCAATCCACAAAGCAAAATATATAATAGTGGAAATTTTTTTTTATTAAAACAAATAGACCAGTTAAATTGTGTTTTTACACGGAAAGTTTTGATTTAGTTGTAATTTCTTCGACCCTTTATGTTTTTGGGTGTGCTGAATCTGAACCTGAGGTTTGGTAACAAAATTACATGACGGAAAATTGTCAAAAATGCAAAAAAAAAGGTAAAAATTATCATTTTTTGGTGGTCTTTTTGCTTATAACTCGAAAACTATCAACTTTTCGTAAATAATCTTCCTATTCAAAATGAAAGGTTATAAAATTTCCTACAAATTTCATCATTTAGGTTTTTTCTTTGACACGGAAAATGCTGGATATCTATAAATCTAAATCGCCAAAAAATGAGATTTTTTTACCTTTTTTTTGCATTTTTGACAAAGTTCCGTTACGAAATTTTCTTAGCAAATCTCAGATTCGGATTCACACCAAAAAACATATAGGGTCAAGAAATCAAAACTACCCCAATACTTTCCTGCGAGGGGCTCTTAAAAGAACAATTTAACTGGACTAAAAAGGTACTTCAAGAAATTAAAAAAGAACATAATTCTTGATTAAACATATGAAATATATTTAATTACTGTTAGTTTGCTATAAGAAACGGTTTGTCAACATTTAATCTTTTTCTTTTCAAGAGTATGTGAAATTTCATTTTTTGATCATTTAAGCAATATAATTGCAAAATATAACTTTTATTATAATATAATAAAATATTCGATTCTTCTTGCATTAAAAATACGCTATGCTTTTTTATGCATTGACGGGGACGCCTGTAGGCTAGGCATTCTGCTAAGCACTTGGTTGGAAAGCAAACAAACTAGTAAATGGTCCGAAGAGTTACGCTTTATTTATCTATTTATTTAACGGGCAGTCATACCCTTTTTTACAAAATTATTAAATGTATGTTTATCAAGAGAAATGGAGAAGAAAGAAAAAGAATAAAGTAAAATAAAATGACAAAGACAATAATGCAAGGGGAAAAGAAAAATAATAACTTAAATTAGGGAACGAAGAAAAGATTTTTATATTATAAACAAAAGGATCAGCCGGGGTTCGAACCCGGGATCTTCGCATGTGCGCTGCGATGACTTTATAAGAGCCTTAGCTCCTATCCTCTTGGAGAAGGGGGAAACTTGCATCCGGAAATCGAAATTGCGAAGCAGATAGGACAGCTCTAAAGTTGCTCCCTCATTCAATCAAAAAATCTTTCAGCCGATTTTCAGAACTGATTGCAACTTCTCTATTCCCCATACCCCAGAAACCAAACCTCGATTTAGGACGCTTCACACTGAAGAAGTCAACCTGTCAACTAACTTTGGTTCCTAGTCGATGAAGTCTGTTAATAGGTGAATTATATATATAATTTGTAATAGAAGTTGTGGTGTAAAATAATGGACAGAAGCGGGTTGATTTACTTGGTACATGAAAATTGATTCCAATAGTTCGTTACAACTAGTCATATTGTTTATAACCTTATAAAGAAATATTAGATCAAATTTTGAGCCTCTTAATTCCAGAGAACTTAAGTTTAATTGAATGGAAAGATCATTTATTGGATCATCACGATATGTGCAACTTATGAAAAATAGGGCATTTCATCAAGGCATTAAGTGTAGTCCTTAATCCAGCAATATTTGGGACGGCTGTAAAGTTAGGCATGAATGAATCCCGTATGACTCTATAGAACATTTTTTTTATGAAAAATGATGAGAGAAGGAGTTACACCAAAAAGGTGCAACCCCTAAAGGCCTGGGTTGACCCTCCATCATGAAAAGAAGAAGAAATCTTAGAACCAAAGAGTTCGAATACAAAAGCCAAAAGGCTTAGTTCTTTTGAAATGGCTGAGGGTCTTAAATACAATAGAAAAAAGATGAGGTGAGATTCCCAAGGGTATTTTTAAGAAACATGATTTTTAAATAACATATTTTATTTTAAATTAAATATTTTTCATCTATCTATATATATATAGATAGATATATATATATATATATCTATATATATATATATATAGATATATATAGTTATATAATCAAAAGCTTGACTGAAACTTTTTATTTTTTTCTACCTTATTAAAGACGGTTTTCAGAATTTTTTTCAAATTTTTTCACACAACCCAAAAGAATTAGGAATTTTTGAAAAAAATAGCTTTTTTTAAATAACCATAACTTTTTCAAAAATTTAGTTATCATGACGATTTTTTTTTAATTTTTGGTTTTAAATGTACTTTAAAAAAAACAGATAGTTTTTTAAATCTTTGTTGCAGTATTAAATTCTTCTTCAACGATAATGTGGCTAGAACTATTGAGAATGAATGACACTCAAAAATCTTAAAAACCGGGCCGTCAACACTTGTTTTTTGCTAGTTTAGTTCTTTTATTGTTTGGCAAGCTATTTTGGCTAACCTGAATTTTTTTAGCTTTTCCTGAATTTTCCAATTTTCCAGGCAACTTTTCCAATTTTTTTACGTATTAACCTGAATTGGACTATTACGAACATTTAAAAAAAAAATTAGCCAAATCGGTCCAGGCATTTGAGAGATCTGCCCTTACAAAGAAACAGAAATTCATTTTTATCATATAGATAGATATATAGAGTATATATATATTTTATATTGAGGTTTTACTGCCCCCCCCCCCCCCCCCAAATGGGAAAATTCCTTCGGGCTCCCACGCGCATATTGTAAGTATAGTACTGAATAGTAGATATATAAATCTTTGATAACAAGATTCAAATTCGAATTTGAAATCAATTAATAATTGAAAGCGCCGGTGGCGCCTCTTTAACAAAGCCCGTAACAAAGAGAGCATCAATCTCTAAAATGAATTCACATTTTCGCCAGGCAGTTGGACTTATTTTGAAATAAATTTTATTTTAAAAATTACAAATGACTTTATTAAATATCTATCAAATAAGAATCATCTTTAGATCTAAACCTCCACACAGAGCAAATAATACAATGGATCGAAAGCCCATTTGCTTTGATGTGAATTAAAAAGTGGATGAATGTTACCAAAGCATTTGATTTTGTAAGTAAACGATTAAATTAATTATTATTATCATTTCCGTCCATAATTTGTATTAATTTGAAGGTTTATAATGGGAAAATAAGGACAAGTTTTTATGTGTGACTTTTTAATTTATCAGCCAACGTTTCGTCGACTTTGCTGACTTCTTCAGGCCAAAAATTACAAAAGTACAATTACAATTCCAGAACAAACATGTATTAATAACACAACTCTACAAATTTTTTTTCCTTGTCTTAAAGTTTATTTCATGATTTTTCTATTCATTGTGCACCAAATAAATGAAAGGTACATATATTTCGTATAAAGTTTGCTTTTGTAGTGGTTATAATAATAATAAACTACGAAAAAGGCAATTTTGACCTATTTTCGAATCTCATTAGATATTAAACAGCAACATTTGAAATAAAAATATTTTATTGACGTAATAGAAAACAGCTTCCTCTTTGATTTTCAAATTACCACTTGTTTGTAACTCAATTAGAACTCGAGTTATAACTAAAAAAGTAAGAGCATATGTTTTTATATATGTTTATTATCCTTTATAATCAGGTAGTTTTAGTTTTTTTAGTTATAACTCGAGTTCTAATTGAGCTAAAAACATGGCGTAATTTAAAAATCAAAGAGGAAGCTGTTTTCTATTACTTCAACAAAATATTGTGATCTCAAATATTACTATTTAATGAAACACGAAAATATGTCAAAATGGCATTTTTCGTCCTTTTGACCGATTATATTGCAATGGGGTTAGGGAGGGTATGTGGTTGGAGGGGTAAGGAAATTAGAGGGCGGGTTGTTCAGGTGACGATCCAGAGTCACGGGTGGGGGTGCGGGGGTAAGCACGGGGTTGTATGGTAGTGTGGGGCGGGGTGGAGGACACGGGGTAGGGTCCAGGGCGTGGTGGTGGCGTAGGGTCGGGGTTGGGGTTGAGGGTGTGGTTCGTGGGGTGGGGTCCAGGGGTAAAATGGGGTCAGGGAGGGTTGGTGGTCGGAGTGGCATGTAATCCCAGCGAAACCTCCACCATGCAATGGGGTTAGGGAGGGTATGTGGTTGGAGGGGTAAGGAAATTAGTTTGGTAAGGGGACGTTTAAGGGGAATATTGCTGAGTGTGAGAATACTAACCTTTATAGACGTGGAGGTGGTGGTGTAACTCAGTGTATCTCGTTGTACTAGTTTGATAAACTACTGAATTTACTCTTATGTTCAAATTCTACGTTACTGAAGTTAATCTGATGCAATGAATTTACAAAAAAATAAAAAAAATAATTCTAAATAGGCAAAAATAAAATAAAAATACTTAAATGAATTCTAGCTGCAAAGGAGAATGGGGGAATTTTCTTAACAGTGAAAGATAATCAAGAATTCAATGTATAATATATGATTTATTGAGGTCCTTGGTGAATTTAACAGTCAGAAAGAATTAATTGATTGGATGTCTTTAATGTGTGAACGGAGCTCGTTCGAAGAAAGTAGGATTAATTACGTTTGCTCTTGAGATGTGCTGCTCGGTTCAAAGTAATTCAAACAGCATTAGCTGTGCCGTGGCCACCTCTAGCTCAGGTTCCGTAGACTGCCACGTCGAAGAGTGTGTAACGGGCCTGGAGTCTCGCCTTTTTGATCAGCTTCCGTGGTGTCTTCACGAGAGCCGGACAGGTATTCTTGTCCGTGCTATCCAATTAGCTATCGTGCTAATGATAGAAGTGCCAATGGAGGGGCTCGCAAGTGGATGAATGAAAATGCCCGCAAAAACGACTCCAGGAAGAAGAAATATACTCGTGAGATCGAGTAATAGAGAGAGTGTATAATATGGAGAGTGTAGTGTAAGAGAGATGTAATGTAAGAGAGCAGGATAAAGTAGAGGTATAATATAGAGATGTAAGGTAAGAGCTGGATAAAATAATAGAGAGAGATATTTCTTCGTGTCATCCTCTTTATGCATTTCCGATTGTGTCTCCTTGATGTGTGGGGGCTATGTTTTATATAATTCTTAGTTTTCTACCCCTTCTAAGGGACATCGCCAATCATAATGTTCTATTTTGTTATATGAGGGTGTTTGGACCCTGACTAATCTCATTCCCCTGACTATATTCAGAACTGGGCCTTAAAGCTCATATACCACGAATGACTTTAGATAATCCCGGCTTAAGCCAGCTTCTCTTTAAATATGAAAAATAAACTAATTTTTACGAAATCTATTCTATATTTGGCTTGACTGGTTAATCTCTTTCCTATTTTTAAGTTATTAAATTAATAAATTTTGAAAAAGTTCAGATTTAAGATTTTTTTAACTCTACTATGCATAAAAAAAACATACTTCTAAATTCGATTCTTTGTTCAACAATGTGCGAAAATGGGTTGTTACCATTTTATGACACCGCTTCCCTTCAAAAAAAAATTTTTAAACTAAAAAAATTTTTTTTTTTTAAATTATTAATAAACTGAAAAAATTTCTTTTCAAATTATTAGCCCAGGCTATTTACCCCGTGAGACCACAACTAATCCATCGAAACGCAGGGATCACAAGCAATTTGTTATTATATCTCGCTGTTAAGTTCAATTATCCAACACTGATACATCGATTCCTGATTTCACATTTCCTTTTTCATGTCTATCCGCATATTGGGATCGTGTTCATCTCTTCTATATGGATGCACGAGTTCCCATCTCTGTGACGGACCATTCGACATACTATAAAAAATTTATTTTCAAGAATTTATGTTAATCGTAACAATAATTAATTCGCTCATGTGAGATACTGTTTGCAAATGTGCTTGTTGGTTACCGCTTTTAAATGTTTTAATTTTTAATTGCAAGGGGCTTATTCAGGGGCTAAAGGGAGAAAATTGTATTTTTAGTTTTGCATGTTCCAACATTGATATAATATTGAGAAGGAAAGCTGAATCCAATAGAATGTTGATTATAAATTTAATAAGTAAAGCAATTGAAAAATTTACATTAATACTAGAAAATTTTATTTAAATGAACAGAAAAATAGTGAGGGTGGAAAGAAATTAATATTGACTAATTCTATTGATACAAACACAGGTTAGAATTTAATTTAAATTTAAATTTTAAAATTACAAAGAAAGTTAACTAGAGAGGGTTGAATCGGGTTTATTTAGAATGAAAAATTATTTAAAAATGAATTCTGTCTATTGTGACAAATGAGGATAGAATTTTATATGAGTCTCATCGTGCTAAATGAGTTGTATTGACACCAAATGATAAAATTACAAAAACAAAAAAATAAAAAATGAATACTATTTCCAAAAATTATTAAATTACTAAATCTACTGAATTTACTGAAGTTAAATTACAAAAGGGCCTGCTGGATTTATATAAAAAAATGGAAATACAAAATTATGATAGAAATGTGGATTAAAAATTTTAAATGGGGACCTATTTGAAATTATTCTGTTAATATAAATAGTTATATTAGAATATTTATATTAAATTAGACGAAAGAAATAATAGTGTGATGATTCATGATTACAAGGAATTGAATTAAATAATTATCAAAAATTATTTAAATATGGATTTTAAAAGATAATGAAATGTACTATTTTTACTAGATTATTATTTGTTTAAACTTTGCAACAACAAACAACAAATGAGAAATATGAATTAACTGGGCTATATGGGAATTTAACTAAATAAAAATAATGGTTTGCTTATAAGCATTTTCGTTTTTCGAAGAGTTTCAATGTAAAGGCAATTTTCGAAGGTTTCTTATAGGTCAATGAAAAATGTTTTTCTTATCATTTTTATCGATTGATCCCTCGCGAGGCGTATAAAGTTCTTTCCAGTGCTCGCTGGCAATGATGCGATTCATTCTGAATCACATCACGGATAATGAAATTTATTGCTGAGAATTTGAAAATCGAAAATGTAAAATAATTTTTATACTTTATAGGCAAACCAATTAAAATTTTTAACATTGAATTAAATTTGTTTGGAGGACTTATATCAATTTGTATTAAAGGTGGTGGGGGCGCAATTTCAATTATTTGTTGGCAAATTATGGGTGTGTGAATTTCTATGGCGGGTATACAAGTTATTGTTTTTAATTCTATGGAGGGTTCTATAATGGGGTCTATATTAATTTGATTACAACGGGCTAAAGTAAATTCTGGGACAATTTCTAAAGGAGGAGGGTCAACAATGGTTTCAATTGTTGCTAACTTGATTTCTAAGGGTGGCGATTGTTGTATTGTTGCATCATGTGACTCTATTTTATTATCTATTTCATCAAAAGTGACCTCTGATTTATGTTGTTGTTCATCCATTTTTCCATCGCTTGACTCTATTCTATTAAAAAGGGATGCAAATTTTTCATTGACTTTGGCTATGGAATTATTTATATTACTATTAAATTCATCCCTCATGGCCTCTATTTTATTATCTATCTTACTAAAATTAGCTTGTGATTCATTTTTTTGTTCATCTATTTTTTCTATCCATTGATTCTATTTTGTTATCTATTTTACTAAAACTAGCTTTTTGTTTCATTTTGATTTTCACTCATTTTCAACATCATTTTGTTGGAACATGCTATTAATATCGACGGGTGGGGGTGGAGGGGGTGTGTGTACTTACGATTTGATGTTCACCATCAAGCGCATTTGCAAACTCCCTTGTATCTCGTAGCATGGCTAGAAGTGTCGATTCTTCCATTTCCGCCGGTGTAGGGGTAGACATACAGGTCCCAGAGTCTAATGCCATATCATCAGGATCGATCGGCGTGTTGGACAATTCAACTGTTGCCTGTTGGTTGCCTGCATAAATCGCCCTGCGTTCGTCAAGACTCTGTTGTGTGCCGTCCATTCTCGGTGTTTATTTGTAAAAGAAAGAATCAAATATTAGAAGTTGTTATTGTTTATTTATAAAATGAATTAATTTTATAGAAAAGAAAGTAAACAGTTTCGCCAAATAAATTCTTAGAAAATTACAAAAATAGAAGTGTTGAAGCCGGGAGTATTCAATTAACCTTTGATATCCCACTGTTAAGAGAATTTTAAATAAATAAAAAAAATATGAAAAAAGATAAATTAACGGTACGGGGCAATATACTATATTTTTTTGTTCAATTTAGTACAACGAGACAGGTATCGCGTTCGGTTGCAGCCTTACTAAGCCTGGTATTCTCACTTCTCAGAATATTTTTAATATGGGATTTTGAATTTAGGGATATCTGTGGGATAGGATGGCTTAGATTTTCAAATCCCAGCAGCACCTCCACCATGCAATGGGGTTAGGGAGGGTTTGTGGTTGGAGGGGTAAGGAAATTAGAGGGCGGGTTGTTCAGGTGACGATCCAGAGTCACGGGTGGGGGTGCGGGGGTAAGCACGGGGTTGTATGGTAGTGTGGGGCGGGGTGGAGGGCACGGGGTAGGGTCCAGGGGTAGTGGTGGCGTAGGGTCGGGGTTGGGGTTGAGGGTGTGGTTCGTGGGGTGGGGTCCAGGGGTAAAATGGGGTCAGGGAGGGTTTGTGGTCGGAGTGGCATGTAATCCCAGCGAAACCTCCACCATGCAATGGGGTTAGGGAGGGTTTGTGGTTGGAGGGGTAAGGAAATTAGTTTGGTAAGGGGACGTTTAAGGGGAATATTGCTGAGTGTGAGAATACTAACCTTTATAGACGTGGAGGTGGTGGTGTAACTCAGTGTATCTCGTTGTACTAGTTTGATAAACTACTGAATTTACTCTTATGTTCAAATTCTACGTTACTGAAGTTAATCTGATGCAATGAATTTACAAAAAAAATAAAAAAAAATAATTCTAAATAGGCAAAAATAAAATAAAAATACTTAAATGAATTCTAGCTGCAAAGGAGAATGGGGGAATTTTCTTAACAGTGAAAGATAATCAAGAATTCAATGTATAATATATGATTTATTGAGGTCCTTGGTGAATTTAACAGTCAGAAAGAATTAATTGATTGGATGTCTTTAATGTGTGAACGGAGATCGTTCGAAGAAAGTAGGATTAATTACGTTTGCTCTTGAGATGTGCTGCTCGGTTCAAAGTAATTCAAACAGCATTAGCTGTGCCGTGGCCACCTCTAGCTCAGGTTCCGTAGACTGCCACGTCGAAGAGTGTGTAACGGGCCTGGAGTCTCGCCTTTTTGATCAGCTTCCGTGGTGTCTTCACGAGAGCCGGACAGGTATTCTTGTCCGTGCTATCCAATTAGCTATCGTGCTAATGATAGAAGTGCCAATGGAGGGGCTCGCAAGTGGATGAATGAAAATGCCCGCAAAAACGACTCCAGGAAGAAGAAATATACTCGTGAGATCGAGTAATAGAGAGAGTGTATAATATGGAGAGTGTAGTGTAAGAGAGATGTAATGTAAGAGAGCAGGATAAAGTAGAGGTATAATATAGAGATGTAAGGTAAGAGCTGGATAAAATAATAGAGAGAGATATTTCTTCGTGTCATCCTCTTTATGCATTTCCGATTGTGTCTCCTTGATGTGTGGGGGCTATGTTTTATATAATTCTTAGTTTTCTACCCCTTCTAAGGGACATCGCCAATCATAATGTTCTATTTTGTTATATGAGGGTGTTTGGACCCTGACTAATCTCATTCCCCTGACTATATTCAGAACTGGGCCTTAAAGCTCATATACCACGAATGACTTTAGATAATCCCGGCTTAAGCCAGCTTCTCTTTAAATATGAAAAATAAACTAATTTTTACGAAATCTATTCTATATTTGGCTTGACTGGTTAATCTCTTTCCTATTTTTAAGTTATTAAATTAATAAATTTTGAAAAAGTTCAGATTTAAGATTTTTTAACTCTACTATGCATAAAAAAAACATACTTCTAAATTCGATTCTTTGTTCAACAATGTGCGAAAATGGGTTGTTACCATTTTATGACACCGCTTCCCTTCAAAAAAAAATTTTTAAACTAAAAAAAATTTTTTTTTTTAAATTATTAATAAACTGAAAAAATTTCTTTTCAAATTATTAGCCCAGGCTATTTACCCCGTGAGACCACAACTAATCCATCGAAACGCAGGGATCACAAGCAATTTGTTATTATATCTCGCTGTTAAGTTCAATTATCCAACACTGATACATCGATTCCTGATTTCACATTTCCTTTTTCATGTCTATCCGCATATTGGGATCGTGTTCATCTCTTCTATATGGATGCACGAGTTCCCATCTCTGTGACGGACCATTCGACATACTATAAAAAATTTATTTTCAAGAATTTATGTTAATCGTAACAATAATTAATTCGCTCATGTGAGATACTGTTTGCAAATGTACTTGTTGGTTACCGCTTTTAAATGTTTTAATTTTTAATTGCAAGGGGCTTATTCAGGGGCTAAAGGGAGAAAATTGTATTTTTAGTTTTGCATGTTCCAACATGGATATAATATTGAGAAGGAAAGCTGAATCCAATAGAATGTTGACTATAAATTTAATAAGTAAAGCAATTGAAAAATTTACATTAATACTAGAAAATTTTATTTAAATGAACAGAAAAATAGTGAGGGTGGAAAGAAATTAATATTGACTAATTCTATTGATACAAACACAGGTTAGAATTTAATTTAAATTTAAATTTTAAAATTACAAAGAAAGTTAACTAGAGAGGGTTGAATCGGGTTTTATTTAGAATGAAAAATTATTTAAAAATGAATTCTGTCTATTGTGACAAATGAGGATAGAATTTTATATGAGTCTCATCGTGCTAAATGAGTTGTATTGACACCAAATGATAAAATTACAAAAACAAAAAAATAAAAAATGAATACTATTTCCAAAAATTATTAAATTACTAAATCTACTGAATTTACTGAAGTTAAACGACAAAAGGGCCTGCTGGATTTATATAAAAAAATGGAAATACAAAATTATGATAGAAATGTGGATTAAAAATTTTAAATGGGGACCTATTTGAAATTATTCTGTTAATATAAATAGTTATATTAGAATATTTATATTAAATTAGACGAAAGAAATAATAGTGTGATGATTCATGATTACAAGGAATTGAATTAAATAATTATCAAAAATTATTTAAATATGGATTTTAAAAGATAATGAAATGTACTATTTTTACTAGATTATTATTTGTTTAAACTTTGCAACAACAAACAACAAATGAGAAATATGAATTAACTGGGCTATATGGGAATTTAACTAAATAAAAATAATGGTTTGCTTATAAGCATTTTCGTTTTTCGAAGAGTTTCAATGTAAAGGCAATTTTCGAAGGTTTCTTATAGGTCAATGAAAAATGTTTTTCTTATCATTTTTATCGATTGATCCCCCGCGAGGCGTATAAAGTTCTTTCTAGTGCTCGCTGGCAATGATGCGATTCATTCTGAATCACATCACGGATAATGAAATTTATTGCTGAGAATTTGAAAATCGAAAATGTAAAATAATTTTTATACTTTATAGGCAAACCAATTAAAATTTTTAACATTGAATTAAATTTGTTTGGAGGACTTATATCAATTTGTATTAAAGGTGGTGGGGGCGCAATTTCAATTATTTGTTGGCAAATTATGGGTGTGTGAATTTCTATGGCGGGTATACAAGTTATTGTTTTTAATTCTATGGAGGGTTCTATAATGGGGTCTATATTAATTTGATTACAACGGGCTAAAGTAAATTCTGGGACAATTTCTAAAGGAGGAGGGTCAACAATGGTTTCAATTGTTGCTAACTTGATTTCTAAGGGTGGCGATTGTTGTATTGTTGCATCATGTGACTCTATTTTATTATCTATTTCATCAAAAGTGACCTCTGATTTATGTTGTTGTTCATCCATTTTTCCATCGCTTGACTCTATTCTATTAAAAAGGGATGCAAATTTTTCATTGACTTTGGCTATGGAATTATTTATATTAATATTAAATTCATCCCTCATGGCCTCTATTTTATTATCTATCTTACTAAAATTAGCTTGTGATTCATTTTTTTGTTCATCTATTTTTCTATCCATTGATTCTATTTTGTTATCTATTTTACTAAAACTAGCTTTTGTTTCATTTTGATTTTCACTCATTTTCAACATCATTTGTTGGAACATGCTATTAATATCGACGGGTGGGGGTGGAGGGGGGGTGTGTGTACTTACGATTTGATGTTCACCATCAAGCGCATTTGCAAACTCCCTTGTATCTCGTAGCATGGCTAGAAGTGTCGATTCTTCCATTTCCGCCGGTGTAGGGGTAGACATACAGGTCCCAGAGTCTAATGCCATATCATCAGGATCGATCGGCGTGTTGGACAATTCAACTGTTGCCTGTTGGTTGCCTGCATAAATCGCCCTGCGTTCGTCAAGACTCTGTTGTGTGCCGTCCATTCTCGGTGTTTATTTGTAAAAGAAAGAATCAAATATTAGAAGTTGTTATTGTTTATTTATAAAATGAATTAATTTTATAGAAAAGAAAGTAAACAGTTTCGCCAAATAAATTCTTAGAAAATTACAAAAATAGAAGTGTTGAAGCCGGGAGTATTCAATTAACCTTTGATATCCCACTGTTAAGAGAATTTAAAATAAATAAAAAAATATGAAAAAAGATAAATTAACGGTACGGGGCAATATACTATATTTTTTTGTTCAATTTAGTACAACGAGACAGGTATCGCGTTCGGTTGCAGCCTTACTAAGCCTGGTATTCTCACTTCTCAGAATATTTTTAATATGGGATTTTGAATTTAGGGATATCTGTGGGATAGGATGGCTTAGATTTTCAAATCCCAGCAGCACCTCCACCATGCAATGGGGTTAGGGAGGGTTTGTGGTTGGAGGGGTAAGGAAATTAGAGGGCGGGTTGTTCAGGTGACGATCCAGAGTCACGGGTGGGGGTGCGGGGGTAAGCACGGGGTTGTATGGTAGTGTGGGGCGGGGTGGAGGACACGGGGTAGGGTCCAGGGCGTGGTGGTGGCGTAGGGTCGGGGTTGGGGTTGAGGGTGTGGTTCGTGGGGTGGGGTCCAGGGGTAAAATGGGGTCAGGGAGGGTTGGTGGTCGGAGTGGCATGTAATCCCAGCGAAACCTCCACCATGCAATGGGGTTAGGGAGGGTATGTGGTTGGAGGGGTAAGGAAATTAGTTTGGTAAGGGGACGTTTAAGGGGAATATTGCTGAGTGTGAGAATACTAACCTTTATAGACGTGGAGGTGGTGGTGTAACTCAGTGTATCTCGTTGTACTAGTTTGATAAACTACTGAATTTACTCTTATGTTCAAATTCTACGTTACTGAAGTTAATCTGATGCAATGAATTTACAAAAAAAATAAAAAAAAATAATTCTAAATAGGCAAAAATAAAATAAAAATACTTAAATGAATTCTAGCTGCAAAGGAGAATGGGGAAATTTTCTTAACAGTGAAAGATAATCAAGAATTCAATGTATAATATATGATTTATTGAGGTCCTTGGTGAATTTAACAGTCAGAAAGAATTAATTGATTGGATGTCTTTAATGTGTGAACGGAGATCGTTCGAAGAAAGTAGGATTAATTACGTTTGCTCTTGAGATGTGCTGCTCGGTTCAAAGTAATTCAAACAGCATTAGCTGTGCCGTGGCCACCTCTAGCTCAGGTTCCGTAGACTGCCACGTCGAAGAGTGTGTAACGGGCCTGGAGTCTCGCCTTTTGATCAGCTTCCGTGGTGTCTTCACGAGAGCCGGACAGGTATTCTTGTCCGTGCTATCCAATTAGCTATCGTGCTAATGATAGAAGTGCCAATGGAGGGGCTCGCAAGTGGATGAATGAAAATGCCCGCAAAAACGACTCCAGGAAGAAGAAATATACTCGTGAGATCAAGTAATAGAGAGAGTGTATAATATGGAGAGTGTAGTGTAAGAGAGATGTAATGTAAGAGAGCAGGGTAAAGTAGAGGTATAATATAGAGATGTAAGGTAAGAGCTGGATAAAATAATAGAGAGCGATATTTCTTCGTGTCATCCTCTTTATGCATTTCCGATTGTGTCTCCTTGATGTGTGGGGGCTATGTTTTATATAATTCTTAGTTTTCTACCCCTTCTAAGGGACATCGCCAATCATAATGTTCTATTTTGTTATATGAGGGTGTTTGGACCCTGACTAATCTCATTCCCCTGACTATATTCAGAACTGGGCCTTAAAGCTCATATACCACGAATGACTTTAGATAATCCCGGCTTAAGCCAGCTTCTCTTTAAATATGAAAAATAAACTAATTTTTACGAAATCTATTCTATATTTGGCTTGACTGGTTAATCTCTTTCCTATTTTTAAGTTATTAAATTAATAAATTTTGAAAAAGTTCAGATTTAAGATTTTTTAACTCTACTATGCATAAAAAAAACATACTTCTAAATTCGATTCTTTGTTCAACAATGTGCGAAAATGGGTTGTTACCATTTTAGTATCTCCAAAACAAGAGCTAATCAGTAATTTTTATGGTGATTTCTGAATTCAGCAGTTGGAAATACATAAGAATCAGCTATTTTTGAGCCCGAGGCATTTTCATTGATGGGCAGTGTAATTTACCCACCAAATAGTCATGCCACACATTCGTCTAAATTTTCTTGCTTATACGAATGTGTGGCATGATTCAAGTGATGGTAAACTATTAATGCATGTTTGTTTTGGAATCGGGATTGTACTTTTGTAATTTGATATTAATAATGTTCTTATAATTGTAGAAGCCCTGAAGAAGTCGGGAAAGTTGACGAAACGTTGGCAGATAAATAAAAAAGTCACACATAAAAACTTGTCCTTATTTTTCCCATTATAAACTTTCAAATTGATTAAATTAATTTTATTTTTTCCTGTCTGTTAATATTAACCTGTGGTGTCTCGCAAATTTAGCACTGCGGAACGCTGAAATTTCTTAACCCCTAAAATAAATAGATGAAATGAAAAAATAAAAAAACTTTCAAAAGCAATGCGGGAACGACATTCCCATGTGGGTCCCGCACCATTACACCCCTGATATTAACGAAAATGTTTTATAAATATAAAATATAATTTGTTAAATACAACATTCCTCGGGTGATTTTGTGTATGTGCGTGGAAATATGTTCCTGATATAAATTAAAATAGTGTTTTATGTTTGGGTCCCTAGGGTGGTCTTTATTTTTGGAATTTTCGAATTTTTACGCTGACCGGGGCTCATATGGTTCGAAATAAAAAAATAATAATATTTCCCAAGTTCCAAGTCTCTATCTCCATTTTAAACTGTGCCATAGCGATGCTAAGTTTCCTATCTAAATAACATGGGGTTTTTGTCATTGAACGATTAATTTTGTATTCCGGCCAAAGCAATGGTTCAAAAAATTTGAAACTATGTACACTTTATCCTTATAATAGTAGCTATCCTTCAGAATTTTTACAGATTTTTAGCTATTATAATTTTGGAGTTACAGCTAGATAAAATACTGCTAAACTTAGTGCTAGTAAGTTATAGACTCCAAAATTTAAATAGCTAAAAATCTGAGGGATAGCTACTATTATAAGAATAAAATCTACAGAGTTTCAAATTTTTTGAACCATTACTTTGGCCGGAATAAAAAATGATTTTTCAATGCCAAAATCTCCATGTTATTTAGATGGGAAAATTGCATCGTTGTGCAGGTTAAAATTGAGATAGAGTCTTGAAACTTGGGGGTATTTTTTTATTTATTTGGAACCATATGTCAACGTAAAATACCCAAAATAACGACTATCTTAATGGGTCCCTGCCCCTTGAATTATGAGCGTGCTTTCTAATCGGAGCGTAAGTGCGAGTGAGAGGGTAAAACTTCTATCTCGCTCTCTTTCTCTCTCATTAGATATCTGCAGAAGCGTGTGTGTGAGTGTGTACGTGAATTAGATATATTTCTGATTTTATATTATTTTATTCGCTATTATAGGCGTATATGGCTGTGACGTCACAGACGAGTCTGGACAAGTTTGAGGCGCCCTAAACGCCCTTCAGTTCAGTAGCTCGGTAGCTTCCATCAGAATTACTCCGTCTAATTACCTTAATGAATTTTTGCATCTGAACGACGATTTATCAAATATATAATCTCAAATACAGGTGAGTTACAATATTTCTATTATATTATAAGTAGAGAAATATTTATAATGATATTTTAACAGTCCGTCTCCAAAAATTACTCCAATCTTATTTATAATGATATTTTCAATTTGTTTTTTCGAAATATTCCAATATTTGTGCAAAATCATGGGATTTTCGACCCCACCCAATTTTCCTTAAAATCTCACCAATCACTCAAAACAATTCATTCTATTATCTATATTTTATATATCATTAAAAGTGATTCGAATGAAACTAATGCATTTTTAATAAGGTATATTCTGATTAGAATGCACAACATTTCGACACCTAATTTTAATCGTTTTCAAGTCTTATAAAAGTTGCTTGAATTCATTCAAATCTCTATCTGAATTCAAATGTTCTCTATCATTTGAAAAAAAATTCATATTCATGTTCATTGTGTCTTTTGATGAAAATATATCATTATAAATACTTTTTTGCCGAGAGTAGCAGAGTTGTATTTATAAAGAGAAACAAAAAGGTTTTCCTCTGCTTGATGCAAACAAACATACACACATATACTATATATCGAAATTATATATCTGCAAATATATTATTTATTTATTTGAGACTCTAGTTTCGAATACTTGGCCCTCATCATCAGTCTTTTTAATTATAAATATTATTTTTCATGGGATCAGTATCGCGTGGAGATTCCTCCTGGCTAACCAGCTGAGAAAGAAGAAAAATTTTCAATATCTACGCGATACTGATCCCATGAAAAATAATATTTCAATTAAAAAGAATGATGATGAGGCCAAGCCTTCGAAATATAGTCTCAAACAAATAAATAATATATATATATCAGACGAGGGGTGAACCGCAATTGGAATTAGGTGTACACCGTCTTTGGAATTGTATGGAATTATTTTGGAATTCATTAGATAATGGCCCTTCATCTATTGTCTTCTACTTGGAAATGAAAGTGAAAGTGGAAGTAGGTGTACAAGATATTAGGTTGCGGTTCACCCCTCGTATACAGATATATATAGGTGTGTATGTTTATTTGCATCAAGCAGAGGACAACCTCTTTGTTTCTCTTTATTATAAATACTTGTCTTCATTCAGCTATAGCTTTTTTTCTGATTATATTTACTTTTTCTTTTTTTTTTCAAATTTTTTGAAATTTTCTTTGTATCAAATTCAAGAAATTTTGACTTCTATTTTGAAATTTTTCAATATATATTTGCTTTATTAATATAAAATCATTTTTTTTGGTTGTCAATTTGTATGTTAATATGTATAGGGATTTTGCATGTTTTAATATTTTATTTAATACTTACATATATCTTAGTTTTTTTATTATCTTTAAATAGAAGATAATAAATTTGAACGTTTTTACGGATTCTTATTACAGCACCCAATTGATTACTTATTCACAAGCTATGCGCATTATACGTTCTCTTAGCAGAGTCAAATTGATTCTTTAATCGACCCAATTTTGATTCTTAGAATTTCTTTAATAAATAATTAATAAATAGAAATATATAAAATTATCCAATTTTTACAAATCAAATAAAGGATTCATTTCTCGAAATTTCTATAATGTATTATCCATTCGAAATTCAGTATCGAATACTCATTTAATTCGAAATAATTTCATAAATTTTGGGAATCACTTTCTCGAAATTTCTCTAGTATATTTTCAATTGAATTCACAGTCGAATACTTTTATAATTGAATTATACTCTTTTCAATTTAAATAGTTGTATTATCCAAAACAAAAATTACATATATATATATATATATATATATATATATATATATATATAAACAATACTTTTCATAAAAAGCTCTCACGAGGTTGTATCCGAGAGGTGAACCGCGACCTAATATCGTGTACACCTACTTCCACTTTCATTTCTAAGTAGAAGACAATAGATGAAGGGGCATTATCTATTGAATTCCACATAATTCCAAAGACATCTAATTCCAATCACTCTTCACCCCTCGGTTGTATATAATGAGCTGAAAGCTGCCACGACATTTTCTTTAAACTCAACGCTAAGTTTCAACTTTCTAGCTAAAACCAATAGCAGTCCAAAAATTTCAATTCAACAAATTTCGTAAAGAGCGTATCGAGGTTTTGAAAAGTTTTTAATTATCCTCCAATAAATTAATATTTTTTGGATATTTTTATAATAATTTTGTCTTCTTCACTTTTCGCATTAATATAAATTACTTGATTGTAAATATTTCTTTATTACTATATAGTGATAAATCTAGAAAATCTCTTTGATTAATTTTAATTTATTTTTTTAGAGATGGAGTTTACTCGTGAGCGAATCTGGCTTCAGCCAGAATAATTTTCATCTATGTCGAAAATACGAAACATCTCAATAAATCCAAAGGAAGTCAAAGGAATACCACTCTTGTGAACAATTTCCCAGGAGTTCCCTCTAGTAAAATCGACAACGACAAAGTCATTTTGACGGAAAGGTCATCGGCTGTCTGCGAGATTAAGCCCTCTATTTTAACGCCGTGGTCAGTTTACTTATTTATTATATTTCTAAATTTTTTAGACAAATTAAAAAAATATACAAGAATTTCAAAATATTTTCAAATAGGTTTATTTTTTTCAAATTATCAATCAAATATCAACTATGCAATTCTTTGATTTACAAATTAACTTCCCCTTGAATTAGGGAGTTCAATATTTGGTAGAAAAAATTTCTCATTAATAAATTCGATTTCATCTAATCTTATATATATTTATTTTATCTTACCTCCTTTATCATCACATTTAATATTCATTTATACAATTTCTTTTCTAATTGATTTTTATTTTCCCTTTTATGGATCATCCACTTCATTGATGTCCTTTATTTTTGTAGAAAGAAGCCATCGTTTCATCGAGATGACTCCAGTCTGTGTCATCAGTGTCTTTCAGGTAGTTTTCTATTTACTACCTAAATATATTTATTTCAATTAAATTGAAAGTTTTTTGCCGAGAGTAGCAGAATTTTTTATAAATTGAAGGAAACAATAAAAGAGTGTGTCTTCTGCTGGAATTATAAATCGTTATAAATAAATTAAAAATTTATATATCAATCAGAAGACACACTCGTTTATTGTCTTCAATATATATTTATTTCTATATTAGTAATTTCAAAATTAATTCTTAAATATAATATTTTTTAGATATTTCTCATTAGAGTAGTGTTTTCTTCTCATTTCAAATTTAAAATTTAATTTGATTTATAGATTATTTTAATTCAAAAGTTACTCTCTCGATATATATTTAGTACATAGATACTAATTTTGCATTAATTTTCTTAAAGGTAACAAAATCACTTGAGCAACGAGATCATCGGCTGCCTGCGAGTTGAGACTTTTCTTTTAACGACGAGGTTAGTATTTATTCTATAGGTATATCTTCTACCTTTCGTAATCTCAAAGATATTGTCATGAAGATTTCATTATTTTTAATTATCCCTCAAACATTTTTGAGTTACAAATTAGATCTCCCTTATTTCAGAAATTTCAATGCTCTTTATTCAAAATTCTTAGCAAAAATGGTAGAGTAGTGTAAATTTCTCATTGATAAATTAAATTTCATTAATTTTCATATTTTAATTACATCTCATTTTTTAAAATTCATTAATATTATTTCTAATTTTATTTTTCTCTTCTTTTTCATGGATCCTTCACTTTGGTGATGTTTCGCTGCTGACTTTTATCTCATCTGACACATTTATGTCTTCTCGCCAACAGCGCACCAAATATGAGTATATACATTTTTTTAGCATGGCATTTAGTTAAAGATAGAATAGATTAAAAATTAGGCAAAAAAATTAGGATATGTTTTCTATTTTACAGCATACCCTATAGCTACATAATCATTAAAATATAATACTTAACTTATTTTCATATATTAAATTAAAGTTTTTTCCTTTCAATTATAATTTAATAAATTTTAAATTAAATAATTTGACTATTAAATGTTTCATAAATGAAATTTTAGACCAAATTAATCTCAATCATAGCTTAAATCGATTTTCATTTTATTTTAGTTTTCAATTTTTTGCAATTCTTAATATCAAAAATAAATTAAAATCACTCTAATCATTTCATTTTTCAATAATTTTTTTCTTTAATTTTTAAAGTAAAAGAAAATCAGATTAGGATTTTCAGATCCCCGCATTTCTACTTCATCTGTAGTAGACCAACTGGAGGATTTTCACAAAGTGAGAATTTATTAGAATGGTAGATTTTGTGTAGGGATTTTCAGGTTTCATCGCCTCGACCACCGATGGGATTCATCGCTATTTTAATATTTATTTATTTTATTTATTTATTTAACAAAGTATACAAACATAGGACCTTAGGTCCCACCTAGTGTTTATACATAATTTAGCAACAATATTTTATAAATTTGGCAAAAGAGTTCACCAATACACAAATTTTATGGGGAAGAAGAGAGAAAAAAAAAGTAGAGAAAGATTAGAAGACATAAAGGAAATAAGAGTAAGGAGTATCAGTTATTGGGTGGGATCCATAAAGAACGAAGACCTGAGAGCACCAAATTTAATTCTTAGATTCAGAATACGTGATAGAAAATTATTAAAATTAACTTCACAGTTTTAGTAGATATAGTATGCAATTATAGTTTAGAGGGTGGTGGGATGATATGCCATGCCAACGATGAGGGTCTCTCTTTCTGTGTTGGGGACCTGCATTCTTCCCTTTGATTTCCTTCCTGGAGACAGCAAATGCGGTGTTGTTTATCTTAGGCCTCTTAGGGATATTTTGTGATCTCTTGTGCCCTCTAATTTAGTTTTAAGGTTATTTTAATATTAAGACCCGCAAGAGAGTTAAAATCGACGCCACCCATTTGCTGGATCCATGAACGAGTCACGAGGGAAGTGACCGATTCGATCGGATTTCGAAAGATCGAGGTCCAGGTTCATCTTGCATGTACTTGCACGTTTTGTGTCTTACCGAAAATTCGTCGCTTGACGCCTTGTTCAAATGGAACAATGAGTTGGTAATGGGAGCCTGGTGACTATGTGTCTTTGAGGGTGGGTTTGAGGTGGCTCTATGGACTAGAACGAAGACCAGAAGGTTGTCCGCTGCTTCCTCAGGACTAGCCTAAGGAAGAAGAGCGGATGCCTTGTGGCTAGGGGCACGAGGGCTCTGCCGGCCGGTTGGCGGAGACGGTGCACTTTTCTCATATATTTAACCACTTGCCTAATAAGTGTTTTCATTTTCCCCCTAGCTGCTAAACCTACTAAAATATGCACATGGTATTTATAATTTATGTCAATCTTGTATATGTAGATGAGGCAAGTGGTAGGTAGGATCTCTTTCAGCTCGCCCTGGTCTCTCGTTCTATAAGTATTCCAAAAAATCAAGGCCACTCTCACTGATACAGCGTCTTCAGGCTCTCTCGAAGTCCGATTATTAGAATTCGAATTTTAGATACTCTGATATTTCAAATTATAAGAATTTGATTTAGATGAAATAAAATTTGAATTTTTCGCGAACTAAAGGAGTTTATTTCGTTAACTACATACTTGATGACTAAATTAGTATATTATGTAGTAAATGGGGGGGGGGGAGTTGATACTAATGTTTATCTCAAGTGTTATAGGTGTTCACTCAAAAAAGCTTATTTCAACATCTTGAGACGACGAAAAAGACGAGAGATAGATCGATCGCCCTGGGCATCCATCCATCGAAGGTGAATATATAATATTTCATAATTTATTTTTGTCTCTTTTTTCTGAAATAATTGAGTCACAAAGAGAAACAAAGAGGTTGTCCTCTGCTTGATGCAAATAAACATACACACATATATATATCGAGATGATATATCTGTTTATATATTATTTATTTGTTTGAGACTATAGTTTCGAAGACTTGGTCTTCATCATCAGTCTTTCTTCAATTATAAATGTTTTTCATGGAGTCAATATCATATGGGTATTGAAAACTTGGTGTTCTTTCGTCACTGCTGGAGGGCTAGGAACTAATAAAGACATTCTATTTGGGCTCACATTCAAATATAACAATATGTTTCCCTTTCTCCTTTCTCCTTAGAAAGGCTGACAAAAGAAGGGTTTTTTTCCTTTTTTTCTTTTATCTTTTGTTAGCAAACATCTTAAGCAGATTACTATTGGATAATTCAATTTGATTGTTCAAACAGAGTTTTGAATTTCTATTGAATGATTTCAAAATTTCTAAAGATTCGATTGCGCTAATTAATTTTGGGTTCTTTTCTCCTTTTATTAATCTAATACCTTCTGGGAAGGAGTGATTGTTTGAATTTAAATGTTCTGCAAAAGAATTTTCGCACTTTTTATTTTTAAAATCTCTTATGTGTTCATTTAGTCGAATTTTCAGATTTCTCTCGGTCTTCCCTACATAGATTGCTTCGCAATCTTTGCATTTCAAACTATAAACCCCTTCTTTTTCTATATTTGGTAATTTGTCTTTTTTATTTGAACCTAAATCTTTTCCTAGAGTAATTGGAGTTTTGAATACTGTTTTGAACCCTAATTTTTTCATTTTTTGTTTTAATTTTTCCGAAATTTGTCCATAATATGGGAGAACTATTCTAGGATTTTCTTTTTCTTTTTCATTCTTTTGTGAATATACTGATTCCAGGGTTAATTTTTCAATTTTTTTATTTAACATTTGGTCTATAAGGCTTGCTTCGTACCCATTATTTACCGCGATTTCTTTAATTGTCTCTAATTCTTGTGAATATGCTTTTTCTGATAGAGGTATATTTATTAGTCTATGTATCATGATGATGAAGACCAAGTCTTCGAAACTATAGTCTCAAACAAATAAATAATATATATACAGATATATCATCTCGATATATATATGTGTGTATGTTTATTTGCATCAAGCAGAGGACAACCTCTTTGTTTCTCTTTGTGAATCAACAACTCTGCTACTCTCGGCAAAACAAAAACTTTTCAATTAAAATAATTGAGTGTTTGCAAAAATGATTCGATACTATCTAAACAATATTTTATCTAGGCCATTTGAGTGATTCAGTTTTCGATGATATTTCAAATAATACAATTTTTTTTTATTGTATTTGAAAGTGTTTTCGTTAGAATATTTAAATCAATTATTCTTGATGAGCTTAGAGAATGAAAATAATCTTCAGGACGAAACGTTTCACTGTATTTATTTTGTTTTTTGTTAACGATTTCGAAGTCTTAATTCCATTTCCATCAGGATAAATGTAGCCTGTAATTAGGTACATTTTTCCTAAATACAAAGTGTCCTGATGATAGATCAAGTTATCGAAACTGTAAGCAAATAATAAAAATATAAATACATAAAAAAATAAGTAAATAAAATATAAATACACTGACTATATATTAAATGATTTCATCATGGATTAGGTATTCTTTATTGTTGACCAGCTTTTCTATACAAACATTTCTTATCTTCACTTATTTTAATAAAAAAATACAAATCTTTTAAAAAACAATCTTAGGATCGTTTATTAATCCAAACGTTTCGGGAGAAATTCTACCTTTATCAATGGAATTTTTTTTTAAATTGACAAAAAGAAAAAAATTGCTTTCTCTAATGTTTTATAAAGCAACCCTAAGAGATTAAATATTTTGATATCGACAATTGTACAAATTATCTTGGTGAACAGATTACCTGTAATTCAAATAAAAAATTTAAATATTTATGGAAAAACAATCCATATCTGACCTTTTATTAATCTTATTTTGCTTAGTAAAAGTATTTAATAAAAAATGCTGTTCTTAAGAATGATATCATATAATTAATTTTTATCTAATAAACTTAATTTAAAGAAAATTTTCAAGAAGAATAAGAAATAAGAATCACTTTGCATAGCCAATTTATGATAATGATAAGTCTAATATTTTATATTTTTCCAGAATCATCATCTTCGCCAAATCTTCTCACCCAAATCGGCCAGTTCTATCAGAAAAAGTTCTTCGTTCATTTGAAAAGGTATTTTGATTATAATATTTAGTTTTTAAGGTTACTATGCAATTATGCTGAATTTCGGTAATGATGTTGATGAAATAACGATGATTCCATGATCACATATATGGTGTACCAACATTCAAAATAACACTACTCTTCTTAAATATCAAAAGTAATCTAAAAATCTTTAATTAATATATTGAAAATTCGTCAGAGAAAATTACCCCTATCGAAATGTCCTTTTCATATTTGTAATTTGATTAAATAAAGCATTTTTATTCAATAGAATCATAAAGTTGAACCTCCGAATTCAGATCTTTGTATGATTTAGATTTTATTTTTTAATAGTTTAGGTCTAATATATAATTATTATATTTTTATTATATAAAGTCTCTAATATTGAAGGCGATGGTTCACCTTTTTTTTTTTTTTATCAACTCGGTTTTTCATTATTTTTTTGTTCAAATGCCCAATTTAGCAAGTTGGCCGAGAACAATTGAGGTTGGGAGCTCGCCACTGATAATTAGAAAAAATAGAAAATGAGCTCATGGAAAATGCCCGTCAAATTTTAACCATTATGAAATATATTATTTTAACAAGCACCCCTGGAGGGTAGGCTAGTACGATCCAGAAGCGCCCATTAGGTTGCATAGATACAGGCGGACAGCTTTCCTAGACTAGAAAGTGACTTTAGTTAAAAGCAATATATACTAGTATATATACACTGTGGTGCAAAAAAGTGGAACACTTAGATTGATTCGGTGTCAAAATAGGGCCTGTCGCTGGTCTTCTTGACATCAACCCTAATTCCCGGAGACATCATCTGATAGTCCAAACACTTAGGTTGACTTGTCAAGTTTGTAAAAGGCGCTGTTGAATTTGATCTGCTGTACAATGTCGATCCCTCAATAGGTATCCAATAGTATGAATCGGTCATCTCTTTCATTTGAAGTTCTCATTCGATCAGATCCCGGTCTCCTGGCATAAGAGTTTCTTTCTCTATATCAGCTATTCTCAACCGCTGGTCCGGCGGACCACCAGTGGTCCGCGGAGAAATTTTGCTAGTCCGCAGACAATTTTTTCTATCCGCGAAAAAAACTTATAAAACAAATAAATAATAATAATATTAACTTATAATAAAAATGTTACAATCTATATATATAAAATTAAGGTTTTGTCTGTACATTGGTTCAAATCACGCCAAATTTTGGTTGCACACGTTTCAAGTAAAGTTATGAACGAAAACATCCTCAACAAAATTCCTGTCTGTCTGTATATAATCTCTGGGCCTCTAGAGAGCTAGAAATGAAAAAACTAACCACCTAAAATGGGGGGGGGGGGGTCAAAAAATGGAAATTCTTTCTCTTGGGCCAAACTCAACTAAATTTTGTATACATAATCTGTGGGTCACTAGAAGGCTAGAAATGCAAAAACTGGGTGCGGGGGTGGAATGGGGTGAGGTGAGGAGTGAGGCGGACTAGGGTGGGGGTTCAGGGGGTGGTGCGGGGTGGAGTCCAGGGCGCTAGGCGGGGGTGTGGTGCGCAGGGTTGGAGGGCACGGGGTGGGGTCCGGGGTGGATGGGGTGCGGGCGGGGGTTGGGAACAGGTGCATGGTGCGGGAGGGGGTGCTGGGAGGAGGTGGGTTCGAGGGCTGGGGGTCCAGGGGCGTGCTCCCTGGCTAGTAAGAGGGCCGCCGAAGGCGGAGTCTTGCAGTAGTATAGTAGTCAATACCTAGTAAAATTTTGTTGTTAAAAAATATTACTGGCCCGCGAATTTTTTTACAAATTTTACTGGTCCGCGGGCCAAAAAAGGTTGAGAAACGCTGCTCTATATCGTTTTATCCATAGAGCTCTGTGGAACTCTCTGTCCAACCGATGCTTTAAGTCATTGAGCGACATTCCGATACAATCTTCCATAATTTATTAGAGCTACAGCTTCAGCTAATTCCTCGGGCTTTAAAGGCATTATGCTTGGACAATATTTCAAATGAAATTAAATTAAAAGATGAGATATTCAAATCGTACAGATAAACGTTGAAATATTCAACTTAATTCGATATTAGACAATAATCATTTAATAAAATGTTTACTTTTTTATATCATATAAATAGTTTGGATGCTATTAATAGTTTAATGATTATCTCTTGAGTCTCGGATTCATGACAGTCAGGATTGAGATAGCTAAGAATTAATCCCATTGATGTAGGGAATGAATTTTTATGAGCAGATCTAGTATAAAATAAGTCAATAGCTTTGTTGTTTTTTGGACACCCTAAGAAGATGTGATTGACATCACCCATTTGGCTGCCATCACAGTCACAAAAAGGAGTGTCTCTTAGATTAAACTGAAAGAGTTTTCTGGGGGTAGCTGCATGACCCATTCTCAACCGTACAATTAGAACAATTATTCTCCTATATAAATGACTGTCATGAAACCATGACTTGGTTCCAATTCTGGGCATTATCGAGTACAAGTAGGATCCCCTCGACTCTGAAGAGGAGTCCCAAAATTCTTGCCACAATTGAATAGATTTTTTTTTTACAATATTAATAGTATCTACATAGGTGAGGCCCATGTTTAATGGATCCCAGTCTGAGACTGCCTGTTTCGCTAAAGAGTCCACTATTTCATTAGGCTGGATACCCACGTGTGAGGGACACCATAGGAATTCAACTTTTTTATTTGTTTTACACATAAAATCACAAATTTGATATATAAGATAGTTCTCTGAATTAGATTTAAAAAAGTTTCTGATTGTCATTAAAACCTGAAAATTTGTGCTAGTTTAAATAAATTTAATTTTAAAGGGTTTAAATTAAAGTAATACATTGTTTTCAATCTAAAAATGTTTAAAAATATTTGTACAATCACATAATGTATCAAAAGTTTAAATAAAAAATATTTTTTCTGAAAATTATTTGAAAAAACTAAATTTTTCTTTTTTTGCACCACAGTGTACAAATTAATATTATTTTAGACTTTGAATTCAGGTAAAAAGGTCGAATTTTATTTGCAATCAGAAATGGATAATACTGAAATAAAATTTAATTTTTTTTTCATCGTTTTGACCCACTCCTGCCATCATCAAGGCATCGCTATGCACAAATTTTTGAAATCAATCGCAAGTAAAAATAATATTAATAAACAGTTAACCATTTAATTATTTAAACCCTGAAGAATCGTCGGAATTTTTAATAGGATGAAAATGACCTCCTAATAATTCTTTTATTCGAAATTTGTGGTTTTCATTATTTTTGGGCATCCCTTTGCATCAATTTAGCTTAGAGTCCTACCATTGCGTCTTCGATAGAAAATACCTCTAATTAATTAAATTTTCCTAATTATAATATATAATAATATTTGTAATGAACTATTAGTGGGTTTCGGTGGCATATTCCCTCCTTCTTCAAAACCCTGAATGCCTCATCAATATCCACTCAATTCACTTATCAGCCCGTCTCCAAAAACTACTTCAATCTTATTTTAAAATAATATTATGTCACCTGATTTTTAAATTTGTGCTTTTTTAAGACTAACTAATAAATTTTTAAGTTTAATAAAAATTAAATAAAACAATTTTAATTAGTACATTTTTAAAATGAATATTAGGCTTATTTTATTTAATACTTAAAATGCTTAAAAGCGACAAATAACAGGCTATAACAAAAAAGCGTTCATTTCAATTAATTTTCAAATTTGCGGATTAAAATTAATAAAAAATGTCGAACTTTCCTTGTTTCTTTCATCTGATATGTATATCCCAAAATCTTTTTCAGTAATTTTAAGTAGGCACATCTTCACTTGTCGCTAATAAAGGAAAAATTACAGTGAATACAGGCTTACATTTTTAAAATGGCGGCCCTGTCAATTTTTAATTCTTTATTTATCAATAATTGTTACTTATCTTATATTTAATAAAATTTTAATAATTTATTTATAAACAAAATGACACCTTATTTTTGCAAGTTGGTTAATTATTACTCGAGTTATGGTAGTTTTAGTTATGGTTAGTTATTCTTAAGTAAATGAAAAAAAGATGGTGCTCGATTCCAAACACAGATTGTTTGAATTTTCATAATTAATTTGACAATCGATGTAAGATGGCAGCATTGGAAAATGAATTAAGTTTAAATTCAAATATTCAAAATTCGATGATGGCCGATTTCAGCTCATCCAATTAACTATGACTAACCTATAATAATGACAATAAAAAAACATCATAACTCGATTAATTGTAAACCGATTTTCAAAATTAAGGTGTCATTTTATTCAGAATAAAATGCTTAATATTTTATTAAATAAAAGATAATTTGATAAAACTAACTATTGAGATATAAAGGATTGAATAATTGAGATGTAGCCAACATACTCAATTTTGAGATTCTATATTCACTATAATTTTTGACTATTTTATCTATAGCGAAGCATGGATTTTAAAACGACTTTAGATAAAGTCTAGCAACTATCCGTTGCAGTTTACTGCGATTTTAATTATATTCTCACGAAAACTTTATTATGGCGTAGGGAGTTGGCGACCCCATTTTCCTGCAATCCTATACATAAATTTTTAAATGATCAAAGAAAAAAATGTATTTTTTCTGATTTTTCAAATATTTATTTATTTTCATTTTTTTCTCTCTCTCTCTCGTTTGTAGAAGCATAATAATTTTTCTTTACCTTGTTTCGAGTTTCTCTAAATTAATTAATTTCTTCAATGAATGAAAATTTTATATTTATAGAATTTTAAAATATTTTCGAAATCTAAAAGTGGCTAAAAAATTATAGGGAACAAATACTTTTTTGATGGTACTAAAATTTTTAATTTTTTTAGTAGATGAGAGGTTATGCAAGGTTAATATAAAAATAAATAGCGTATTTTTTGTCTCTAACTAATCTTATAAAGTCCAGTCAACGAATGGCTTATAGAAAACATTTTATAGGAGATAATTTTTTTCTTATGGAATGTGTTTGGGCTAGTTAGGAGGTAAAAATACTAAAAGTCCCCAGTCCTAGCTACCGGGCTTAGGGTTGGAAGGGGGCTAGAAATGTCCCGTTTTTTTGTTTTTTGCTTATATCTCAAAAACGGTGGTTCATAGGGAAAAAGTTACTCTTAGCAAAATATCATGTGATGTATCTGTGTTGGTCAATTAAGATGCAACTTTGTTTTAAATTGTAGCAAATTTAATCTAGTTTAAAAATGTATAGAATGGTCGAAAACGTGCTCAATCATGGTTGAAAAGGGAAAAAATCGAAAAAAGTGCGAGTTTTTGGGCTAAAGTCATAAAATTTCGAAGTTTTTCGGCCGGCAAAAGCTGGCCCCCCACACTTTCGAGGTCGCAAACTTAGATTTGGCATACCGACACCATACCAAACGATCCTAGAAAAAATCTTTTCCCGTAATTAATGTAAGCTGAAACCCCCTTCAAAGATCATAAAGAATAGAGAAAAATTTAATAGAAGTAATCTTGTAGTAAATATCATAAGCTTTTATTTTGCTAAGAGTAACTTTTTCCCTACGACCTACCGTTTTTGAGATATAAGCAAAAAACCAAAAAACGGGACATTTCCACCCCTAAGCCCGGTAGCTAGGACTGGGGACTTTTAGTATTTTTACCTCCTAACTAGCCCAAACACATTCCATAAGAAAAAATTTCTTTCCTCTAAAATGTTTTCTATAACACATTCGTTGACTGGACTATTAGAATTTTTAGATATTATAATTTTGGAGTTACAGCTAGATAAATTACTGCTATATCTTAGCGTAAGTAAGTTATAGACCCAAAATTATAATAGCTAAAAATCTGTAAAAATTCTGAGAGACAGAGACTGATATGGTTCGACAAGATGCAAGGAAGCGGTGTCCAAGGAAAGTAGGAGTTTGTTTGCATAATTTCAAAACTCTGGTCAAAATTTCTCTCTCGGATGAAAAGGAAGAGATTTCAGGGTTTGGCTAGGACTTTTAAGCTGGTGCGTCCGCAGAAAATTTTTCAGAGGGATACAAAGCTTGGAGACAAACAATTAAAATATTAAATTATTATTTAAATATTTAATTTTTTTGATATTTTTCACGATTAGAATACATTAATACAGTAATGCCTAAATACACTGCCGTCCAAAAAAACGTAACACTTAGATTTAAAAAAATAAGCTGACGTGTTCTGATGTGGCCATCCACTTGACTTTATCATACAACCTGGCCCCTCATTTATATTTAATAAAATTATTTATAATAATGTAGGGGAGGGGGGGGGGGTTAGTTTTTGCATTTTTAGACTCCTGGGGGCCCACGGATTATGTATACAAAATTTGATTGAGTTTGGTACAAGAGCCTATATTTTCATTTTTGACTCTACACCCCATTTTGGGCGGTAAGTTTTTGCATTTTTAGATTACTGTGGGCTCATTGATTATGTATACAAAATTTGGTTGAGTTTGCTCAAATGGCTTAGATTTTTTATTTTTAACCCCCCCCCTCCCCTTAATGTTGGGTCGATATGCACCAAAATCTAATCCGCTCTTAATCTCAATGCACCAAAACTAAGTGTGAAATTTGGTTTGGATATGCACACTAGTTTTTGAGCTAGCTCGTCCACAACAATTTGGTAACGCACAAACTAACAGACTTACAGACAAACTAATAGACATTTTGACAAAACAATTATTATTTCGAAAAATATAATTTTTTCGATGTTCTCTTATTAGAGCTTTTTTGTAGAGCGAAATGCCATGGTTTCGCTCAATTTTTTTAATCAAAATTGTTTCAGCCGTTTTTTAGATATTTCGAAAAAAGGAAGGAAAAAACCACTTTTTTCATGCACGATTACAATACTTGACCATACCCTGTATGGTAAAGTAAAAAAACCTAATGAAATTGATCTTTAATGCAATGAAATTGAATAAACTTTTAATATATTTTTAACATTCTTAAAAAGTGTTTAACACTTGTTGCTGTCGTAGCAAGAACATTGGCTACGTATCTGTAGCTGCGCCCATCCTTGATTAATGGCTTTCGCTGAATCTCTAATACTAAGAGGCATAATTTTGATGTGTTTAGTCGAAAAGACACTCAAATAATGGATTTCAAGCATATTATCAAAAGAAAAACAGGGATTGAAAGATTTTATAATAAGGATATTAGATTTCATCACAAATCGATAAATATCAAATTATCCGCTTTTATTTCATTTAAATTGTAATTTTTAAATATAATGTTTTAAATTTATGTTACAGTTAGTAAGAAAGTTTAAAAATATATCATAATAAAAGTTTATTCAATTTCATTGCATTAAAAATACATTTTATTGCTTATTTAAAAAAAATCTAAGAGTTACTTTTTTTTGGCAGACAGTGTACATAGGTACATAGGGTACATTAAACATATTTTAGTGAGCCCAGGTTGGAATTCAGGGACGTTACAGAATTTTTTTATTCGATCCCAGGGGGCATGTGAACCCCCCCCCCCCCCCGATATATTAATATTATTTTTCATTTTAAATTCAAAAAGGTCGATTTTTATTCAAAACCAAAATAAAATAAAATTTACTTTATATTTTTGCCAACGTTTACACTCGCTATGGCCTTCTATTACTGGCCACAAAGTTTTGAATGTAATTGGAATTAAAAATAATATATTAATATACACAGAAGTTCTATCGTGGACACTTTTAAATCCCGAAGAAGGAGACACGATCCTTCGAATTGTCGGATTTTTTAAGAGAATGAAATTGATATTCTAATGAATTATTTTATAGAAAAATACCTTTAATCAATTAAATTGGCAAATTCTAATATATAATATTTGTAATGATCGATTTGTGTGATTTAAAATTAAAAAAAAAAAATTGATTATTAAAAGGAAATTGAATAAAAATGTAATTATACATTTTTATCGAGACAACCACCTGTGAATAATTATTTCAATTAACAAAAAACCCATCAAAAACAACTTAGCCTAAGATGAGACCGTGACAGATCGACCCAAAAACCCCCTAACCCGTGAATTTAATGCAAATCGTTAGGGCCATTTTCGAGAAACCGATTCTATATATCTATATAAATAAAAATGTACTGTTACGCTTAAGTGATACGCTGAAGGATCTCCGAAAGTTCTTCACCGATTTCTTTGAAATTTTCACACAACATTCCATTCAAATACACGAGTGTTTTTATAGATATCACACCTGTGGCATGTAAATAAATATTTCTCGAGGAAACAACGCAAGCGCCTCTCTGGGGGTAGAAGCAAACAAACAAGATTGCGGATAATAGCTTTTTGGAAATCTTTCAATTGTCAATATTATTTTTGGTTAAGGGAACAATAATTATAAACCTGGCCCAAAATTTAGATATACCAATCGGAGCACCAAACGGACATATGTTGCGAATATAGTTTAGATACGTCCAGTGGTTTAGCCGTGAAGCATAAGAGTTAGTCACAGCAATGGTGGTCGGATCAGCTATTATCTATATAAGTTTTAACCATAAAACGAGAGCGCTCCCCGCCAGAGGCTAGTGACGCCGGGCCGAAGGCCCGGGCGTCAGCTAGTATATATATATACAAGGATTGCTCGTTTAATATAATAAGATAAGGTAAAAATTGTTTAAAAAAGAAGCAAAAGACTAATATCATAATTATTCAAGTAATTTATTTTAAATTTATTTAACTATTAAAACTAAAACAAATTTACTACGATATATAATTAAGTATATATAAGTAAAAAAAGAGATTATATACTGTGTTTGAAAAATAAAATTAAGAAAACATTTGGACAATTTTACACAGTAGATACTCATATGTACCGTTCAGAATTTTTAAATAATAATTAAAGTATGGAGAAATAATAATAATAGATCTATGTAAAAGAATAAAATACATTTTTTTTTTATTTAAAAAAAAATTGGAAACATGAATTAAATAATAAAAATATATCTATTCTGGTATATTTAGAAGAAAAAAAATTGTTGATTACTTTGGTCGCTTAAAAAAGGAATGTGCTCTAAATAAGTGCATTGGCATTCGAGATGAGGCCGCGAGTTTACAAATAAACTATTTCGAATTTTGTATAATTAGATTATTTTTTTATGTTTTTACTTGATTGCCATATTTTAGCAAACATAATAATAATAATAATAATAATAATAATAAAGTATTCTTTTATAGAAAAAAAAACAAAACAATTACTGATTATGAAACGTTTTTGAAAATGCTTTCCCATTTCCAATCAGAAATTTTTTAGCTCTAGTTAAAAAATATATTTTTTGTTATATTTTTCAAAGTATATATAGTTTTTTATTTGAAAGAAATTTTTTATTTTTAATTATATTATCCCTAGTCCGGCCAGCCAGAGTTCTTTTTTTAACACCTAATTATTTTTGTAATAACATTATTAATTAAAAAATAAACTATAATAAATAAATAAGATATGTCCAACGGGCTCTTTTTAATTTCAGATCTATTCAAAGTAATTATTTTTAAATTTTAGAAAATCTATGATTTCTACATATATCTGTTCTTAATTTAATCAATATTATATTTATCAACCATGGTAAAATATATATATATCCTTTAAAAGATCAAAGTAAATAAATAAAATCACTATTTAAACACAATCTTATTAAATGCAGATTAATATCTTAATTTCTTCTTGAGGGTATCAAAATGTCCCTGAAGAAAGCAATGACAAGAGATTACAAAACCAAAAAGGTTGTATACTTTCTTAATTGACCTTTTTAAAAAGCCCTGGACAAGTAAGATCATTTGAAATGTTGGTTAATATTTTTTAACATTTCTATTAAACCAAACAAACAATTTAATTGTACTATCTGAGTCCGTTGGATTCCGGGCAAACATTTATTTATTTATATAAGAAAAATATGTTTGCCTAGAATCTGAATAAGTTTATTAAAAAAACAAACAAAAACAGTATATTTATTTATAAAAATCTCAAGACTGAATATTTTTTTATAATTTTTATATAATTATTATCTTATTTATTTATTATTAAGTTTTTGTGTTCAGTATCATAGAATAGGTGGCTGTTTACGTTAAGAAAACAATCTGGCTGGACTATATTGAGTTAAACCAATTACTGATTCGTTTTCATAAAATAATTATATTAAATTTTCACTAGAATACAATAAAAAACATAATTATATCCCCAGTTAGGATTTTATGTTTCGCGAGACGGACGCTAGATATTGTCAACACAAGCCACTTGATATGGTCACTATATTTAACATAGTCTGGGAATACGGGGACTTAAGTATGAGAGATTTTGGAAATATAATGGCGGTTTAGACTCTCGAATAATAAGAAAATTGATAACTTATTTTTTTAATTAGTTGAAAGCCTAAGCGGGCAATATTTCTGAAAACTCTTATACTGAATCCCTGGCGTATGACGAGAGAATGTTCATAATAATAAAAATTTATAAAAACATTCTAGATTTGACATTCTATAAAATATGCAAAAAAGTTAATTAAATTATTAATATTTATTTATTTAAACTATTTACTGTTTATTTTACTATTAAACATTTTGATATGTTAATCAGAAGAAAAATTTTCTCATTCGATTAGTGTATACAGAGTGAGTTTTTTTTTATTTTGAGACAGCCCTATAACTCAAAAACAATACATTATATGAAAAAAAAGTTTCAAATAAAAGTTTATTTATTTCATGGGGGAAACTAAACTACGCTATTGTTTGTCGACCTAGAACAAGCTTTCAAGGGTATTACGAAAACTGAACAACTTTCATTAGAACTATTCTTTTATACGACATCAAATATTAAATCAATTAGATCTCAAAATAAAATACTAATAAATATTTTTAACAATTATTCAATTTAATTATCAAATAATAATGATCAATTATTTAATTATTAAATAAATAATTTAATAATAATTAATAATTTAATCATTTTGCCCTCAGGAGCTTCATTTTATAATTATTAGGATTTTTTTTGAGATCTAATTGATTTAATATTTTTTTTATGTGATGTCGTATAAAAAAATAGTTCTAATGAAAGTTGTTCAGTTTTTTTTTCTAGATTCAGAATATGTACAGAAACATATAGGTTTCTATTTAAAAAAGAGAACTCGAAATGCCCTTGAAAGCCTGTTCTAGGTCAAAAAACAATAGCGTAGTTTAGTTTCCCCCTGATATATATATAAACTTTTATTTGAAACTATTTTTCATATAATGCATTGTTTTTGAGTTATAAGACTGTATCAAGATAAAAAATTTCCCCCGGTATATTTCATTTGATTTATAAATAAAGCCTTATTTGACTGGGCTAATAGTTCCGTTACTGCCAAAATATCTTAAATATAGTGATATTACAAGTTGCTATCTAAGTAAACTCTATTATACGAGCCATATTTGAGTCGCTCAGAAGACAATGCAGTTATTTGTGTCCATAAAACAACAATCAATAAAAATTAGACACTACTCAGAAAAAGTGAAATAAGACAAAACATTTTCTACTAAAAAGAATAAAACTTATTTGTTAGGATAAGAATTAACAAAAATTTCGTTATTTTGTGAACATTTCTGATTTTTAGCGACTCATATAACTGACAACCTGGCATCCGCCTTAACAACGCGGCCTCTCTATAATAAATATATTTTTTTTTTGTTTTTTTTTTGTAAATTTATTTAAATTAGAAAAAAAAAATCTTATAACGAGAATTATTTAACATATAAGAATATAAGATTTAAATGAACAAACAATTTTTTTTCTTTTTTTTACATTTGAGGTAATTGATCAATTGGAGTGAAAAATTTAAAATCAACTGGAAATAATTTTACAGCATGTGGATACATAAGTTTATAAGATTGCCGGATTGTGACGTCAGCGGCACCGGCAATGTCCCCGATTTCTTTTTGGCTTCTTTTATCTTCCGATGCCTGAAAAAGAATTTAAAAAATTATGATAAATGGGCCTCCAAGTATTCTCTCTTGCCACACTGGATGCAATTCAGAAACGAGCAATTAAACTAATAGGAGACCCAGCCCTAACAAACCCACTCGACTCCCTGGCTCATCGAAGAAACGTTTCTGCCCTTTCCCTGTACTACAGATACTATCATGGTTTCTGTTCAGTAGAGTTGAAATCAATTATCCCTCCCTAAAGCCCTCTTTGCTAGAAACACGCGGCTTTTCGAAAGCTCAGCACCCCTTCGCTGTCAAATTGGATAAAACCCGAACCAACGCTTTCGCCAACTCTTTTATCCCTATGACCTCCAGAGACTGGAACTCACTTCCATCCACGGTCTTCCCCTTAACTGTTTAAGACACGCATCAACAGATACCTTCAACTCCTACCCAGCCCATAAAATCCCCTCTTCTTCTTCTTTTCGACGATGGAGGGGCCAACCCAGGCCTTTAGGGGATGCACCTTTTGGTTTAACTCCTTCTCTAATCAATATCATTATATAAAAAAAATTTAATGAAATTGATGTGAGAAGGAGTTAAACCAAAAAGGTGCAGCCCCTAAAGCCTCTCCATCTTGAAAGGAAGAAGAGGAGATTTTATGGGCTGGGTAGAAGTCGAAGGTATCCAGGGATATAGCCAGGGAGTCGAGTGAGTTAGATAAGGCCGGGTCTCCTATTAGGATAGTTTATTATTATCGATGTGAATGCTATGGTTCTGTTTTGACGTTGGAAGAATCGCCCTTTTTATTTTTTGGTTTAATTATGGCTAACTTGCATATCTCCTGAAATATCCAAGAGATATACGAGATTTGAATAATTTTCGAAAGTACGGGATCAAGTTCAGGGCCACCTTATGATTTCTTCTGGAGAGATGGCCCAGCCCGACCATTTTTTCAGTGTTGATCTATTTATTTAATATTTTAGACAGAAGTCTATATTCCAAGTCAAATATTTATTTTTCTGCCTATTTATTTATCTTTTTTATTCCTTGACTATGGCAACTTCCTGTTTACTTATTTATTTTTAAATTATAGTCTATTATATAAATATTCTTACTATTTATTTTTTTGTTTATTTATTTATTCTTCCCAGTGTATTTATTTTTATTATTTGGACGACATACGGTATTCCTTTTTTTTTGTTATTATTATTATTTTATTCTTGGTCGCAGCATACTAAGGTTTCACACCGTTCTGCTGTGGCCACACCCTGAGCCACTCAACCGGATCCTGAGTGAGAGGATCTATAAGGGGAAATGGGGAGGAACTTAAAAAAATAATAATAATAATTGGGATATCGCCTTTACTTAGCCTTTGAATTTCGAATGCCCAAATATGAGTGACATGAGATAATCAGCCAACGTAAAGAGGCTTCTAAACCAGAGAGTTTTGTAAAAGAGGATGTGGTTAGAGTCAAAAGATGAGCCCCATACAAAATAGTTAAAAGTTAAATAAATATTTAAAAAATGTATTTAATATACTTACTTGGGATGCCATGTAAATAGCAGCAGCTGAAACTGAAATCGGAGAACGTCCCGGGACAATATCTAATTCCACTGCCTTGCGAGCTATATGTGTAGCCGCTCTTTGAACCATATTAGGTAATCCTGAAAATGGAATTTATTATTAGTAGTAATTCATAATTCGCATCCATAATCAAATATTTAAAACTATCGTAGGAAGTTGGACCAGAATTTAAATCAAACGCAAAGTTTTTTAATTAAATGGGCCAAACGTTTCGTCACTGATTAGCGACTTCCTCAGTGGCTCATTTTATAAACTTATTTGTCAGGTGTTATAACTACAAGAAAAAACATTCCAAAGAGTATGTCTTCATTGAATCATTCAATTTGTTATCCAGACAATATAAAACATTAAAAAAACAATTGTAATTGTTCTTCGTTATTGAAGGAGACAATAAAAGAGTGTGTCTTCTGCTGGAATTATAAATTTTATTTATTTATAACGAGACTATAGTTTCGAGGGCTTTGCCCTCTTCATCAGTCTATTACAATTGATTCACAGGAATTTCATAAATTAATTCTAAATATATTTCCAAATATAAATTTTTCATTATACATTTTTCATTATTTATGACTAGCTGCAAGGCCCGCATTTGGCGGGCCTCTTACTAGCCAGGGGGCACGCCCCCTGGACCCCCCCCCCCACCCCAACACTCCATTCCGCACCCTAACCCACTAACCCCCCCGCCCCAACCCCCGCCCCAAAACCCTTCCAGCAAAATTTGGTTGGTTTGTTCCAAGGGCAAGAATTTACATTCACCCTTCCCCCCTTTTTGGAAGGTTTTTTGGGGAAATTTTTTTAAACAAAAGTTGTCACAAATCACATCCCCTACAACTTTGTTTATCATAAAATTTGCTGTAGGGTTAATAGTTTAGGAGTTATTTGATAATTTTCATTCGTGCGCCCCCCCAAACCCCCTTCTGGGGCCAAAATATCAAAACGTTATATAGCTAAAAACGTAAGTTAGAAGACATCTGATGTAAATATGAAATTTCATAATAATCCCTTCAGCCGTTTTTACGTGAATAGTGAGCAACTTTTCGGAAACCACTGAAACAGACAGGCAGATATACAGACATACAGACAGGAATTTTGTTGAGGGTGTTTTCGTTCATAACTTTGCTTGAAACGTGTGCAACCAAAATTTGGCGTGATTTGGAGCAATGTACAGACAAAACCTTAATTTTATATATATAGATTATCTCAGAAACTGTGTTGTAACAATGAACCAAAATTGTCTTAAAATATGTATTGGTTATTGTTTAATTTTGATTTAGTTTTTTATAAAAATGGTAAGAAGGGTTTCTTAATTATAATTAAATATGTATGTAAATTTTCCGATATCCCGTATAGTGCAATGTTAAAGAGCCTGAAAAATTCGATTTTTGAAATTTAATATCTCCGGAACTATATTGTTCATAAATTTCGTTTTGCCACCAATCGATGCAGAAGTATTTAAATAATAATCTGTATAAATTTCAAAAGAATCCTAAGAAAACGCATTTGGCGGAACAACTACCTAAGTCTTGAGCCATGGTTTCTTAAAAAACCAGTCTTTTCAATCATTATTGCTCAATTTTTACCACTTATAAATCGAGCCACCTACTCTCTTTTTCTAAAACTTGACTTATTTCAAGTTCTAGGCATCGGATTGGAATAAAAGAGGTGTCATAAGTTCGTATTTTTTTCCATATGTCAAAAAATGTGGGTACAAAATGTAACAATTTATTTCTTATTAAACTGTAATAAATTCCCTAACTAATGACACCTTTTTTATTCCAATCCGATGCCTAGAACTTGAAATAAGTCAAGTTTTAGAAAAAGAGAGCAAGGTGGCTCGATTTTTTTGTCCTCAAGTGTATTTATAAAGTAATTACCTAAGTTTGCACAGAAACGTGACATAAAATCTTCGGTTGTAATTAACTCGACTGAAGTTTCAAGCGCCTTTAGAATCAATTTAAAACACCGTCCAATTTCTTTTTTACTAATTTTACTGACAGCACAAATTTCCTGAAAAAATAAAAATAAAATAATTAGATACTATTAAAATTGAATTTAATAAGAAAAAAAATGAAAATCTTACTTTGAAAGTTCTGGGAACCCCTTCTTGACGACAGGCGATGTAAAGACAAGCAGTAGCGATGGCGTCATTGGCTCTGCCTTTAAGACTCTTTCCATCGTGCAATTGTTTAAATAAATTGTTAGCTCGATCGACAATTGTTTTGGGCAAATTTATTCTATCTGCCATATTAGTAATTTCTCTGAAGGCATTAATTAATGTTCTATCAGAACTGCTCATCTAAAAAATAATAATAGAAATAAATAATTAAATAAGATAAAGGAGAGTTGAAAAACATAAGTCTCTGAACAGCTTTACTTCTTCCAGTTTGGAAGTGAATTATTAGTCTATCAATTTATCTTTTTTAATCTTCTTTTCCAATCCCAAACAGGGGTGTAGTGGAGCGGGAACGCGTGGGAACGGCGTTCCCACACTGGTTTCATTCAGTAAAAAAAAATAATAATAATAACAAATAAAATTAAAATCACTTACGCAAGTAAATAAAATAATATCTTAAAAAATGTGCGAAGGCTCATATATTGATTTGAGGCATCAGCACCCATCAAGGGTGGATCCAGGGGGGCCAGGCAACCCCCCCCCCCCCCCACAGAGGCCCGTGCCTGGCAAAAAATTTTGTAAAAAAAAAACATTTTTTTTTAAATTTTAAAATAAAGTTCTATATATATATATATGTGTGTGTGTGTGGGGGGGGGGGGGGGGGGGGCGGCGTCTCTGACACCGCTTGGACAATATCTTATATACATCGGGCACCTTAATACATTCTCCCCCCCATAAAAAATTCCTGGATCCGCCCTTGGCACCCATGCACCGTACCTACCCGAATTTCAATATTCTAATAGTTTACTTAGATTAAGATTCGGTAGTTTAGCGTTCCCACACTGAAAATTTTGCCACTACAACTCTGATCCCAAAGTTTTAGATAAAGTACCGGAATTTTAGAAATGATCGAAATTTTAAACAACAAATTGATTGGATTTTGATGAGACAGTCCAAGGTTCAAAATCCATTCAATTCACTTAACAGTCCGTCTCCAAAAACTACTTCAATCCTATTAAACAACAAAATTTCAATTAACAATAGCAAGCACGGCGGAACGATCTTAGGCCAGGGGTTCAAAACCTGGAAAGTGATGTAGGCCTACCAGGGGTCTGGGGGGTATGAAATATCCCCCAGCAAACGGGAGGTCTGGGGACCTCCCCCAGAAAATTTTGAAGCAAATTGGTAGAATTTAACACATTTTTAAGCAGTTTGTAGCTCTGGTTTTATTGAAAACTGAAAGAAAAAAAAAGAGTTCAAATTTTTGTTTGTAGTTATAATGCTTGGGCTTAGGTTCAAAAGATAATAAAATAAAACGAAATTAATTAGCAATATATACTTAGCCTGTTCTTGACCTAGTCCTACCTATTTAAGTAAAATGAGTAATTATTAGGCTAACGTTACGGCGCAAGATTTTTAGGTTTTGTTAACGCAAACAGATAATAGTATAACATTAATTTTACAACCAACAATTTGGCAACCAAGTTCTTTTGGGTAAAGTAACGGTAAAATGTCTTTCATTAGGAGGTCCGCTGACCCCTTGACCCCGGAGACAAATTCCCAGGGGGTCAGCTGAACCCCCTGACCCCACTGTTCCGCCGTCTCTGAACAATAGGATATATGGGACTATTTTCTAATATTTAAAAGAAAATTTTAGAAAACAATTATTCTTCGTAAATAATATTTATATTTTAGATTTTTATTTAGTTTCATCTCCCAGACACTGTATCAAGGTCTATATTCATTTCCTTATATTTGCTTTTTAAAACAACTATTTTGCAGCAAGAGGCCGCCAGACAACCACCCCGCCAACCCTATACATGCCCTCTGGACTCTTTCCCGAACTCTGAACACCCTCCAAACTTCACCAATCCGAGTAGAGGATTAATTTTTTTTTCCATTTGATGTATAGTCTATAAAATTTGATTGAATTTGGTAAAAAGGTTGAGAATTTTCATTTTTTCACCCTCCCCCCATTTCGAGAGGTCTATTTTTACATTTCTACATCCTTAGAGGCCCACACATTATGTATACAAAACTAGGTTGTGTTTGGTACTAACTAACCACCCAAAATGGGGGGTGAAAAATAAAAATTCTAACCCTTTGGCCCAATGGGCTTCCTCATAGCTTACAAAAAGCAGAGAAATCCCAACCAAAACATTCTGTTAAAAAACAGGCCAAGTTTGGAATTTTAATTTTTTTGCCCCCCTCCCCCCTTCCCATGTTGGTGACAAGTTTTTGCATTTCTAGTCTTTCTGGGGTCTACAAATTTAGTTGATTTTGGTTAAAAGCGCTACAATTTTCATTTTTTGAACAACCCCCCTTTTTGGGTGTTTTTTTTTTTTTTGTTATTTACTTTAAACAAATGATGCCAGAAATCATATCCTCTACAACTTTGGTTCTAACAGAATTTGCCGTAGAGTTAATAGTTTAGGAGTTATTTGATCATTTCCATTAGTCTTTCCCCCGCACCAACCCTGGGGTCAAAATATTCTAGAGCAATTCTTTCAAGTTAGAAGACAGCTGACCCCAATATGAAAATTTCATAAAAATTTGCGCAGGCAGGCAGAAAACAGACAGGAATTTTGTTGATGGTTTTTGTTCATAATTTTTCTTAAAACGTGTACATCCAAAATTTGGGGAGATTTAGAGCAATGTACAGACAAATCTTAATATTACATACAGTAGTGTCGATAATCTGGATTTAATTCTGGTGAAAAAAATAGATGAAGTGAATACATACATACATATTCTTTCATATCCTATTAATTAATGGTTTTATTTATCTGCTCCAATTATTTAACGACTAAATTGAAGTATTAACGCTTGTAGGACGTTTTCTTTTTGTTTTGAACTCAAACGACCTTTTTTTGGTTCTTTTCGAAAATTCGGTCATTATGATAATCCGGATTGTCGACGCTCTACTGTATATAGATATAAATAAAATAAATGTTTTACCGTTCTTCTGTTTTGATATTTCGAGACTCCGGAACCATCAAAAGAAGCGTCGCCTCGACCTGGTCCAATCATCGTAGATAAATCAGATCCGTTAAGAAGTGGGTTTTCAGGACCACCAACACGAGATGGGTCAACTCCAGACTTTTCATTACTAAATGTACGCCATTCAGATCCAACATCTATTACTCTAAAATAAATTCATAAGATTAGTAATCAGTAAACAATCACTGGAAGAAGGATTTATTAAAACTAAAGTTAAAAATATACAGGTCAAAAACTATTACTAAGGTGTTTCCGCTTAGAGCAGTGACTGCCAAACTTTTTTTACCTCAGGGCACACTGGGCAAGGGGATTTTGTTTCACGGCACACCAAATAAAAAAATGTAAATTTTCTAATATTAAAATAACAAATTATACTAACTAAATTGTTGTTCGTTTCTGTTAATATCGATCCTAAATTTCTCTTAATGGGGCAGCATATATGAATACTAAAGTGCCATGGGCCCTCACTTGGCTTAAGTCGGCTCTGAGTGTGTGAACGAGTCCCAAGTAAGAGGGTTTCTAAGTTAATATATTCTGCAATTCTGGCAAAATTTTGAACAAACGCAATCGGCAATTCGTTTATCCTATGAATCTTTTCTTCATTTCACTATACAAGGGTCCTCCGCGGACTGGACAGGTTGTACCTTTTTGGTGGAGCTTCTTCTTGTATCATTATTATAAAAAAAAAAAAAAAAAAATTAAAAAATAAATAAATTCTATCTAGTTAGATAGATTATGTTGAATATCAAATAACGACTAGATTATATATTGAAAAGATTGTTATTAATTCATAATGAGAAATCAATGAAATTCTTCACATCTTGATACAAATTAACATATATAGTATATATATTATATATTCCAAAAATATAAATATGTACCATATATATCTAATTTATTTGTTTGAGACTATAGTTTCGAAGGTTTGACCTTCATCATTAGTCTTTTAAATAGTTTATGGCTAGCTTGATATTTATTTATTTATTTATTTCAAAGGCATATGCCTTTAAAAACATTACAAAAAATAATAAATAACAAAGTGTGGCCTCGGCTTTGCACAGAGACCTTAAGTTTTTGAAATCATTATAATTTGTTTCACTTTTACTTAATTTATAATTTTTGTGTGCTATTTTTTTTTATCAAAAGTGAGATTAGTTTACTAGAAAACCAAGATGGATATGTTGAATTGAAGCAACGCATAATAGGAATTGAAGTAGATATGATTTCATTAACAATATTATAAAAGCTGTCTACGGCAGCAATTATATTTAGTGTATCTAGTTCCTTGTCCCAATCCACCTCTCCTAATTTTTTATTAAGAATTTCAAGATTGCACTTTTTAAAATCATATCTATTCAAATCGAACCCCAAGGGGAAAATGGAGACTCGATATTTACATTATTTCCAGGAATAATTGACAAAATTACATTTAAAATTGGGTGAAATTCGTCCATATTAGATAGAATGTCATTACTTATAGATATATTACAAAAAAGATTTGAAAAACATAAATCCAGGATATTGTTTTTACTGTTACTTATATAATTAAATTGATTTAAACACAAGTCCTTAAAACTCTGAGTTGTACCAGCAGTCGGATGTATTCCACGAGGTTGAGGGTAAGTTATAATCACCCATCAAAACAAGATTATGGTCCAAGTAGGTGTATTTGATGTCTTCGACGTGCATTATATGTTCTTGATAGAGAGAAATGCTAGAAGTCGGAGGTATATACACGGTTCCAATGATAGTTTTAAGATCCGGTAATATAACGAAAAGTTGATTTAAAGATAATAGAGAGTTGTCAAGAGTCTCAAAATTTTTGCATCTAATGGATTTGTTTACTGCAATAAGAACACCGCCTCTCTAGACACTGACTAAATTAGACCTGTCATCTCTATATATATATATATTCACATACACACAAAAAATGTTTACATCCAACTAGGAAGGCACCAACAATAACAATGAATTCAACATCGTATACAAATACCAGTGTAGTTGTGATAGCACATATATCGGAACGACAAAGAACAAAAATCAACGATTGTATCAACATGATCTCAATGTTAGAAATAAAAATGTCAACCACACAGCTTTAACGGAGCATCTAGTTCTGACGGGGCATATGAGCTTGACAAGAATAATTTTAAAACTGTTTACAAAGACAACAACAATTTTAAGAGATTTTTTGTGGAAAGTCTTTTTATAAACAATGAACCAAATATATTAAATAAACAACAAGACTATGAATTCGCCGATTTCTATAATGGGGCATGGAAAATATGAAACTGTAATTATAGATCTATTTTTGCATTCAAAATAAATTTTTTAAAAATAGACATTTCATTAATATCAAGAGGTAATTCGTGTTCATAACCAGTCGATCATGGTAGATCGTCCCTTGGGGATGTGATTTGACATGGAGATACTATTTTTAAATATTTAACCACGAGTCATTTCCGTGCCAAATCAACACACTTTAAATAAAAATTTTACCTCACCACTTTAGATTTTCTTGAAATTTGGTACACTGATATATTGTGCTAATATGAATGAAAATACAAAATTTCAAATTTTTACCTTGAATAGTTTTTTTTATACGGCCTTGTGAAGTTTTCAAAAAATCGCAAAAAAACCACGAACAAACAATTTTGAAACTGCTCTAAAAGCTGTCTTAATTGAGTTAGAGAGGTGGGACAGGTGTCATTTTGCAGCTTTTTTAATGCTCTTTTCAGAGACATACAACATGACATAGGTTGTAATAAATTTTTTTTTTCAAAATGTAAATCAAATTTTTGATTTTGATTTTTTCTAAAAAGTACCACTTTTAAAATTTTCAAAAAAATTCTGTAAATAGATAGTACTTTCATAAACTACTATGCAAAGTATAATGATGGGATGGTAATGGGGTCTATGTTTAAAAAATTTATTACTGACTCTTGTTTTTCATAAATACCCAGTTTTGACCAAATAATAATGATTTTAATGTAGTGAAACGACATTTTATGAAAAATCACTTTGTGTATATTAAACTATGGTTATGAAATAAACACTCTGTGCTAGTTAAATAACTGTTTAATAATAAATTCATGAAACATATATTTCTTAGGCTATATTTAAATGGCGGTTTCGGGCAAAATTGCTAGGGCTGTATAACAAAATGACATTATAAAAATCTACAATTCAAGTTGAACATATTGTTTTGTTGTTTGGTGAATACATGAATAATTATTTCATTAGGTCAGCTTTACAATAGTTAGCAGATCTTTGTCTGGAACATTCACCTCCGACCAGGAAGAATCTTCATTTTCAGAATTTTTATCACTAATATGCACTGTATTTTTTAACTTGGTTAGGTCTTTTCTACACTGATCACAAATCACGGAGCCATAAAGTATTTGTGGAAATGGTTCATAACCTGTCATCCAAGGTGTGACATTTCTCAGTTTTTCTCTATCTCTAACCGGATGATTTGTTTTCTTCAATGGAGTACAACACTGAACTCTTACCACAGTTCTGCATTTTTCACTAGTTTCCATATTTGCTAAAAATGTCTTAAACTTTGACTTTTAATTACAAGTTTTAATCATAGATTAAATTAGCTATTAAAACACACAAAAAACACAGAAGTTTAAAGTATCAATTGTTTTATGTAAGGTATAACAACTATTTTACATTATGGAATTGATAACTTAAGACATTACTAACATTTAAAACACTACTTGTCAGCAAGGACTCTAGTCACTGAATGAATGCTTGTGGAGACAGCCTGGCTTTTGGCAGACTGGTATTTGTTTTAACTTGCTCACAACCATAGACAGGTACAACTTGCTAGACCTGCAGAGACTGGATCAAGTGAATGCAAGGGAAATTTCTATTTCAGATAACATGTGCTTATCAAACTATTTAGCCTACAACAATATTTATTGTAAATTAACTAACTTTTCATGACATAGCATATATTGATTTAATTTTATTTAAAATGTTGGTGTTTTATTTGTCTTAGTTTTTACTAATATTTTTATAAGACTAATTTAAAGTACAATGCATTCATATTTTTCATGAAAGCATTTATAGGACTATTATTAATCTCTACTATTAAACAGTTATTTAATTAGCACAGAGTGTTTATTTCATAACCATAGTTTAATATACACAAAGTGATTTTTCATAAAATGTCGTTTCACTACATTAAAATCATTATTATTTGGTCAAAACTGGGTATTTATGAAAAACAAGAGTCAGTAATAATTTTTTTAAACATAGACCCCATTACCATCCCATCATTATACTTTGCATAGTAGTTTATGAAAGTACTATCTATTTACAGAATTTTTTTGAAAATTTTAAAAGTGGTACTTTTTAGAAAAAATCAAAATCAAAAATTTGATTTACATTTTGAAAAAAAAAAATTTATTACAACCTATGTCATGTTGTATGTCTCTGAAAAGAGCATTAAAAAAGCTGCAAAATGACACCTGTCCCACCTCTCTAACTCAATTAAGACAGCTTTTAGAGCAGTTTCAAAATTGTTTGTTCGTGGTTTTTTTGCGATTTTTTGAAAATTTCACAAGGCCGTATAAAAAAAACTATTCAAGATAAAAATTTGAAATTTTGTATTTTTATTCATATTAGCACAGAATATCAGTGTACCAAATTTCAAGAAAATCTAAAGTGGTGAGGTAAAATGGGTGTGTTGAGTTGTTGACATGGAATGACCCCCACTTTTTAACTCTTGGACTGTCTCTCGTCGAATGTATTCTTTCTGGAACTGTGATATGTTATCTGTGATTTCCCAGTGAAATGTGTTGTTCAATCAAAAAAATGTAAATAGGTCTGATGAGCCAAACAATGGCGAAACTAGTAACAATAATAAATAATTCAACATGAACATTTATTAAATTTCATTTATCCATTTCAAAATTTTCTATTATTAACACGAAGGAGCTAAACATAAAAAAGATAATGTATATTAATTTCTCACTCCCAAACACTAAAATACTCTATTATTCACATGTTGAGATTTTTGACATAAAATATTTTTAGATTGAGTATCTAACCTTAACTTGGATTTGCAATCGTTTAACTCCTTTTGGATGCGAGATATTTTTTCTTCCAAAAGAGTTTTATTCTCTATTAAAATAACAGTTTTACTTCTCATTTCAACTACCAATTCCCTTAATAATTGATCCACAGTTTCCACATGGGAGTTGGGCACATTAGTAGAGGTTTCACGTGTAGGTGTCCTAACCTCTACGTGTTTTTCACTAATCCTCTTCTGGTCTTCTAATTCTTTCTTCAAATCACTATACAGTTTTGATAAAGTTTCAATAGATTGTACTATATCCTTTTTAAAAGTATTTTCCAAATTTCCACTTTCACTGGTAACATTTTTCAGGGTTTGTATAGTAGAGGAAAATAACATGTCTCTATCAGTTAACGCCATCTTGAAGTTTTTGTAATCAAAAATACTAAATATAATATATATATATATATATTAAGGTGATCAACTGGGGGGGTCGGTAGGCTAGGCGGTAGCGTGACAGCGAGCTAACCAGGGGACCCGGGTTCGAATCCGACTCGAGGCAGCCAGCCAAAATCTGACCCCCGGGGGTAGAGACAAATTTTAAAAATATAGCTAGTATCGTAATTGGGCTTATGGCTGGAAGGGCCGAAAAGCCAAAAAAAAAAAAAAAAAAAAAAAAAGGTGACCAACTATACTCATTTACTGAGTTTTGTACTCTTTTTTCGCAAACCGTACTCTTTTCAAATCCTGTACTCTGAAAGTACTCATTTGTATAATTTGAAATATATATTGATATATTAATGAAGGAAGTAAAAGATATTGTTATTAATGACAATTTTCTCTTTGAAGAAATTCGAAGAGTAAATTTATATTTAAATGAAGAAAAATTGAAGAAATGGAACGATGAGAAAATAGAACTTGACAAAAGATGGGTAGAAATCTTTCGGCATTTTAGAGTAGAACATATCCCACATGAAAATTTAAAAGTTTTAATAGAAATTTCCTTATGTTGTCCAGGCACTAATGCTGCTGTTGAAAGGGTATTTTCACTAGGGAATGATTATTGGATAGCAGTGAGAAGTCGCAACTTTCTGTAAAAACATTATCTGCCGTCTTGACAGTCAAATTTAATATGCAAAATGAAAGTTGTTCGGATGTGGCTACATTATTAGACGAACATCCTCATTTAGCAAAAAAAATCCACTCCGAAGAAAAATATGTTTTTAAAAGAAAATAAAGTTTTTATCGTTTTTCTTCTTTTTTTCACCTATGAAATAGTTGCAAAGTGTACTCTTTTTGAACAAAAAATGGTTGGTCACCTTAATATATATAGAGGGTGTTTTTTAGAGGTATAGAACTTCGAATTGAAATAAAACACAAGAAGAAATCCGTTTTAATGTCCATCAATTTGGCTTTATTGGAAGGATAATTTTATGCCATTAATGTTTAAATATGATTTCGGGCATGTGGCCGCCGCAGCTGGCTCGAATAAATCCAATTCTACAGGTCCAATTTTCAACCACTTTTTCGAGCATATGGGGCCGTATGTTGGCAATAACGCCACGAATGTTGGCTTCCAAGTCCCCTAACGTTTCTGGTTTGTTGGCGTAGACGAGCGACTTCACATATCCCCAAAGAAAATAATCCAATGGTGTCAAATCACACGATCTTGGTGGCCAATTGACAGGTCCATTCCGCGAAATTATGCGCTCATCGAATGTTTCCTTCAATAAATCGATTGTGACGTGCGCTGTGTGGCATGTAGCGCCGTCTTGTTGGAACCACAACTCATCCACATTCATGCCATCAATTCGGGAACAAAATAGTCGGTTATCATGGCTCTATACCGGTCTCCATTAACAGTAACTGACTCTCCAGCATTATTTCGGAAGAAGTATGGCCCAATGACTCCACCAGCCCATAGAGCACACCAAACAGTCAGTTTTTGTGGATGTAATGGCGTCTCAAGGGTCTCATGTGGATTCTTCACTCCAAATGCGGCAATTTTGCTTGTTGACGTAGCCATTCAACCATAAAATGAGCACTCATCACATGAACACAATATGCTCGAAAAAGTGGTTGAAAATTGGACCTGTAGAATTGGATTTATTCGAGCCAGCCGCGGCAGGTCACATGCCTGAAATCATATTTAAACATTAATGGCATAAAATTATCCTTCAATAAAGCCAAATTGATGGACATTAAAACGATTTTCTTGTGTTTTATTTCAATTCGAAGTTCTATACCTCTAAAAAACACCCGTATATATATATAACATCAAAACGAATTTTCTATATCCACTAGGGTAATTGAGCCCATGAGAAATAATAGATAAAATATTTCTAATTAAAAAGTCTGATGGTGAAGGTCGAAACTTCGAAACTATAATCTCAAACAAATAAATTATATATATATATATACATATTTATGTGTTTATTTGCATCAAGCAGAGAACAATCTAAATCATTTCTCTTTATAATATTTGATTAAAATTAAAAGATAAATTTTTGAGTGTTCATGCTGAAAAGAAAATATAAATAAAATAAAATAAAATGAGAGAGTTTCTGTTTTTAAATAAAATAATTTTTAATTATTTCTAGAGACTATAGTTTCGAAGGCATAGCCTTCATCATCAGTCTATCACAAATATTTCAAATTAGTTACAAATTAAGATTTATACATAGAAAATTTTATATATTTTTCAAATTTTCTATGTATAATCTTATTTGTAATTTGAAATATTTGTGATACATTGAAGTACCTGAATAAGTTCTGAAATAATAAAAAATTACCTCATATTTTTTTCTAATAAAAACAATTTATCATTGAAATCTTTATTCAACTAATAATAAATAAAATATTTTTGTTAAAAAAAAAATAAACCAATTTGCAAGTGGGAGTCGAACACGCATACAGAAAGTTCTGTAACAAATATCTTCCAAAATATTGATACCTAGTGACACATGGATTCTTTATTACATGTTAGAAGGGTTGCGTTCACCCTCTCACAGGGTAGACATTTGATTCCCAAATGGGTGAACACAACCCTTCTACCATAAAACAAAGATTATCTATGACAAATCGAATTTAATCTCGTGATTTCTTTAGATATAAAGCCTGCTTAAGATAATATCGGCAAATTGAACTTATTCAAGACTATTAAAAATTGTTTTATTTTTCAATCTACTTAATGCCAAAAATTATTAGAAGTTTTAATATTTGTTAAGAAGCCCCAATGCCCTGAAGAAGGATACCGTTGAGCAGTGGCGTAGGTATACATTTTTTATGGAGGAGATTGGTAGTTTATTTCCCCTCACCCCGCCATAGATAAAACTAAATTGAAATGATTTTCTAATATACATAATTCAAACACAGCTATGTAGTAATAGAATGTGGTTCGAAAGGAAAACCAAAAGAAAAATTCAACTGTCAGCTGTATAGGGGAGGTTTGAACCCCCTACCTACGTCCCGGCCATTGAGGATCTGAGCTTCGGCGGAAGGCTAAATAAAATTTACACCAACATATTGGCCATAAATTTTTATTTAAGGTAGTTCTTTCGCGACAATCCACACAAAAAGTTTTAGCCTCGTAACCACTCTATACATATGAATGGTGCTAAAATTTTAGGTTATGTTTTTTTAACGTGACTGTACTTCTCACACTACTACTATATATCCTCTTTATGAATGGATCGTTTCCAAGCCATTGTACTTATATCCCCTCCACTAAAAATAATCGCCCGAATATGTTTTTTTTTATTTTTTCTCAAAACTAAATTCAAGCTTGAGTTGTTTACCATAAAAGAATTTAGTCTTTTTGATTTTAAGTCGATTCTTCGGTGTTTTCAGTAGAGGTTGCCATTAATAGTCAAAACATCAAAAATGGAATGCAATAAGGTTATTCCTCTAGTACAGTGATACCTCGAGATACGAGTTTAATTCGTTCCGTAACCTTGCTCGTATGTCAATTTGCTCGTATCTCAAAGCAATTTTTCCCATTGAAATTAATTGAAATGCCATTAATCCGTTCCAGCCCCAAAAATGCTACCCCCAATTGTTTTTGTTACGTGTTTTTGAATAAGAAAAATGTATTTATAAATGACAAATATTGTATAAAAACATAATAAAAGAGAATGTAAAGCAAAAAAAAAACTGGTTTTATAAAGTGTACATATTTGTATTTTGGTCACTTAAATGCAACTTACACACAACTTAAATGCTACTGTATGCTTAATTTTAGTCACTGCTTTTCTCTTCACTGGTCTTTGCCTTTTTCGCCGGATTAAAAAAAAACTGTCCAAGGAGGTTTGTTTCTTCCTCCCTTTCAGAATGCTGCGGAAATGAGTTAGGCAAGTGTCATTAAATAGCTTCGATGCACCACCAGTTGCAACTTTTTCGGGGTGTTTCTTTTCCACGAACTGCGAAACTATCTCCCACATTCCCAAGATCTCTTTTATCTCTCTTGTAGAGATAACCTCCTCCACCTCTGGCTCTTCCTCGAAACCAATTTCTTGCAGAACCCCCGAATGCTGCTGCGACTGTAACTTTGTTGTAACTGTTTACCCACTGCACAAAGAACTGCCTAGTGACCCATGCCTTCGGTTTGCCCTCCACATAACTTGCAGTTCTTCTTTTAAAATCTTATGTGACTTAAAAGCTCTGGGGTTTTCCGAATGGTATACAAGCAGAGGCTTAATCTTGCAACCGCCACTCGCATTGGCGCACAGTGCGAGAGTTAGGCTATCCTTCATGGGTTTGTGGCCTGGCATTATCTTCTCCTCTGACGTTATGTAAGTCCTATTCTGCATCTTCTTCCAGAAAAGTCCTGTTTCGTCACAGTTGAAGACTTGATGGGGGATGTATCCATTGGCTTCTTTCAGTTCGGAAAAAGTTTCGCAGGTGGCCGTTGCTCGTATCTCAAATGTCGCTCGTATTTCAAAGCAAAACTTCGCTCGCTCGACAGCTCGTATCTCAAATAACTCGTATGTTAGGGCACTCGTATCTCGAGGTACCACTGTATTAGATAAGAATCGATCGTTATTTTTGATTTTAAGTCGATTCTTCCATGTCTTCAGCAATGGCTACCAATAATAATAGAATCGTCAAAAATCCAATGTAGAATTGTTATTCCTCAAGTATTAGATGAGAATCGATCACTATTTTTGAATTTAACTGAATTCCTCCATGCCTTCAGCAATGGTTACCAATAATAACCGAACCGTTTAAAATCCAATGTAGAATTGTTATTCCTCGAGTATTAGATGAGAATCGATCACTATTTTTGAATTTAAGTCAACATGGCCTGCAAATAGCAAGTGGTATCTGATTAATAATAAAGGAATAAAAATATCAATATTTCAAATAACTTTGGATAAAGTTTAGAAACGATCCGTTGCACTTTATTTATTTATCAGCCAAGTGTGTTTATTATGCTTTTAATGACTTATATTCCAAATTTTGAAGACTTCTTGAATTTTTGCATTTGTGAAAGAACTACCTTAAGATGTATAATGAATATAAGATTATTTTGTTCTTTTCTAAGTCTATAAATCAATCGAATAAAATAATTGATATTAAATAAAATTATACCATCTCAGTGAATAGTGGATCTTTTATTTACGGAATAATCTGATTAATAAGAATGTTTTTTTTAATTTTAAACAACCAACTATATAGGTTATAGCAAATATTAATATATATTAAAATTAAGCAATTTAATTGATTATAAATTCGAGTATTAAATCCCACAAAGAGTTAATAAGAAATAAGTAATATAGCCTGCACCCCCCCATTTCGGGCGGTTAGTTTTTGCATTTTTAGACTTCTGGAGGTCCACTGAATATGTATACAAAATTTGGTTGAGTTTGCTCAAACGACCTAGATTTTTAATTTAACCCCCCCTCCACCCCCCTTAATTTTGGGACGATATGCACCAAAATCTAATCAGCTCTTAATCTCAATGGACGAAAACTGCATGTGAAATTTGGTTTCGATTATTCAAACTAGTTTTTGAGTTAGCTCGTCCACAAAAATTTGGTAATGCACAGACTAACTAACTGACAACAAGACTAACACGACATTTTGACAAAACAATTATTATCTCGAATCATATAATTTTTTCGATGTTCACTTATTAGAGCTTTTTTGTAGAGCGAAATGCCATGGTTTCGCTCAATTTCTTTAATCGAAATAGTTTCAGCCGTTTTTGAGATATTTCGAAAAAAGAAGGAAAAAACCACTTTTTTCATGCACGATTACAATACTTGACCATACCCTATATGGTAAAGTAAAAAGAACATAATTATTGATTAAACATATGAAATATTATATTATATTAAATTACGGTTAATTTGTCATACGAAACGGTTTGTCGTTGCTACTCATCCCATGAGCCCTGCCCTGGGGGGGGGTTATGACCCCTCCCAACGTGGCTAGGCCTCTGATTGTTAAATTGAGAATGTCTTGTTTTTATCATTATAATTAAATAAATTAGTTTTTTCACTGTTAATATAGTTATATTTATTAAAAATAATTAAATATGACTTCAAAATATGACAAATTATTTTTAGTTTTAGACAGTTATTTTTATTTATAGATTTGTTTACAAAAAGAGGACACCCTCTTTGATTTGCTCATACATTGGGTTATGACCCCCCCCCCAACGTGGCTAGGCCTCTGATTGTTAAATTGAGAATGTCTTGTTTTTATCATTACAATTAAATAAATTAGTTTTTTCACTGTTAATATAGTTATATTTATTAAAAATAATTAAATATGACTTCAAAATATGACAAATTATTTTTAGTTTTAGACAGTTATTTTTATTTATAGATTTGTTTACAAAAGAGAGACACCCTCTTTGATTTGCTCATACATTGGGTTATGACCCCCCCCCCCCAACGTGGCTAGGCCTCTGATTGTTAAATTAAGAATGTCTTGTTTTTATCATTACAATTAAATAAATTAGTTTTTTCACTGTTAATATAGTTATATTTATTAAAAATAATTAAATAACTTAAATATGACAAATTATTTTTAGTTTTAGACAGTTATTTTTATTTATAGATTTGTTTACAAAAAGGGACACCCTCTTTCGATTTGTTCATACATTGGGTTATGACCCCCCTCCCCCAACGTGGCTAGGCCTCTGATTGTTAAATTGAGAATGTCTTGTTTTTATCATTACAATTTAATAAATTAGTTTTTTCGCTGTTAATATAGTTATATTTATTAAAAATAATTAAATATGACTTCAAAATATGACAAATTATTTTTAGTTTTAGACAGTTATTTTTATTTATAGATTTGTTTACAAAAAGAGGACACCCTCTTTGATTTGCTCATACATTGGGTTATGACCCCCCCCCCCAACGTGGCTATGCCTCTGATTGTTAAATTGAGAATGTACATGTTTATTATCATTGCAATTTAGACAGAATATAGGTTTTCTTCGCTGTTAATATAGTTATATTTATTAGAAATAATTAAATATGACACCAAAATATGACAAATTATTTTTGGTTTTGGACAGTTATTTTTATTTATAGATTTGTTTACAAAAGAGGACACCCTCTTTGATTTGCTCATACATTGGGTTATGCCCCCCCCCCCCCCCCAGTGTGGCTATGCCTCTGAGACTATGTTAAATTGAACGAAGTGTCTTGTTTTGTATCATTACGATTAGATAAATTAGTTTTTTCACTGTTAATATAGTTATATTTATTAAAAATAATTAAATATGACAAATTATTTTTAGTTTTAGACAGTTATTTTTATTTATAGATTTGTTTACAAAAAGAGGACACCCTCTTTGATTTGTTCATACATTGGGTTATGACCCCCCCCCCCCAATGTGGCTAATGCCTCTGATTGTTAAATTGAGAATGTCTTGTTTTTATCATTACAATTTAATAAATTAGTTTTTTCGCTGTTAATATAGTTATATTTATTAAAAATAATTAAATATGAGATATAGATTTGTTTACAAAAAGAGGACACCCTCTTTGATTTGCTCATACATTGTAGTACACGTAATATAAAACGTGTTTATATCTCAGATTATGTTTTCGATTTGGAATAAAGCAAATAAATAGACGAAACTGGAGCCTTTAGGGTCGTCACAAAGGAAATGGAAATATTACTCTGTCTCCGACGACAAGTCCGCATTCGGAGCAGATTAAATCGCCTGCTCGATAATCTTCGATTAAATTCGCGTCTGGATGTGCATAGCAGCATATTTGGTTCGTGTTAAATCTTAAAAATTAAATATTTATTAGAAAATAACCTACTTTTTAATGTCTAATTGACAGACATATGCTTTTGCTATTAGATAAATAATATTTAAAAATAATGTTTGACTTACTTGGAACTACCCGACATAATTTAAAATGGAATAACAGTAAAATTATAATAATTATTATTATATAGGTAAAATAGATTTAGATCTATAGCAGTAGTTGAGAAAATAGAATTATTTTTACTTATTTATCAAATTGCTTTCAAGTTAAAAGCAAAGATAGTAAAAGTAGACTAGACATTTCTTCTTAAAAATTGTCAAAGATGACGGATAAATTTTACCACGAAGTTGAAATTGCTGACTTTTGTACATGCTAGCCCGGGTTAATCTGATCCTTACACATTTTAGAATAAAATAAAATATATAGTATCGTAAAATGGTTAGTGGTTGAATCCGAGAAAGCTAAAAAAAAAATTGATGATTCATTCTGCAAAACTTTTATACTTGAAAGATAGCAAAAAAATTAATCATCAAACTTGCTTGAATTAATTTTTGACATTTTAGTTTAATAGAACAAAACGAGAGTATATTCAAATGGACACAACATTAAAATTTCCTATGTCTGCCCTTGTCCTGTACTACAGATATACTATCATGGTGTCTATTCAGTCGAGCTGAAATCAATTATTCCCCCCATGAAGGCCTCTTTATTAGAAATAACATGCGGTTTTCGAAAGTTCAACACCCCTTTGCTCTCAAATTGTATAAAAATCAAACCAGCGCTTTGGCCAACATTTTATCCCTATGACCTCCAGAGACTGGAGCTCACTTTCAGCCACAGTCTTCCCCGCGACTTGTAACCTTTATCTGTTTAAGACCCGCACCCACAGATACTGGATCATACCCAACCCATTTTTTTAAATTTTTCCCGCCCCCCCTCCTCGGTGACCACCCGTAGTGTATGCCAAGACCCACCCCCTCTTCTAGTTTTCACGTAGTAATTCATAAATATGGTTTTAAATCATTGTTTGCAAACAGAAAATTAAAAAAAAATTAATTTGGTTCATATTTGTCTTTATTAAAACGGCGCTTGACGCCAAGAGTAATTTGAATATAGCTCGAAAAAGCGCGAGATTTCCTTAGAGGATATTGACTACGTGACGAAGACCTAAGCCCCCTCCGCCCCTGTGTGGTATTTTGAAGACCCCCCTTCTTAAAAAATGGGTTGGGTACGATCCAGTATCTGTGGATGCGGGTCTCAACCAGATGAAGGTTATAAGCCGAGGAGAAGACGGTGGCTGAAAATGTGCTCCGGTCTCTAGGGGTCATAGGGATAAAGGATATTGACTACGTAACGAAGACCTAAGCCCCACCCTCCTCCCCTGTGACCAAGCTTGGTATTTTGAAGACCCCCCCCCCCTGAACGGGTCACGTAATTTGGAGACATTCCCTACCTTCGACTCCTATCCAGCCCATAAAATCCGTTCTTCTTCTTTTTACGATGGAGGGTCCATCCCAGCCCTTTAGGGGATGCATCTTTTTGGTGTCTCACATCAATATCATTAAAAAAAATGCTTGTGGCCTATAAATATGATATTTTTCAAATTAAAGAAATAGTTATACACTGGCGGATTAATGATAGTTTAAGTCCATAGACAAATTATTTTTGAAGCCCCTCCCTTCAAATAAATAAGTACATTTTAGGTAGTAGATAAATTAAATTTTGTACTTTTGAATTATTTGAACTTATGGATTTTTCTGCCTGTTAAAAAATTAAAGGTCAATAAAAAATAAAACTTTTTAGTTTAATCTTTAATTTTTTGTTTTGTTTTTACTGATTTACTTTGTGAATTTTAGAATTAGCGAATATATTGATGAATTTTTGATTAAAATAATATATCAAGAAATTTTTGGATTTTTCTGTCTGTTAAAGGATTAAGGATAAGGTGACCAAATTTTAACATTTTTGGTAAAGTGGGACACTATTGACGGGGAGTTTATTGTCTTGTTAAAAAAAAAATAGTCTAGATAGAGCAACAAAAATTTATTATCATAGAACAAAAAAATTGTATTGTAATTTATTTTTTTAAATTTCAACATATATGTAAAATTTTCAATTATAATAAATAAATATATATATATATATATAATCTATATATATAAAATTAAGGTTTTGTCTGTACATTGCCTCCAAATCACGTCAAATTTTGGTTGTACACCTTTCAAGCGATGTTATGAACGAAAACACCCTCAACAAAATTCCTGTATGTCTGCATGTCTGTCTATATGTCTGTATGTTTCCGTGAGTTCCGCGAAAAACGATTCACGTAAAAACGACTGAAGGGGTTATTATGAAATTTCATATTTCTATCAGATGTCTTCTTGTGTTTGGGGGTCCAAATTGTTACAGGCCTTTTCTTGGCCATACACTATGTCGCCCACATTGATTATGCCTTCGCTAGCGTAGTTCACATTTGTCGCGATGTTAATTATGGTTGACTTTTGCGCACCACTTACGTTTTGACCTATATAACTTTTTGATATTATGACCCCAAAAGGGGGTTTAGGGGGAGCGATACGAAGGAAAATTATCAAATAACTCCTAAACTATTAACTCTACGGCAAATTTTATTATGAACAAAGTTATAGGGGATGTGATTTCTGACTTTTATTTAAAAAATTTCCCCCAAAAAGGGGGGGAAGGGTCAAAATGTGAAAATTCTTGCCATTGGAGCAAACTCAATCAAATTGTGTATACATAATCTGTGGGTCACTAGAAGGCTAGAAATGCAAAAACTAACGACCCAAAATGGTGGGAGGGGGTGGGGTTAAAAAATGAAAATTCTTACCCTTAGAGCCAACTTAACCAAATTTTGTATACATAATCTGTGAGTCACTAGAAGGCTAGAAATGCAAAGGGGTTCGTGGGTTGAGGGTCCAAGGGGCGTGCCCCTGGCTAGCAAGAGAAGCGAAGCGACCTAGTAATAAGTATAGTATTATAAAATTTGAAGACCCTTTATTCTTTTGCATATTTCTCATTTGAGTGATTTTTTTTTATTAAATTGCTATCGTAGCGTAGTTTAAAAGGTCAAGAAATTTATCGCAAGAACTTTTTAAATTATATTTCACCCATAATATGGCTTTCAAATCTCAACACTTAATTGTGATTTATCAGATGTCCACACTTTATTTACGGTAGAATAAAAAACCGTTCCTTGTAAGGACACCGCGTATTCCATAATTTTTAATGCATTATTGTAGGGAATATGTTTTTTTTTTTCAAAATGATGAAATGTTTCTAACCATTTCTTCTTTGTTGTCTGACAAAATTAAAAACCACTCATCCTAAGAACTTGTATTTTATCTTATTTTCTAGGAAATTTTGTTGGCTTGAAGTTTTACTTGAGCCACTTTTTTGTTAAAACTTTTATATTTGAAGATATTCAGCATTTTCCAAGACAGGACATGATCCGACCTCATTGCGTCACGGGTTACCGTTGTCCAATTAAGATGAAACTTTGCCAATCTCATTTTTTAGCCTATTGACAACTATTATGGGGATCGGCACCGCAAAAATTCGAAGAGTGGTTTCTTGTGTCCACCTAATGAGCATAATTCACTTTTTCGCCAAGTTTTAAAAATTGCTTATTTTTGACGATCGATTATGGCTAAACAACTTAACTGATTTAACTTTTACAGTAGTATTTATACGTGAAATTATATGCTATTTCATTTTGATAAGAGTAACATTTTCTATAGTCTGGATGGTTTTCGACTTATAAGCCAAATATATGAAAAAGTTCAATATTTTCGTGGTTTTTGAGGCTCTCAAAAATTTAGCACCAGCCAGAAACCGTCGCGAACCCATATAACTCTTATTTTGGATGTCTAACGTCAATTAAAATTATTTCCAGCTTGTGCATATTTATTGGCTAGTCTGTTTGCCTAGGCTACAAATATTTACAGCCTATAGATGCAACCCGCAATACAGGTCGTACCTTTCGAACGCATACTTGCCACTCGCAGGCGACACTGAGTTCCATTATGTCACTGAACTATGTGCTCATTCAGGATAGACTGAATAAAATAACCACTTAGCGAATCCCTTGGCTTTGGGCGGATACTAAATCATTTAATTATTAACGTTTGTGAACATAAATATTTATTTAACAAGTATCTGAAGTAATTAATTATAGCAATTTTATTTTTTAAAAGAATAAAAGAAATTCCAAAAATGAAATTTTTTATACATTAAAGTAATATAATAATGCTGTGTTAATTTACTCAAACAATTTTATATCTCACAAATAATACTGCCAATATTATGTAAATTTATACCATATGTTTAATTTGGAAATTGGTTATCTCCAAGTTATATCGAACTGCGAGACAAAAGAAGATTGCATGGCAATTCCTTGAGAGGCCTATGCCCGGAAGGGCCTAGTTTCATATAATTAATTGTAATTGAAGTTTTGTTTGTAATTATGTTAAATAAAGGCTTATTATTATTATTGGTAGCTATTATTATTATTATCATCTTGGTGTATTTTTAGAAACCTAAATTAACAATTTTTTAAAATATCAAATTAAAAATTTCATGTTTTTGGCTTTTCGGGCTTTCTAGTCATAAACCAATTTACGATACTACTTATTATTTTTTTTTAATTTTTCTCTACCCCGGAGTCAGATTTTAGCCGGGTGCCTTCATATATTTGATTGCACATGTTTGCGGAGCCATTTCATTCTTATTATGAATTGAGCCAGTATGCTATATTCAATTTTCTGAGGTTTAATCTTCGTGACATTCTCATTATTTAACGTAAGAATTTTCAAGGAATCACTCGTTAGTAAAATTCTTTGTGAGTCTGTATTAGAATAAACGGTCTATTTTTCTCGATATATATATTTCGGGTTACTAGCCCATCATCAGGATTTAACACTACCTTGAAATACTTGATTTTTATTAAAAATGTTTCACCTTGAACCGACACTTGACAATTTTATAGTTTAATGGAAATTTTATAAAAACATATGGTACAGTTTCCTCTCGATTCAAATAGAAATGTCAAAAGGTTTTTTTCTCAACACATATTGAATCAAAACTTTTAAAAATATATATTTATTTATACTTTTACAAGAATAAAGGAAAATTCGCTCTATGATAAGTTTTTTCTTGGGTTTCACTTTTCAGGATTATAAATTGGAAGATAAAGTGAAGACTGAATTCAATATTTAAAATAGTCTGCTTCCAATTCAGAGAAATATTTTGAGATGAATTTCTTTTTAATAAATAAATCGTTCTTTGCAAGCAAACAAGTGATAAGAGAAATGGGGAATTTATTCAAAAAATATCTTTTTTTATTTTCAGTTTGTGCGCAGGCACCGGACAAGCAACATGTAATGGAGACCATGGTGGGGATTTCGATGGTGATTCCCACTAAACTGGTGAGTTTATCTATTTTTCGTTATTTTAATTATTAATTAACTGTAGGTATAAATTATGTTTTTAATTTTTTTATTCATAAAAAATAAAATAAAGTGTAATTGGAATAAAAAGTAAAACTTTTTCAACACTCGGTACGCTGTTGTAGTTTCGATTAATTAAATATTTTAAAGAATAAATATCTAAATTTATATTGATTAATATTGATTTCGATTTAATATTTCCTTAGAGTCAAAAAGCCGCTCTTTAGTATAATAGAAATTAAGAAACTAATTTTTAATAGTCTCAAACCAGTGGCGTGCGGTCCATGAATGCTGTGGATGCGGTTCATCCCTAAAATTTCAAACATTTATAATATTTTCATAAATATAGACTTCAAAATTTCAGGAGGATCTTTAAATTTTCAAATTATTATCCGTTATTTCAAAAATATATTTCTATAAAAAACATTTTTTATTTTGAAAAGTATATTAGTTCTCGAAATGAAATAAAATTTTTTGATAGTTTATCAAGGGGCAATTAAAGTGAATTTTTCCGAAAAGGGTGCAGATAGAAGGTTTGAAGTCGCTTCCTGGTAGATATATCTTCCAGTTCAAGCATATCAAAGACAAGTTCAGACGAGTTTTAGTCGAATAAAAATTGTTCTCGCTGAGGAACTATTAAAATAGTAATAATACAAAAAAATAATAAATAAAGATGATTCGAGAATTTTCGGTCTAATTTCTAACAATTCTTAATATATGAGATCTGAAATAAGTAAGAGTGCTATAAACAAGTCTTAGCTTGCTTATACCAATAGAATTAGGAGGACTTTCTTATTAAAATAACATTTCAAAAATAAAGGGTGTTTTTATGGACAGCATCCCCAGGTTAAAAAGTCACCAACCTCCACTGTCTCAAACAGGTCTGGACTTGTATTTGCATACTATTATGGCTTGGCTCTAAATGAAGCGAGATCATTCATTCTATTTTAATACTTTTTAGTATTCCTAGACTATATTCTAATGAACGAATCGCAACACCGCAGATTTAATCATTAATGTGAAAAAACTTAAATTATATTTTACGAGATGTTAATTATTTTGTCAAAATGTCTGATAGTTAGTATACGTTATCAAATTTTTGGATGTTCTAGTTCAAAAACTAGATTGAATATCTAAACGAAATTTCACATGTGGTTTTGGTGCATTGAGAGTTAAGAGCTGATTAGATTTTCGTTGAAATTGCACAAGAAAATTAAGAAGGGGGAGGGGAGGGTTAACAAATTAAAAATATTAATTAATTTTTACTTTATTCAATGTGAAGCATGAAGAAAGTATTATAATCGGTCTCGCGGCAAGCGTGACTTCAAAGGGTCCTCAAATAAAGTCTACGGAACCCATGGTCTCAATTAAAGTCAATAAAATTATATTATTCAATTAGGTTGAATTTTAGCACGTGACGGTTTTGCCAAAAATTACATGGGTCTCGTCCAAAGTCTGATTTTTTTCATTGTGCGTGGTTGTATGGATGATGGGTGTATCGGTTTTTTTTCGTCCTCGATTTTTTCCACACCGTTGCACCGATTAAAGTGAAATTGAAACCCTACCATTATTCTAACAAAATAAAACGCTGATTAATTTTTGGTACATATCGGCCCACAAAGATTAGTACTTTATTCCAGTACTTTTTTAGTTTTTTCTAAATATCTTGAAAATGACTTGACCAATTTTGATGAAATTTAATATCCTAATTAAATACCTTGGAGACCACAAAACAGTTTAAATAAAGTTTTTAGTAAAATAATATTTTCAAGTACTTTACTCTAGAATAAGATAGTACTTTTTTTAATCTTTAAAATTTATTCATTTGATCGGTTTAATATAGCTCATTTAACTTAGCTTAAGAGTGGATAGGCTTCTCTCTGTGAAATGCTAAAAATTTGGAAGGAAATTTTATAAGTAACCATAGCAACTGCGTTGTTTTCTTATCCGTTACCTTTGCTAAAGACATAAATAATCGAAATAAAAAATAACAATCGATTCTTATCTAATACTAGAGGAATAACCTTATTGCATTCCATTTTTGGCGTTTTGACTATTAATGGCAACCTCTACTCAGTATTAGATAAGAATCGATTGTTATTTTTATTTTAAGTCAATTCCTCCATGTTTTCAACAATAGTTATTAATTATTGGATAAAAAATACTTGGTAGGTTTCACATTAAGTACCAAGTATTTTTTATCCAATAATTTAAAAAAAATGTTTCAACAAGTACCAACACCAAATTCCTTAAAAACTATAGTTACTAATAATAACCGAAACGTCAAAAATACAATGTAGAATGGTTATTTTTCGATCACTATTTTTTAATTTAAGTCAACATGCACTGCAAATTGCAAGTGATATCTGATTAATAATAAAGGAATAAACATATTAATATTTCAAATAACTTTGGATAAATTAGGCTGGATATTGGACTTGAGAAAATAATTAAAAGCCAAATTTCAAAAAGTTGCAACACGTTTCGTCGTATATTTTTCGACTTCTTCAGGAAATTTTTAGGATCAGCTTTCTCGTTGATAGATATGTACAGACCATTAGACTGGATTTTGCAATGACATAATTGACAAGGCTTAAACAAACTTAATATAAAAGGTATTAAACAAAATAAATATAAATCTCAAACAAAATTGGGTAAAGTTTAGCAACGATCCGTTGCAGTTTATTTGTGTTAAAGTTGGCAATTAAAAACCTTGGACTGTTAAATAAACCTAAATTCTTCTTGTCCTTAGCAAATATTTATTTAGAAAAACTTGGATATGCATGTTTCTGCAAATACTCTCTCGTCATCATCAGTCCTCAGTTCTAGAGATAGTGCATTGGTAACTCTTCTTTTTTTTTTTATTTTTTTTTATTTTTTTTATTTTTTTACATATAATTTTCATTTTCTTCCCTTATAATATACATCACTTAAACCATTTTTTACATTACTGGCAAAAGTTCTATTGGTGTGATAAATTTATAGCCTGCTGGAAATAATTTCGCAGCATGGGGATACATCAGTTTATACGATTGGCGAATCGTGGCCTCAGCAACTCCGGTAACTTCTCCGATCTGTTTTTGATTTCGTCTTTCTCTTGATACCTGAAAGAGATTAAAAATAAATAAATAATATGATAAATTATAAATAAGTACAACTATTTTATAAAACAATCTAGAGGCCTTTATTAAAAATCCAGACATTTCAAGGAGAAATTCTTCCTTTATCAATGGAAATTATTATTTATGAGGCAACAAACTTTATAAACTAATAAATTAAATAGACTATTAAGGAAGTACTTTCGCGACAATCCACACAAAAAGTTTTAACCTCCATACAGGGTATGGTCAAGTATTGTAATCGTGCATGTAAAAAGTGGGTTTTTTTCTTCTTTTTTTTTTATTAAAAAAATTGAGCGAAACCATGAAATTTTGGTCTACAAAAAAGCTCTAATAAGTGAAAATCGAAAAAATTATATTTTTCGAGATAACAATTGCTTTGTCAAAATGTCTATAAGTCTGTCTGTTAGTCTGTGCTTTACCAAATTTTTGCGGACGAGCTAGCTCAAAAACTAGTGGGAATATCGAAACCAAATTTCACACGTATTTTTGGTCCATTGAGGTTAAGAGCTGATTAGATTTTGGTGCATATCGACACAAAATTAAGGGGGGTGGAGGGGGGGGGTTAAAAATTAAAAATCCAGGCCATTTGAACAAACTCAATCAAATTTTGTATACATAATCAGTGGGACCCCAGAAGTCTAAAAATGCAAAAACTAATTCCCCTTACATGATTATAAATAATTTTATTAAATATAAATATAAGTGCATGAGGGGCCAGGTATGGTAAAGTCAGTGTGGATGAGCACAACAGAACACGTCAGCTTATTTTAACGTGACTGTACTTCTCACACTACTATATCCTGTTTATAAATGGATCATTTCCAAGCCATTGATCTTATATCCCCCACTAAAAATAATCGGCCAAATATGTTTTTTTTATTTTTTATCAAAACTACGAGCTAAATAATTTCAATTTTTTTTAAGTTACTCCGAATATATTATTCTAACAAATATTAGTTTTTCATCAAGATGGTGAAAGTCCTTCAATGAAAAAAAATAAAATAAGTAATGATCATTTTCCCACCCTTTCCCAATCTACGATATGTAAAAGATTTCATTTTTAATTGTAATTATTTCATGTTTGGTTTGGTAAATCGTCTTCAAATTTTAACAGTTTATTTATTATGCTTTTAATGACTTATATTCTAAGTTTCGAAGACTTCTTGAATTTTTGTATTTGTGAAATAACTAGCTTAAGAAACGAATTTATTTTATTTAGGGAGGAATCAAAGATTTTAGTAGAAAGATTTTTACATTTCATATGAGAGGGCTTCGTCCCTTCAGGAATTGAACCCAAGCGCTAACTTGCTTGCCAAGAAGTTATACAAACCCTTAAGACAAATCTCTCTCCGATATTCAACATATATAAGAAGTAAGTTAGCGCTTGAGTTCGATTCCTGAGGGGACGAAGCCTCCTGATATGTAATGTAAAAATATTTCTACTAAAATCTTTGATTTATCCTAAATAAAATAAATTGTTTTTTTTTTTTTTTTTTAGGTTAAAAATAAAATAAAATGAGAGAGTCTTCTGTTTTTTAAATAAAATAATTTTTAATTATTTCTAGAGACTATAGTTTCGAAGGCATTGCCTTCATCATCAGTTCTATCACAAATATTTTATTCAACTAATAAATTGGTTTCTTAATAATTTATAATTTGAAAGTTTATATTGGGAAAATAAGGACAAGTTTTTTATGTGTGACTTTTTTATTTATCCACCAACGTTTCGTCGACTTTGCCGACTTCTTCAGGGCTTCTATAATTATAAGAACATTCTTGATATTAATTTACAAAAGTACAGTCAGAATCCAAAAACATACATGTATCAATAGTTTCACCAAATAATATGTCACACATTCGTTTAAATTTTCTTATTACCTTCGTTACCATTGAAGGCCATCAGAATACAATTTTCAAAAGATATTTGGCACATTCACAAAAAACACAATTTTTTCTCTTTTTAATAACAACCTTATCAATACAGAACAGCAATCACTTCTTACAAAAAATAGAATAGAATATTTTTACTTTTTATCCCTATATACAAAAATCTCAACCTCAGAATAAATTAAACTTATATATTAATAAAATATATGTCAACGACACCAAGTCAACTTATTATTAGATGAAAAAAATATCCATTAGAAATCTATTTTTATTTTCAACATCTAATTACATTTATTTTTGAAATTTTTTTATTATTATTTATTCTTTAACTTTTTATTTTTATCTTTATACCTGTCTAGCAAAAAACTATATATGCCACTTAAATTCTGGGTGTCTGTTCTAAAATTCACTGTATCATTTAACGAAATGTGAATCATTTCACTTATTGTTCTTTTAAAATAAATAATGTCCTTATTTTCCCAATATAAACTTTCAAATTATAAATTAAATTATGGACGGAAATGATAATAATTTCTTAATAATATTGTCCTGGGTTGATTTTAGAAAAATTCCGTCTATTTTCAAAAAAAAAAAAAAAAAAAATGACGCTTAAATCAATTATTTAAATAGAGTATTTTCTTTAGGTAGATTTCGAAGAAATATGCCTATTTCACTCACTCTCATGAAGCGACTTCCAGAAAATTTCATCATAGTTTTTCCGATCATGGTCCCTAGACCCCAAAACCACCCTCCATTCAAAAGTTTATATATGTTCGTCCGCCTCCGTGGTGTAATGGTCAGAGTAACTGACTGGCAACCCGGAGGTCTCGGGTTCGATTCCCGGCTATACCCAGACATTTTTTCTGTAAGTATAGGGTCTGGTAATAAAAATTAAGTGGGAGATAAATTTAACCGAATTTATCGCGCGGAGAATTTACCACTGCTCGAAGCCCCTAAAACCTTAGTAAATTGGATATTGAATTGTATCTAAGTTTCTGAGATTGGCTCGTGATCCCGGCTTCTTTTCCTTCTACTCTGTTCTTTTCACGATGGAGGGGCCAGCCCATACAGGCCTTTAGGGGATCCACCTTCTGGTGTATCTCCTTCTCACATCAATATCATTAAAAAAAAAAAAAAAAATATGTTGCAGTAAAAACCAGTTTTTATGGAGAACGGGTTCTTACTAGTTAAAACGCGTTTCATGGAATACCTTTGTGGCAACCAGAATTTACTGATGTTGGTTGAGTTTGTTTCAATGGTCTAGAATCTTCATTTTTACCTTCCGCCTCATTTTAGGTGTTTATTTCCAAAAAATTTTAAACGAAAATGTCAAAATTAAAAGCAAAGTTATAGAGGATGTAGCTTTTGACATTTTCGTTTAATCAATTTTTGAAAATAAACACTTAAAATGAGGCGGAAGATCAAAAATGAGATTCTTGACTGCAAATCAAACTCAACCTACATCACTAAATTCTAGTTGCCACAAAGGTATTCCGTGAAACACGCTTTAACTAATAAGAACACGTTCTTAATAAAAACTGGTTTTTACTGCAAGATGTATATATATAGGTATGTGGAAGGGTATGTATTTTAATTTTTTTTTTTTATTTAATGTCACCGGGAACAAAGCCCATTTAGACAGCACATAAGTAAAGTGTTAGTAGGGTTAGTGAGGGAGCCGAGTTTTCAGCCGGTATAAATTTTTATTTGCCAGCCAGGATCGAACCCCGGCCCCCCACTTCAACATCGTCATAATCGATCGATGCCGAAGCGAGGCCAATGCGTTAGCTGACTGAGCCAACCCGACTCCCCTATTTTAAATTTAAAACTCAAACAAGTTCATTATGCACCCACCATTTTATAATCTAAGGTAAAAACTTACATTAAAGTGATCTTCACAGAAGTAAATTGTAGTATTTAGAGATATAGCTGTTTGATCTCCCTTTGCAAGATTAAGACACTTATTTCGGATTTTTCTCTTGTGTGGAACAAATAACTTGCTAAGTTTTTTTATGAGTTATCGCACTGAGGGACCGCACAGTTCTTTTTTTTTTACTTTAAAATTCACATCTAATAGACAAAATAATTAAAATTATTGCACTAATAACACATTTGACACTGTTGAGAAGTTGAAATAAAGCTGGTGTGACGTCACAGCAGTAGGCTTTGAAAGGCTTGTAAGGTAGACGTTGTTTTTTTACCTGAGAAGCCATATAAATTGTTGTCGCAAATTTGTTATCGCACTGAGGGACCGCACAGTTCTTATTTACTTTAAAATTCATATCTAATACACAAAATAATTAAAATTATTGGACTAATAACACATTTGACACTGTTGAGAAGTTGAAATAAAGCTGCTGTGATGTCACAGCAGTAGGCTTTAGGCTTGTAAGGTAGACGTTGTTTTCTTACCTGAGAAGCCATATAAATTGCGGCTGCGGAAACTGAGACGGGGGATCGCCCATGGACAATGAAGAGCTCTATTGCCTTTTCTGCAATATGTGTAGCGGCTCTTAGAACAACATTTGGTAGTTCTGCAAAATAATTTATTATTATAACACATTAGTATTTGAATAAATATTCCTCAAAAAATAAGATTTCTTACCTAAATTTGCACAGAATCGAGACATGAAATCAGTAGTTGTGACTAAATCCACTTTAGTTTCAATCGCCTTAAGAACCAATTTAAAACATCGCCCAATTTCTTTCTTACTAGTTCTACTAATTGCACAAATTTCCTGAAAAATAAAAATTATTATCATGTTAATTAAATTTAATAATTTATTCTTTAAAAAACATATAAAACAATTTATTATTTAATTATTTTTTTGTAGGGCCTCCACATCTGCCTTTATAGCCCTCCGATCCTCCCACACCGGATGAGTGGCTCGGGGTGTGCCCACAGCAGAACGGTAAAATACCTTTGTAGGCTGAGGCAGTTAATTATTAAGGCAAACAATTTAAAATCGAGTTCACTGGGTTGAAAGTCAATAAAAAACTAGCAATAATAATTCTGGTCAGTGGGATAAAATAATAAATATTGGTAAATAAAAATAAACTGCAACGGATCGTTGCTAAACTTTATCCAAATTCATTTGAAATATTAATATGTTTATTCCTTTATTATTAATCAGATATCACTTGCTATTTGCAGTCCATGTTGACATAAATTTAAAAATAGGGAATGATTCTCATTTAACAGTCGAGAAATAACCATTCTACATTAGATTTTTGACGCTTCGATTATTATTGGTAACAATTGCTGAAGACATGGATGAATCGACTTAAAATCAAAAATAACGATCGATTCTTATCTAATACCAGAGGAATAACCTTATTGCATTCCATTTTTGAAGTTTTGATTATTAATGGCAACCTCTACTGAAAACGTGGAAGAATCGACTTAAAATCAAAAAGACTAAATTCTTTTATGGAACAACTCAAGCTTGCTAAACTTTATCCAAATTCATTTGAAATATTAATATGTTTATTCCTTTATTATTAATCAGATATCACTTGCAATTTGCAGTTCATGTTGACTTTAATTCAAAAATAATGATCGATTCTCAATATAATAGTCGAGGAATAACCATTTTATATTGGCTTGAGCTTGAGTTGTTTACCATAAAGAATTTAGTCTTTTTGATTTTAAATCGATTCTTCCACGTTTTCAGTAAGGTGCCATTAATAGTCAAAACATCAAAAATGGAATGCAATAAGGTTATTCCTCTAGTATTAGACAAGAATCGATCGTTATTTTTATTTTAAGCAGATTCCTCCATGTCTTCAGCAATGGTTACCAATAAAAACCGAAACGTCAAAAATCCAATATAGAACGGTTATTCCTCAAGTACTAGATGAGAATCAATCGCTATTTTTGATTTTAATTCGATTCCTCTATGTCTTCAGCAATGGTTACCAATAAAAACCGAAACGTCAAAAATCCAATATAGAATGGTTATTCGTCAAGTACTAGATGAGAATCAATAGCTATTTTTGATTTTAAGTCGATTCCTCTATGTCTTCAGCAATGGCTACCAATAAAAACCGAAACGTCAAAAATCCAATATAGAATGGTTATTCCTCAAGTACTAGATGAGAATCAATCGCTATTTTTGATTTAAAGTCAATTCCTCCATGTCTCCAGCAATGGTAACGGATAAAGAAAACAACGCAGTTGCTATGGTTACTTATAAAATTTCCTCCCAAATTTTTAGCATTTCACATCGAGAAGCCTATCAATTCTTACTTAAGTTAGGTTGAATGACCTATATTAAAACGATCAAATGAATAAATTTTAAGGAATTTAAAATAAAATTTTTTAAAAAGTACTATCTTACTCTAGAGTAAAGTACTTTAAAATATAATTTTACTAAAAACTTTATTTAAGCTTTTTTGTGGTCCCAAGGTACTTAATTAGGATATTAAATTTCATCAAAATTGGTTAAGTCATTTTCCAGATATTTAGAAAAAACTAAAAAAGTACTCAAATAAAGTACTAATGTTTGTGGGCCGATATGTACCAAAAACTAATCAGCGCTTCATTTTCTTAAACTAATGGTAGGTTTTCAATTTCATTTCAATCGGTGCAACGGTGTGGAAAAAATCGTGGGCCAAAAAAACGATAACATCCATCCATCCATCCATCCGCACGCACCAAATGAAATGAAAAAATGGCACTTTTGGACCTCTCGACGAGACTACTTGTAATTTTTGGCAAAACCGTCACGTGCTAAAATTCAACCTAATTGAATACTTCAATTTGTGACTTTAATTGAGTCCATGGGTTCCGTAGTCTTTACCTGAGGACCCTTTGAAGTCGCGCTTGCCGCCAGACCGATTACAATACTTTACCCATGCTTTGCATTGGATAAAGTAAAAAAAATGAATAAAAAATCAATGGGATAGAAATAAAAAAAATTAAAATAAACAATAAATTTAATTAATTAATTAATTAAAATTAAATCTGAGGGCAATCTGACATTAAGAGCCGACCTGACCCATTCCCCTAGCAGGGCAGCGGTAGCAGTTTCACCGTCCTGGGCAAAATGGTAAAATGACGCCTCTTTATAACAAAAATTAAAAGATATATCCTAAACCCTCCCAGGCTTAGTAATAAAATAAAATGTGAGCATAAAAATTGGTATTAAAAATGTTGAATTTTTTTATTAAAACAAATAGTCCATTTCAATTGTGTTTTAACCGGGAAAGTTTTGGGGTAGTTTCTTCGACCCTCTATGTTTTTGGGTGTGCTGAATCCGAATCTGAGGTTTGATAACAAAATTTCATGACGGAACATTGTCAAAAATGCAAAAAAAAGGTAAACAAATCTCCTTTCTAGTTTAAAAATGTATAGAGTGTTCTTTGTCAAAAAGGTGCTCTTTCATGGTCAAAATGGTAAAAGTGTGAGTTTTTGGGATTTGCGGAAACAAAAACATTACTACAATTTTCAATTAGCCCTGAGCCTGAACGGTCAGTCGGAGAAAAGATCTAAATGATGAAATTTGTAGGAAATTTTATTAACTTTTATTTTGAATGGGATGATTATATACGAAAAAAAAATTTGCATATTTTTTTCCATTTTTTGACAATGTTCCGTCACGAAATTTTATTAGCAAACCTCAGATTCGGATTCAGCACACCAAAAAATATATAGGTTCAAGAAATCAAAACTACTCCAAAACTTTCCCGTGAGGGACCCTTTAGAGAAACTGGACTAAAAAGGTACTTCAAGAAATTAAAAAATAACATGATTCTTGATTAAACATATAAAATATATTTAATTACGGTTAGTTTGCCATAAGAAAAGGTTTGTCGTTGCCGTTACTAATCCCATGAACCCTGCCATTGGGGGGTTCTGACCACCTCACCCCGTGGCTACGCCTCTGCATGAAACACTAAAGTGGCCAAAAAATTGACGGATTTGAGCGTTTTCCAAAAACATCCTGTAGAATCTATTCAAATATTTGTTTAGAAAAGCTGACTATTTTTTAATTATTAGTTACTCTCCTTACTTTTACAACACACTTTTCAAAAACGTAAGGGAACGAACCCAACTTACGTGACCCACTTTTTACAACTTTTTACTCCCCTCACTGACCACCTGTAGTAAATGCCAAGACCCCCACTCTAGAAAGTTTAGAAAGAATAGAACTAGAACTAGAACGTTTTCACGTAGTAATTCATAAATATGATTTTAAATCATTTTTTGCAAACAGAAAGTTAAAACAAATTAATTTGGTTCATATTTGTCTTTATTAATACGACACTTGCCGCGTGACGCCAAGAGTAATTTGAATCTAGCTCGATTAATTTTTAAGAAAAAAATAAAACCGACTTCAAAAATTAAATGCAACAAATAAAATACACTAAAAGGTAGAAAATAATTATTACCTTATTTAGTTACAACTAAACGACGAAATATTAACATGAAAATACTTTTTGAAGTCGGTACCAAACAAACTATACCTATAAGCGAGCATACCCTCCAAACGTACTAAGTAAGATCTGCCGAGTGCGATTCATAAAAGGTATATGTTTGGCTACCGACTTCAAAAAGTAATTTCATGTTAATATTTCGTCGTTTAGTTGTAACTAAATAAGATAATAATTATTTTATACCTTTTAGTGTATTTTATTTGTTGCATTTAATTTTTTGAAGTCGGTTTTTATTTTTTTCTTAAAAATTATTTTTATTTTTTCTTTTTAGTGATGTTATTAATAGTGATCATATAATCAGAACTTGACCAAATTAATATGACACCATCCCTAAGATACCCCTTTCGAATAAAAAGAATCATCGAAATCGGTTCATAAACAAAGAGGTTAGGTCTAAACAAACCTAACATAAAAGGTCTAATACCTATGAAAAAATCGAAAAAAATGGGACCAATCGAAGCTAGACTGGACCCAATGCAAAAATTTTTCTTCAAAATCGGTTGACAATTGGCGGAGATATGAGGTAGCATAGGCACAAAAAAAACTCAGTCGAATAGAGAACCTCCTCCTTTTTTGAACCCGGTTAAAAAAGAGCAAAGATTTCCCTAGAGGATATTGACTACGTGACCAAGACCTAATCCCCCCACCCCTGTGACCAATCTTGGTATATTGAATACCAGCCCCCTGAATGGGTCACGTAATTTGGATACGTTTCCTAACGCACTCTACTTCACTAGTAACCAGCCTCTAAGGTAATTATTACATAAATAAAACAATCCAAACTAGTACCGTAACCATTTTTTATCGGGAGTTTATTATGCTTGTGAGCCGATTTCAACATGAAATGTTTTGATATTTTATCTATATTGCTCAGTTTTTGGTTCGGCTTTGGATTTGAGTCACACCAATACATATTTTGAAGTGAGTTGGTATCTATACTTTTACCATGTTAGTTCTGTAAAACATATTAAAGCAAATTTTATTAAAAGTTCCATCTATGAATTTGCCCCCAGAAGAAATCAACAAGATGATCATGCTTATTTGCCACAGCGATGCATCT
>JALMQS010000803.1:672527-709582 GCA_024734495.1 Forficula auricularia
AAAAGATAAACCTGTTTTTAATTTTATTAAAAAAATTAATAATCTATTTTCAAAATTTATTTTTTGACACCTGACTGACGTCAACATATTCAATAATAATTGAAAAACTTCCTGTCTCACTCCGGTTACAGATATGAACTGTTTCTCATTTTTAATCGAAGTATAACCTCGGAATCCAGATGAAAAAACTTCTACGTCAGGTCCACAACTTTTATCTTTTGTAATTACCCTGTTTCTTAAATTATTAGTTGATGAAATTGTTGCTTGAGTAGAAACACTATTTGATTAACGATCAAAGTCACAAGAGAATATAAAATAATCATTTATCTGCTCCAATGATATAACTTGAACTGATTTATTAGATTTTTCAAATGGCTCATTAACACTCATTCTTAACTGAAGGTCTGCACATAAATTATTTACTTGTTCCTGTTGATCACTAACAAAATGAATGAAGTTTCAGATACTGTTTTTCTTTTTTTCCAACTGTTAAAACGATCGAATTTAAGATGTGAATGATCTTTTCGTTTATATTTCGAAGGAAAAATTGTCGGATAACATGCTGGATGACGAGGATCTTCTGATTTATTGCCACCAATGAAATGGTCACTGCATATTCTTTAGTTACTTGTAGGTTGCCATGGAGTACCATCCAAACTAAAAAATTAATAAAAATGTATAATAATAAATACAGATTTATTTTCCAAATAGATCAACTTACTTGATACGATTTACTGCTTTTATCCATTTTTTTCGCTGTTCTAATAAATAAGGTTTAGATGGAAAAGAATAAAACTTTATGTTTAAATCCGTTTTACTGTACGTATTGTGACATAATACAATACAACATCCGGTGTTACCAGATCTTGATTTTTTTTAATGATATTATCACTCATTATTACTCAATTTTTATTAAATAATAAATATTTATTGGTTTACATTGAATACTTTGACCAGTAAACTTATATCAAAGCATGTATACAAACAACTCTATCTCAAATAGATGCTTATAAAGTTGCCTGAAGAGGCGCCACTAGTCTTCACGCAGGTTCTCTATAGACCACACCACCAGGATATCATCCACATTGCGCTTCCAGAACATTATATATTGGAGGTAGCTGTTATTGGGACTTAAAATAGTATCCTCGAAGTGTGACATGTAAATTTCAGCTAATAGTGTGCTCAAGGGGCTTCCCAGTGGGAGTCCATCGTTTTGTTTGTAGAAAGTGTTATTAAAAAGGAAATAATTTTGATCTAGACATAGGTAAATTAATTTTTGAATATCTATTATTTTTGGGGGGTCCTGGATGGTGTTCCTTAAGAAATTGAGTTAATATATTTTTTAGATCAATGATAGGAATGGAAGGGAATAAATTTTTAACGTCAAATGAAATTAATTGGTGTGAGTTATATATTTTAATTTGATTGAGAGAATTTACTAGTTCTATTGAACTGGAATAATAATAATAATAATAATTTTATAAAAATAGAACTTTGTAGTATACTAAGAGAGAGCTACCAATATTTTAAATATATTTATATGGATGGATCAAAGAAAGAACTCGAATCCCACACAGGGGGTGCATTTTATCACGAAAACACAGGTTTTTACAAACAGTTTAAATTGAGGAAAGATGTATCTATATTTACAGTCGAAGCGATGGCTATTCTCAAGACTTTGGATTATATCAATTCTTGTAAAAACTGTGAAAAATTCTTGATTATTTCCGATTCAAAAAGTGTACTTTTATAGATATGTAAAATTTTGGAAAAAAAATCATAGAATTATTTAATAAATCAAATAATAAACAAACTAATAGAAACTAAAAAGGATATAAGATTTTTATGGATTCTAAATCATATGGGAATCAAAGGAAATGAAAAAGCTGATAAACTAGCAAAGGTTACGATACAAATAGGAAAAATATTCGAAATAGAAATTCCCAAACCAGATATTGCTTCTAAAATTAAAGGAAAAATATTGTCATCATTTCAATAAGAATGGAGAGAATCGAGCAAAATCAAAGGCTCACATTTATACAAAATTATGACAACAATACCCAAAAAACCGTGGTATAATGATAGTGTTATAACAATCAATAGAAAAATTAAATCTCTCCTAATACGATTAAGATTGGGACATACAACAACTCCTAAACACCTATTCCAAATAAAATAAAGGACAATCCTTATTAACCATCTTGTACTAAATTGTATAAACACAAAGCACAAAATTGATAAATTTTTTTCTGAAATTTCACGATGTATTTCTTTTCCAATGAGCGTAGAAACCGCTTTATATCACTCAATGAAAATGAAATGACTAAAGAAATAAAAAATTAACAATTTCACTTAAATTATTTATATAAATTGAACATTTTGAATGAATAAATTAAATGAGTTACTCCTATATTAAGTACAAATGATGGCCAAATGGTGACCACCGAGGCCAAAGAAGAAAAAAATAAAGTAAAAATTAGTTCTATTGAATTTTTAATGGAATGTGTGGGGGTGAATGTTTCTAACAACAGGTTGTCTAGGTATTTGCAAATTTTATAGCCAGGGTCATTTACCAGTATGAGCCTATGGGTCTAAAGGGGGTATTAATTTAATGTATTTCTGGGAGGCCATAAAGAATTGGGATTTTTGGATTCATGCATTTGAGGTGGAAAGATTCGCATTTGGTTATGAGCTTATCGGACAATTCATTCAATACTTGCCTGACTTGGGTTTGGTATTTTGGATTTGGGTCCGATTTTAATATTGTCGTATCGAGCTGAATTCTTCCATCTTTTTAATCTATTCTTCTTTCTTGACGATTGCAACTGATTGTCTTTTATCAGCTTTTGCTATTAGGTTGTTATTTTCAATGTTTTTTTTTTTTTGTTTTTGTTTTTTGGCTTTTCGGCCTTTCTAACCATAAGCCATTTTACGATACTATATATTTTTTAAATTTTGTCTCTACCCCGGGGTTAGATTTTAGCCGAATGCCTCGAGTCGGATTCGAACCCGGGTCCACTTGGTTAGCAGGATGATACGCTACCGACTAGCCTATCTGACCCCCCCCCCCCCCATATTTTCAATGTTGGATTTTAAATTTTGGATATTTTTCAATTCTCTATTGTTGGTGTTGTGTTGAGTTTTCTTAAGAGTTTTTTTTTAATTTTGAGGGCTAATTCAGTTTTGAATTCAATAGGCTGGCCTATAAGGGCTAGTTCTGAGTCTATTGGCGGTGGAAAAAATGGCTCTAGAATTGATAATCTGTGTCGGTGCATATTTTAATCCATTGTTCAAGATGTTCATTTCGATAGGATCGAATCCTGTGTTTATTATGTTTCATTATAAACCAACACCGATTTTCCTAAATGTTATAAATAATTAAATTTACATAAATGGTAGGTAATTTGTATATTCATTTATTTATTGGTGTTTCTATAGATTGTTAGTACCTGGAGCCACCGAGCGATGCATGGTAACCAAATTAAAAAAAATATAAATATATATAGTACACGCCCCTGCACCCCCGCCCCCGAAACGACGCAGCTCGCCCCCACCACTGCAACCCCCACTCCGCCCACACTACCCCAACACCGCCCCCGAAACCCGCACCTCGCCCCCCACAACTGGATCCCACCCCCTGCACCTCCCACAATCACTCGACCCCACATCCAGTTTTTGCATTTCCAGCTTTCTAGGGATCCACATATTATGTGTATACTGTATTTGTTTACTCGTTTAGCAATTTGGCCACATTCGTTCATATTGATAAACATTATAAAAAATAAATAGGAAAATAATAATAAAAAATAATCGTATAGGATCTGAAATAAAAACAAAATTAAATAATATTTGTTTCCAAGTTATATAAAAATAAACTGCAACCCCACTCCGCCCACACTACCCCGTTGCTAAACTTTATCCAAATTCATTTGAAATATTAATATGTTTGTTCCTTTATTATTAATCAGATATCACTTGCAATTTGTAGTTCATATTGAAATTAATTCAAAAATAATTCTCATTTAAGAGTCGAGGAATAACCATTCTACATTGGATTTTTGACGTTTCGGTTTTTATTGGTAACCATTGCTAAAGACATAGAGGAATCGACTTAAAATGAAAAATAGCTATCGATTCTCATCTAATACTTGAGGAATAACAATTCTACATTAGGTTTTTGACGTTTCGATTATTATTGGTAACCATTGCTGAAGACATGGAGGAAACGACTTAAAATTAAAAATAACGATCGATTCTTATCTAATACTAGAGACCTTATTGAATTCCATTTTTGATGTTTTGACTATTAATGGAAATCTCTACTGAAAATGTAGAAGAAACGACTTAAAATCAAAAAGACTAAATTCTTTTTTGGTAAACAACTTAAGCAAAAAAATGGCACTTTTTGGGCTCTCGGCGAGATCCCAGGTAATTTTTGTCAAAACCGTCACGTGCTAAAATTCAATCTCATTGAATACTTCAATTTGTGACCTTAATTGAGACCATGGGTTCCGTAGTCTTTACCTGAGGACCTTTTGAAGCCACGCTTGCCTCGAGACCGATTACAATACTTTCCCCATGCTTCGCATTGGATAAAGTAAAAAAGTTTTACTTCAATCGAGCGTAAAGTTTACACTCACTAATTTTTTAATTTTTGGCCATTTAAGGGGGTTGGCATCGCTCATAGGTGAAAATATTTCAAGTAAATTTATAATATTTCTCATTAATATCTCAAAGAATAATTGATATATTAACGAGAATTGTTTTGATTTCGCTTTTTTGAAAAAGATATGTATCTAGTGAGACTACTGCGGATGATGCTATTGGAGTCTTCGGAGTCTTAAGTCTGGACCTAGAGAGAAAAAGATGTGATCCATTTAGCTACAATCCAACGTCATTTTGCGTATAGCCCCCATGACATTCTGATGGGGGAGGGAGGGGGGGCTCTGACCCCCCCCCCCACTCCCACACCTTTTCTACCCTCTGATTGTGTCTATTCTGTAAGCAAGTGTAGTACAACAAATGTGTCGGTAAATCAAGTTTAAGAATTAGAACTTCTATTGTTATCACTGCCCATTGTTATTTAAATTAAGAAATATTTGTTCATTTATTGTATGTAATGATTTAATCATCATTCGAGCAATGTTAATTGGAATAATTTCAAGCCCTTATTTGATAACTTGGCACTGCATGAGCGTGTAGAAGTTTAGCGTTTTTACTGAAATTCACTGCACTTTTACTCTAAATGTAGTTGAGTCTGGCCATAATTTTTTTGTGAGATATTTCTATTTGTATACAGAACATTTTGTAAATTTTCAATTTTTTTCAAAAACTCCTTTTTCAAATATTGACCTGTGGAAATTGACATTTAAAGGGTTTCGGTCATTTTTGAAAAGCTCTAGAAAAAAACGAGTGCATTCTCAGGACTAAAACTTATACTTTTTTTTTTTTTAATGATATTGATATGAGAAGGAGTTACACCAGAAGGTGGATACCCTAAAGGCCAGTATGGGCTGGCCCCTCCATCGTGAAAAGAACAGAGCAGAAGGAAAAGAAGCCGGGATCACGAGCCAATCTCAGGAACTTAGATACAATTCAATATCCAATTTACTAAGGTTTTAGGGGCTTCGAGCAGTGGTAAATTCTCCGCTCGATAAATTCGGTTAAATTTATCTCCCACTTAACTGCAGGTAGTTATATAAGTATACAACAGAGAAATAACTTATTTTTAGTGAGTCTCTTTTTCTTCATAAAAATTTATGGATTTAAAAAGTAATGATTTATACATTTTTACAGGAAGAGTTTGACTGGTTCTCTTGCATGATAGAAAAATTAAAATAATGTATACCTGAAGTTCATTTCATGTTGAACACACTAGTTTTTTTAATTATTCTGCTATCTTTAAAAATAGCTTGGAAATTAAACTTTCCGCAAACCACGTTTTTTATTAAAATATGCCCAAACACCATTTTAAAATGCTTGCCAAAAAAAAACTATGACATATAAATTTTTTTCAAGTGCTGTTTTGTGACTGTCTACCTATAGGGAACTCATGATAAAAAAATCAGAAAAATATAAAATCATGAGCAACATTACCTGGGTGAATTGAAATGGAATGACCCATATATAACAGCTTAGATTCCAAATTCATTTGGTGATCCATCCGAATGTCATGCGGGCTATACGCAAAATGACGTTGGATTGTAGCTAGATGGATCACATCTTTTCTCTCTTGGTCCAGACTTGAGACTCCGCATAGTCCAATACCATCATCAACAGTAGTCTCGTAAGATATATATCTTTTTCAAAAAAGCGCGGTCAAAACAATTATCATTAAATTTATTTAACATCATTATTTCAAGTTAGAAATATATAAGTTCAGATATTATTTTCACTCAATATTTTACAAAAATCACCTACATTTGATTCGCGAATGAATCAAATGTAGGAAACATTCGATTAATATTAAATTGAAAGTTTTTGATACATCTCAATTCAACATTTAAAGTGTTGGCTACCGTGAGTGTGATTTTGAACTTTGAAACATAGATAAAATTTAGAATGCTGTTTGGTTATTTATACACTACTTAGAAGAAATATCTCTCTCTCTCTCTCTCTCTCTCTCTCTATTTTAATGAGCAAATATTTTTTATTATGTCAGATCCTAACAAGTAAGTTAAAAATTAATTTTAAATATTATTTATTTAATACTAAAATCGGATATTACAAATGAGCTTATGTTATAATAAATATTGATTTTTTTAGACATATCGGCAACAGAATCTGTTGCTATGAACATCCTTACGGGGATTTAATCGAAGACGATAGAGCAGGCGACCTAATATGCTCTGAATGCGGCCTTGTTGTTGGAGACAGGTAATATTTTTATTTTTATTGAGGTCCTTAAGACTGGATTATGTCTATTTGATTTTAAAACTTAAGCATATGATTATATTATGAGTATGTGGGGAACACAAAAACTCTCGAGACCAGTATCGCTTCAAACAACCTGTACATATTCCTTTACTATTTGTAAATAAAGATATTATTAAACGTTTTCAGATTTGTTTAAGGACGTTGCCTAATAAATCGATTTTCTTGCAATCCTTTTAAAACTTTGATTACACATATTTATAAGTGTCCTTTATATATAGAAATTTATATTATATTATTATATATAGAAATTTTTTTCATTAGACCTTGCGGGGCTAAATTTGTAAATATTGAACATTGAAATTTGGATATTTAACACGCGAACCCTATCCCGATTGATGTTAAAGCGACTGTTTTATTAAATAACAATCGAAATTTTCTTAAAATTATTTTGAAAAAGTGAGAATCATTAGCTGAAGATATAACAAATATTTTCCTGTTAAAATAATTGTATCAAGCGGTATTCGTTTTGTATGAAAAATGTTAAAAGTTAGGTACTTTTGATATTTTTCTACTAAAATCAATTAATTTTTCTTTATCTAAAAAACTTCTGCAGCTTGTGCATTTGAGATTTTTAGCTAATTCTCTCAACCTAACTATACTGTTCTCATCTGGAATTTTACATTGAGCTGTTTCATGAAGTGTTTTTTTTTTTTTTTATTAGTCTTTTAGCGTCAGTAAGAATGCAATGTTGCCAGATCCAAGAAACGACGCAGTGAAAATATTTTTGCCTTTCTCTGCATGTGAGAGTAGGGTAAAGGGCGAACTGCTTCTGAGCTATATTAGGGAACGTCCTCTCTTTCCCCTACTCTTATATGCGCAGAAGGGTAAAAAGATTTTCACTGCGTCGTTTCTCGGATATGGCAACATTGAATTCTTACGGACACTAAAAGACAAAGAATAAAAAGAAACAGCTCAATCCGAAGTTCCAGATGAGAACAGTATAGTTAGGTTGAGAGAATTAGCTAAAAATCTCAAATGCTCCAGCTGCAGAAGTTTTTTAGATATGGAAAAATTGAGTGATTTTAGTGCGACGTTGCCAAGTCGCCATCTCTCATCTCTCACTTGCCATATGCACTAAACTATTTAAGCATATTTAGGCTCTAATAATGATGTATGGTAGATAATATTCAAGTCTCAGGTTGAGATTAAGAAGAATAGACATGTATATACAATACAATACAATACAATAGCATCTACAGACATATCATTCATTCATTTCTTTTTATAAGCTCCAGGTACTTTCCAAGCTTCCAAAACCCTTTCTTAATCTTAAATTTAGATAAACAAAAATTCTTCTTTGTATGGTATTTTAACTAGTGTCCGACCGAAACAATATTTTCAGCCGAAATCGAACCTTCGGCCTGGGTCTCAGTTTCGGCCAAAACTGAAACTTATTTAGACTTTGTATTGTATACTGAAATCAGGGGCGTAGCCAGAACTTAGTTCTGAGGGGAGAGGGGGGTTCTACTAATTAGTTTTTTGAACAAAATGTTTTAATTTCTAAATTAAAATTAGATGTTTATTTTTTATTTTACAATTATTTGAGCATCAAGCAATACATATTCACTACCCATGACCATATTTACAACAATGTTCTTTTTTTTAATCATTTTTTAAATTTTTAGTGGGAAAACCCCACGACTTAGAGAGGTACTACTAGTTAGTTAAAAGGATATAAAGAAATACGTTGCTTTCATATATTAATATTATAGTCCAGTTAATTTAGAAAAAATGTTGATTGGTAAAGATCTGGATTTTGGTATACATGCTTATTATACGGCTTCCCATTGAACATACTAAAAGTACCCGTCAAAATCTGTTGCGCTCGAGCCGCAATCTAGGAAAAAAGGTACACTTTTTCAGTTTTTGCCTATATCTCGGCAAATAAAACTAATAGGAAAAAATTGTTCAGATAAAAAAATATAGTTTAATAAATTTTCTATAAAAAAGTAAATTGACTTTTCTTTTGTATCTCCAATATTTTAGCTGTAATCCGGCGTTGAATTGAGAAGAATATTCTGAAGGTGTGATAACGATGTCGATTTAAAGAACTTTATACAAGGGTGTTTCTAAATTGATTCAAAATATTTTAAGGGGTGATTTTTCAGCAAAAATTAAGGGGGGGTCTTTTATATAATTTTTTGTTCAAAACCTCTTCTCCTCCAAGTTACAGCCCTATAAAGTTAGGACTGCAGCCGTAGGGGGTAACAATGCTAGATTTGGCTGTAACTTGGAAGGGAAGGGGTTTTGAACAAAAAATTATATGAAAGACCCCCTCTTAATTTTTGCTGAAAAATCACGCCCTTAAAATATTTCGCATCAATTTATAAAGACGCTGTATAATGCGCTTGCTATAGGAGATCTTTAAATCGATAACGTTGTCACACCTTCAGGAAATTCTTCTCTATTCAATGACGGTTTACAGCTAAAGTATTAGAAATATAACAAAATATTAATTGGCTTTTTTATAGGAAATTTGATGAACTATATTTTTTATATGAAGAATTTTTTTGTTTCATTTTTAGTTGCCGAGATATAGGCTAAAAACTGAAATAGTGTACCTTTTTTTCCTAGATTGCGGCAACAGATTTTGACGGTGACTTTTAATGGGAAGCTGTAATAAGCATGTATACCAAAATGTCTTTACAGATTAATATTTTTATTTGTCGAAAATTGGTCTAAGTAATTTCACTGGACTATTAACCCATATCTTCCCAACACCAAAATGTATTTTTCATTTTTGCTGTTTACTTTCAAACCCTAACCCCCCCCCCCCCCCCCCCGTGTATACGCCACTGCTGAATTCTAGTATATTTTTTGCACATATACAGAGAGGTAACTCGTGTTAATGAATTGAACAACAGTAATTGAAGTATGTAACAAAAATATGTATTTATGTTATATTATCAATTTAACATGAACAAAAATATAAAAGTATATTAATGACTTACTCTTGTAAGTAAACTTAAAAATTTCTTAAAATTTTTTTAAATTCTTTTTACTTTATTTAAATATGTTACGCCATTCTCCATTAACAAAATTTCTTCCATTAGTCGATAAATTAGATCAACCGGAATGCTTGGAAACAGATTCTGTACATCGCTTTTTCTTTTTTAACCGACTTCAAAAAAGGAGGAGGTTCTCTATTCGACTGAATTTTTTTTTGTGTGTGTCTATGTTACCTCATATCATCGCCAATTGTGAACCGATTTTGATTATATTTTTTTGCATTGGGTTCAGTCTAGCTTCCGATTATTCCCGTTTTTTTTTCAATGGTATTGGATCTTTTTTGATATGTTTGTTCAGTCATAACTTCTTTGTTTATTAACCGATTTTAATGATTCTTTTTTTATTGGAAAGAGGGTATCTTAGTGGTGCTACCATATTAATTTGGTCAAGTTCTGAAGATATGATCAATGACGAAATAACGTAAATCTTCAATTCTTATGACCAAATAATTGAAATTATAATTAATAAAATCTTTTATAAAAAAACCTTAAAACATTCATTTAAAACCTGCAAATGTTTCGAGAGAATTTCTATATTTATGAATTGAATTTTATTATCATTTTCTGATTCATTCGCCAGACGCTTTCTCTTACGAGATGCATGGAAGGTATTATATTAAGTCACTATTAATAACATCTCTAAAAAGAGAAAAATAAAAATAATTTTTATAAAAAATAAAACCGACTTCAAAAAAATTAAATGCAACAAATAAAATAATAAAACTCAAAAATAAAATAAAATACACTAAAAAGGTATAAAATAATTATCTTATTTAGTTACAACTAAACAACGTAATATTAACATGAAATTACTTTTTGAAGTCGGTCCCAAACAAACTATATAAGCGAGCGTACTCGCCAAACGTTCTAAGTAAGATCCGTCGAGTAAAATGTATATGCTTGGCACCGACTTCAAAAAGCAATTTCATGTTAATATTTCGTTGTTTACTTGTAACTAAATAAGATAATTATTTTATATCTTTTAGTGTATTTTATTTTATTTTTGAGTTTTATTATTTTATTTGTTGCATTTAAGTTTTTTGAAGTCGGTTTTATTTATTTTTTTTATAAAAATTATGTATTTTGGCATTAAACAGAGTATAAATTTAAAAATCTATAATTAAATCACATTATTTATACTTATGTGTTTAAACAGTATTTAAATTATATTACAGACCCATTAATATATATATATATATATATAATATCAATAGGAGTTTTTTAATTACACATATATATATTCTTCTATTTTTTTTTAACATGGGAACGGATTAATCATTTTTACATTACTTTTATGTGAAAGGCTGTTTTAGTATACAGGACGTATAGTAAGTCTAAACACCAAGAACAGATTAAGGGAGTATACCTATCGAGGTTTCATTACCAATTTTTCAAACTTCTTTTAGAATGATCGATGTAGGATCTGAATGGAGGACATTTAATAATGATAATTCTAAATCTACAGAGGACCCCTCTCGAGTTGGTGGTCCTGAAAACCCGCTTCTTAATGGCAGTGATTTAAGTACGATTATTGGACCAGGTCGAGGCAACGCTTCTTTTATAGATGGAATCTCAAAATACAAAAACCGAAGAACGGTAAAACATTTTTTTTTTAAGAACATGAATTTAGGTCATTTATCAAAGATATTAATAGATATATTTATATTGCATGTAGGAGGGATTTTTTTTTATTAATAATTTAATTGATTTATTTATACAAACAATGTGTTTATTTACTTATTTTTATATGTTTACAAACAAAAAATAAGCTGACGTGTTCTGATGTAGCCATCCACTTGACTTTACCATACAACCTGGCCCCTCACTTACATTAATATTTAATAAAATTATTTATAATCATGTAGGGGAGGGGGGTTAGTTTTTGCATTTTTAAACTCCTAGGGGCACAACGATTATGTATACAAAATTTGGTTGAGTTTGGTAAATGGGGAAGATTTTCATTTTTTGACCCTCCTCCTCATTTTGGGCGGTTAGTTTTTGCATTTTTAGACTTCTGCGGGTCCACTGATTATGTATACAAAATTCGGTTGAGTTTGCTCAAACGGCCAAGATTTTCATTTTTTGACCACTCCACCCCCCCCCCATTTTTAGACTTATGCGGGTCCACTGATTATGTATACAAAGTTTGGTTGAGTTTGCTCAAACGACCTATATTTTTAATTTTTAGCCCCCCTCGACCCCCTTATGCAGGAGGTGGGTTGCAGTGGTGGTGGGGGGTCCGGGGGGAGTTTTGGGGGCGGGGGTGTATGTGGGTGAGAGGGTGCAAGAGGTGGAGTGAAGTGGTGGGGGTGCGGAGGGCGAGGGGGTTTCGGGGATCAATATATAGCTATTAACTGAAGCAAAAAGTTACCGAGCATCGCTCGGTGGCCCAGGTACTAAGTATTAACCAGCACCAAACAAAATTTTTACAATCCACTTTAACACATATATAGATGGCGAATTTCTCACTATTAGGGGATCTAATTTACAGAGAATTTAATAAACTTTCATTTATTATAAAATCTTGTTTTGTGAAATACGCACTCCTTACCAGATATACATGAAAATCCCCGAAAATAAACTGGTTGATTAATAAATTAATAATCAAATAAATCGGAGTTGATGTATTATTAATTGACTGATCATACAAGAGGGGACACCATATAACAAAATGGGGAGTCGGGTTAGCCGAGCTCCGCTTCAGCATCGTTGATGACGATGTTCAAGCGGGAGGCCCGGGTTCGAACCTAGCTAGCATTTAAAATTTCTTCCGGCTAAAATTTGGCTCCCTCACTAACACTACTAACACTTTACTGATGTGCTGTCTAAATGGGCTTTTTTGACAATATATAAATAATATAACAAAATATAACCTCAAAACAGGAGACAATTGCTGACTTTTTGCTTTGTTAATTTAGAATTTTCCTACGGAAGAATGAACTCCGCTTGGAAAAATTTGTGGCCACAACCAGTAACTGAAAGAGATATCGATTACGTGCCTCTATACTGGAGAATATTGTTTCTCTGCCTAGATCCATTGAACTGGATGTATGTGATGATGATCTAGAAGAATTAGTGGAGAGACCCAACGAAGAACTGCCGCTGAAGAGTTACATGAACTGGAGAAGGACGATCATCAGACTAGAATGGGTACACTCTCTTCAGACTCAGAGTAGGAAGAAATACTTATTTTCATTTTGTATCTTGTATTTAGATACAATATTTTGGTACCTTAGTATTTTGTAAATACTAAGTTTGGTAAAATACTTTTACTAATTACCTGTGTATTTTTTACCCTGAATGTAACACGTAAAATTAATCGATCTGAAAATCCAAAATCGGAGGCTTTAAACAGCAATGGAGAAGACATAAAAATAAAGATAATAAACGAATCTTAATAGATGTTTTTAAGAGGATTCTGAATTATCTATTGCAAGTAGCGACAACACAGGGTCTACTTGCAGCACCGCTGACTTAAGGCCTGTTCACACGGAGCTTTTTCTTTTAATTGTTCGACTAACTGTCAATTTGGAGGCATGGAGGGGGTCGAAATGACGTCACTCCGGAATGTCTTACTAGCATGCTTGCTTGATTCAAAAGATAGGGCGTGTTCTAAAAAAAAAACGTTTAGTTACTTGAAGGTGGCAGTGATAAAACGTTTGAAGAATTGTTTTTTCTTAAGTCTCAATTAAAACCTTAAAAATATAATATGTTCTCACATTTACGCGAATAACGCGATCACTGTTCATAATTAATGTGTTGCCGCTAAGCTAAATAAACCTTAAGTTAAGATTAATAAAAATATGTTTTCTTTCAAAAAGTATTTTATTTTAAGAAAGTATTTAGAAAATACGCATTTTGTATCTAGTATTCCAAATACCATTTACAAAAGTATCTTGTATCTGATATCTCAAATACTTTATTTAAAAGTATCTTGTAACTTGTATTCCAGATACTTTTTATAATTTTATATCTTGTATATCTCTGTATATAATCACTTAAGAAAGAAACCTCTTAATTTTGGGCCCATTAGCAATAAATTAATCACTCTTCCATGGTAAAAAGCTTCTCTAATGTTTTTGTTTAAAAATTTTATCATTTTAATTATTTTTTACCCTTCCATTAACCGCCATTTTAAATGATATAATTGAGGTTTACAAACGTAAGACACTACTCTCAGCAAGAAAATATTTTCAAATTTTATTTAATTATTTGTTTTAATTATTATTTTTTAGATTGACAGTACAAACAAGGCATTAATTAATGGATTTAGAGAAATTTCGAATATGGCCGAAAGAAAAAATATGCCAAGGTCAATTGTTGACCGAGCAAATGTTTTATTCAAACAAGTATATGAAGGTCGAAGTCTTCGAGGCAAATCGCATGACGCTATAGCCACTGCGTGTCTATATATATCCTGTCGACAAGAAGGGGTCCCTAGAACCTTTCAAGTAAGTTTTACAATTTTTTCAATAAATATATTAGAAATATGAGATTCTTATAAAATGGCCTCTGCCATCTAATGCCGCTATCGGGCTCCCACTACTAGAGATATCGATAAGTTTTTTTTTAATGTTAATATTCTTCGGGCGATTAACAGAAAAAAGCACAGAAATCAAAAATAATTATTTGTCAGTAGTTGTACTCTACAATAGATACAATCATAGATTAAAGAAAAATAGATGGGCGACTCGGCCGCCATTTTGTTTTTTGTTTTTGTTTTGCACACTGTCCACAAAGGGCTAGCGCTAAGGTCGAGGTAGGCAGAAGCGCGCTCAATTTGATTTTGTTGTAAGCGGGAATATTAAAAATAAATAAGTGGATGAATTTAAAAAAAATTTTAAGAAAAAAATAAAAACCGACTTCAAAAAATTAAGTGCAACAAATATAAAAATACACTAAAAGGTATAAAATAATTATTATCTTATTTAGTTACAACTAAACGACGAAATATTAACACGAAATTACTTTTTAAAGTCGGTGCCAAACAAACTATACCTATAAGCGAGCGTACCCGCCAAACGTACTAAGTAAGATCCGTCGAGTGCGATTCATAAAAGGTATATGTTTGGCACCAACTTCAAAAAGTAATTTCGTGTTAATATTTCGTCGTTTAGTTGTAACTAAATAAGATAATAATTATTTTATACCTTTTAGTGTATTTTTATATTTGTTGCACTTAATTTTTTGAAGTCGGTTTTTATTTTTTTCTTAAAAATTTTTATTTTTCTCTTTTTAGTGATGTTATTAATAGTGATTATATCATCAGAACTTGACCAAATTAATATGACACCATCCCTAAGACACCCCCTTTCGGATAAAAAAAGAACCATCGAAATCGGTTCATAAACAAAGAGGTTAGGTCTAAACAAACCTAAACAAACCTAATAAAAAAGGTCTAATACCTATGAAAAAAAATCGAAAAAAAAATGGGACCAATCGGAAGCTAGACTGGACCCAATGCAAAAAAAATTTTCAAAATCGGTTGACAATTGGCGGAGATATGAGGTAACATAGGCACAAAAAAAAATAAAAAAAATTCAATCGAATAGAGAACCTCCTCCTTTTTTGAAGTCGGTTAAAAAATCGGAATTGTTTTTTTTTTTTGGCTTTATCGGATTCAAGCATTAGTGATACTATATTGTATTTTAGTTTATTTTCAAATATTTAGAGATCAGACTAAAATAGGATTGACGAGAGTGGGGCTTGAACCCGGGCTATCTTGATTACGAGGCATGTACTTTACCCACTCGACTATTAGTGAAATATCATTAAATATATGAAATTTGATAATAACATCTAATACGTCTTCGGATGCCTCAAGAAATAATTTATATAACACAAAATTATTTACAATTGCTATACCTAATACTTATATTGCAATGAAAATTTAATATTCAATTCAATTAAGTTTGATTTTTCATGAGATGAAAAACTTAATTATATCTATCTATCTACTCTTATCTACTCTTATTAAACGAGCACAAATTATATATATATATATTTGTTTGTATATATATTTAGTACTTGGCCACCAAGCGATGCTCATTTAATAATATAAGATTTATATATTTGTATCTTTGCTCTATTTTTCAAAACGGGTCCACCGATTTTGATGAAACAAACTCTATTAACAAATTTTGAGGATGAGAAAGCGATTCTGGCTAGGTCTGGACCTCGAAAAATCTCATCTTAATTAAAGTAATTATTGATAAATGACAATCTCAATAAAAAAAGTATGTTTACATTTTTTTTCAATTATCTTTTATTTATTAATTGGTTTTTTAATTTTAAAAATTAAGTTATTATTTATTATTTATTTAATTCATTAAAAAACTCGATAGATTGTTATTTAATTAAAAAAAACTTATACGGAATTTAATTATATTTCTATATACACATAATCTGTCAGAGTGGTAAACTAGAGAGTGAACGCCCCTTGGATAGCCTAGTGGCACTAGAGGCAAGTTCGACAGTAGCGGCAATCGCATGGTGGCCAGTGTTGCAAACTGAGGAGTGAACACCCCTTAGACCATTAAATATATAGACACGCCCTCTGCTACTCTCTCCACACAGAGTGAAGTGATGCCAACATCGCCTACAGATGACGTCACGTTCCCGCATAAATATTTTGGTAATATTAATTTAATATTAATTTGCGATTATTGGAATCCAAAATAAATAATCTAAACTACGATAAATTTATCTCAATGTATAATAATTCCTATAGTGGCTATGCTATTTCAGGGTGTTCCTACCTACAGATGACGTCACTTTCTCTAGGAGATGTTGGTCTCACCAAATCGACACCAGAGCGTGTCTATATATTTCATGGTCTAAGGAACACCCCTGGATACAATTATAGGGACCGTGCGTCACGATTTTAGCGCCAACTGGCGACCAAAATGTAAGCATAAGAGAGGTATTTATTAAATGTTTATATGCCATTTTTTGTTTACTATTATTATTATTTACTTTATAAAATTTTTAACTATTTCCAGGATAAATAAATATAAACAAAAATAAAACAATATTTGTATGTGCTACAATTCCCGCAAATGATTTGAATAAATAAACACAAGAAGCGCTCTCTTCGGCAGTAGTGTTGCCTCTGAGGGTGGGGCATAAAGATCTCCCACATTTTGAAAAGGTATAAAAAATGAAAAAATTCAACTAGAAAAAAGTAAATATATTTTTGAAAAGAACATAAAATATTTTTTTTAATGTGTTTTAAACATTATCAGACAAAAAGGTCAAAAAGGAAAATTATAGCCCTTTTGACCAAACTCAACCAAATTTTGAGACATATTCTGTAGACCCCCAGAAGCCCAGAAATGCAAAAACTAACCAAATTTTGTATATATAGTTTGATCGAAAGGGCTAGAATTTTCATTTTTGACCCCCCCCCCCCCCCCCCCCCCCCCCCACTTCCCATTTCTCGTCTGATATAATAACACATTAAAAAGAAAAATTATTTTATGTTCTTTTCAAAAATATTTTCAGTTTTTTTCTAGTTAATTTTTTTTTCAATTTTTATACCTCTTCAAAATGTGGTAGATCTTTATGCCCCATCCTGTATAATCATTTTTTTGTTTTTTGTAAAAGAGATTACTTAACTTATAAATAATATTTGTTTTGAGCTAATCTATCTATATTAGAACTGGGGGTTCCGTGCTTAAATGTTCAGTTTCGACTGCCTCGTCCTGGACTGAGACATTTTGAAAATATCTTTTCAGAAGATCCCGGGATCCTGTCGGCGATTTCTAGAGATGCATCGCTGTGGCAAATAAGCATGATCATCTTGTTGATTTCTTCTGGGGGCAAATTAATAGATGGAATTTTAATAAAATTTGCTTTTAATATGTTTTACGAACTAACATAGTAAGTATAGATACCAACTCACTTCAAATATGTATTAAAGACCAAATCCAAAGCCGAACCAAAACTGAGCAATATAGATAAAATATCAAAACATTTCAAGGAAATCGCTCACAAGCATAATAAACTCCCGATTAAAAATGGTTACGCTACTAGTTGGATTGTTTTATTTATGTAATAATTACCTTAGAGGTTGGTTACTAGTGAAGTAGAGTGCGTTAGGAAACGTATCCAAATTACGTGACCCGTTCAGGGGGCTGGTATTCAATATACCAAGATTGGTCACAGGGGTGGGGGGATTAGGTCTTGGTCACGTAGTCAATATCCTCTAGCGAAATCTTGCTCTTTTTAACCGACTTCAAAAAAGGAGGAGGTTCTCTATTCGAATGAATTTTTTTTGTGCCTATGTCACCTCATATCTCAGCCAATTGTGAACCGATTTTGAAGAAAAAAAATTTCATTGGGTTCAGTCTACCTTTTTTTTCATAGGTATTAGACCTTTTTGTTAGGTTTGTTTAGGCCTAACTTCTTTGTTTATGAACCGATTTCGATGATTCTTTTTTTATTCGAAAGGGGGTATCTTAGGGATGGTGTCATATTAATTTGGTCAAGTTCTGATTATATGATCACTATTAATAACATCACTAAAGAAAAAATAAAAATAATTTTTAAGAAAAAAAATAAAACCGACTTCAAAAATTAAATGCAACAAATAAAATACACTAAAAGGTATAAAATAATTATTATCTTATTTAGTTACAACTAAACGACGAAATATTAGATGAAATTACTTTTTAGTCGGAGCCAAACATATACCTTTTATGAATCGCACTCGGCAGATCTTACTTAGTACGTTTGGAGGGTATGCTCGCTTATAGGTATAGTTTGTTTGGTACCGACTTCAAAAAGTATTTTCATGTTAATATTTAATCGTTTAGTTGTAACTAAATAAGGTAATAATTATTTTCTACCTTTTGGTATTTATTTGTTGCATTTAATTTTTGAAGTCGGTTTATTTTTTCTTAAAAATTAATCAGCTAGATTCAAATTACTCTTGGCGTCACGCGGCAAGTGTCGTATTAATAAAGACAAATATGAACCAAATTAATTTTTTTAACTTTCTGTTTGCAAAAAATGATTTAAAATCATATTTATGAATTACTACGTGAAAACGTTCTAGTTCTAGTTCTATTCTTTCTTTTTTTTTTATTTTAAATCAATAGACGGACAAAAGTGTCCTTGTACACAATAATACAATTGAAAATGTTTACAAAAGTCACAAAAATAAATAAAGGTGAAGTGATACAAATCAATAATATACAAAAACTTTAAATAATCAAAAAAGATAATACAAACATTCATAAGATCAAACAATACATACACATCAATAAAATACAAAAACTTAAGAAATAATCACAAAAAGATATACAAATATACATAAGATCCAAAGAAAGAAAAACACAGAAAAACAACAAAAAAGAAAAACAATTACAATAACAAAAACAGAAACAAAACAAAATACAAATTAAGATTAAAATGTCACGGAGATATAACACTGGCAGACAGCAGGCAAGGCATCATCAATCACAGGCTGGTCGATCTCTCAAAACAGATTGATTTTAGGGATTCTATAGGGTCATGGAAGATGTCAAGGCGATGCGAGATCCGATTAGCAGATCTCTGAATTCGGTCAATCGCGTTGGCATAACCATAATTTGTGTTATGGAAGGGAATTTCAAATAGGTTATTTGACCTGGTTCTATGCGTGGGGAGTCTAAAGTTAATCATGCCAAGCAATACAGGACAATCAATTTTACCATTGACAAGTTTTGAAAGAAAGGTTATATCGAAAAAGTCGCGTCTAACCTCAAGGCTTTGCAGATTCAAGAGAACATAATGGCATCATAGTCAAGATCCGAGATGTTCATACCGAGCCTGTGATTAATAATACGCAGGAATTTATGTTGAACTCTCTCTATAGCAGATATATGGTTTGCGTAATGCGGACTCCATATAATGGTGCTATATTCAAGTTGACTTCTGACTAATGAGGTATATAGTATTTTTAGAACCTTAATATTTTTGAATAGCTTGGTTGAACGGGATATAAAACCCAACATTTTTCTGGCCTTACTCACCTTAGCCTCAACATGGGGAACATAGGTCAATCTAGAGTCAAGTAAAATGCCCAAGTCACAGATTCTATCAACTCGTGTAAGTTTTGCACCAGCACATGAATAAGAGAAGTCTATGAGTCCAAGAGTCCGATAAAAACTAATAACCTTACATTTTCCCAGGTTAAGGGATAATCCATTATCTCGGCACCACATATCAAAGACCTCGAAGTTTTCCTGCAATATCAAGCAGTCATCCAGGGATTTAACTGTTTTGAAGATTTTCAAATCGTCAGCAAGAAAGAGAATTTTGACATTAGAGAAAATAGTAGATGCGTCGTTAAAGAATAGTAGGAAGAGGAGAGGTCCAAGGTGGGAGCCTTGGGGCACTCCCGATGTTACAGAGAATTCGTCAGAGAGGTGTCCTTTAATTCGCACTCTACAGCTTCTTCCTTGAAGATAACTTGATATCCAAAGAAGCATAGGGCCCTGGACACCAATATGCTCTAATTTTAGAAGAAGAAGGTGATGATTGACCGTGTCGAAGGCCTTGCTCAGGTCGGTGTAGATTGAATCCACCTGTAGATGATCCTCAAGGGCTTTGTTTAGAAAGTTTTCATAGATAAGCAAATTAGTTGTTGTTGAACGACCTTTCAGAAAACCATGTTGGTAAGGGGATATTATATTTGAAAGTAGAGGTGTTAATTTATCTGTAATAATCGAGTCAAATAACTTTGGGATGGCCGATTGTGTGCATATCGGACGAAAATTAATTACATTACTTTTGTCACCAGATTTGTATATAGGAGTAATAAAAGAGGTTTTCCATTTACCTGGAAATGTTCCAGTCTGTAATGAGTAGTTAAAGATGTAAAGGAGAGGCTTCAGAATTACATAGCTACAATTTTTAAGAAACAATGGGGGAATACCGTCAGGGCCTACACTATTATTGGGACGAAGTCCAATTAATTTTTTAAGCAATTCATCACTAGAAATAGAGAGAGTGGAGACACAAGCACATGAATCACACCAAGTGGGGGAAAGTCGGTGATGCAATCACCAGAAGTATATACACTGGAGAAGTTTTGTGCAAAAAGATTACATACATTAGGAGGTGACTCCGCCCTACAGCCATTTAAGAACATGGATGATGGGATAGAGTTATCCTTTTTCATGTTATTAATAAAATTCCAGAAGTTATTGATATTGGATGGAATTGAAATTTCAATTTCATTGATATACCTCAGATAGTCAGATCGAGACAGGGCATTACACTTTGCTCTCAACTCTTTAAATTTGTTATAAGTTATTAACGAACCAGTATGTTTATATTTTCGATGTAAGATTTTTTTGTCAATTATGGACTCTTTAAGGATAGGGGAATACCATGAGGGAAATGTATTGTTTTTCATATTAGAGATAGGGACAAATAGATCAATGGCATTATTGAGGACATTATAGAAATAATCGATAGCGTCTTCCAGTTTAAGGTCTCTGAGTTCGTTATCCCAGTCTATATCTGCGATATAATTGTTTATTTCAGTAAAGTTACCTTTCTTATAGTTTCTAAGAGTATATCTTGGTTCAATAAAAGGAACTGCGGAAGGGAGCGACAGGGTGATTTCCAATGCTGGGTGAAAGAGTATGTCAAGTGGTAATATACTATCCACCATCTCAGCAACAACCACATCTGTTAAGGTCGAGAATACTAGATCCAGGAGATTATTAAATGAGTTACAGACGTAATTTAACTGGATGAGATTCAGATCACACATGAATTCGCGCACAATGTTGACAGTTGAATTAGGAGAGTGGGAAGAAAAGTCCGTATCCCATTTTATGTTTGGGAGATTATAGTCCCCAACGATAAGAAGTTCAGAGTTAGTGGATAAAGTGTGGATCCGTTCAATTTCTTGAAAGTGAGATAAATAGATTTCTGTGGGGGAATTAGGAGCTATGTATGCACAACACAAAATTACATTTAGAGTATTGATCTTTAGTTTGATAAATAGATGTTCAATCTCAGGAGAGTTATTTGGAATACTGTGAGCTAGTATTCTAGCATGTACAGCCACGAGTATACCCCCACCATCCTTCTTCACACTGTTGAGATTGCTGCGATCAAGTCGGAATATAGTATAATTTTTATGAAAAGAAAGTTCAGATGAAGAGATATCGGGGTTAAGCCATGTCTCGGACAAGACAATAATGTCATAATCAAAATTATGTAAGGTTGCTCGAAGAATCCCAAGCTTCGTTCGCAAGCCACGTACATTTTGATAATATATCCTTAGTTCTCGTAGTTTTTTGGATTCTGAGCAGGTTCCGGTACAATAGTGGGACTTCCGTGTCTATATTTTATAGTGACTAGTTCACCAGCTTCCTTGCGAGTCTCCAGCTGGGCCTTTAAGTCTCTCATATGTTGTCTTTGTATAATGGTTAGATCGGGGGAGATATTGATTCTGGTTTGCTTAAGATAGTTGAACACATCATGTCTTCTTTTGCCCTTTAAAATTTTTAAAGCATCGTCAGTATTGCATAAGATAACCTTCAGTGGTCGATTTGATCCATCAGTCCGTTGTTTGCCCAAGCGAGTGACGTGGATTTCATTATTTAAATTAGGGTCTATCTTATTAATAATTGTCTTGGTAAAATCGCTGTCGTGTGATTGGCGTTCTTCAGATGACGAAGAAGGTGACTCGGTGATGCCGTGAATAATTATGTTCTTTTTTCTAGACTCGCGCTCGTTATGTTCCATGATAAATGATTCCACATTTATACTGGAATCATTTGATGTGCCAGTGTGAATGGATGAAATTTTGGTTTTCAAATCTTGAATTTCATCCTTGAGGGTTTGAATTACTGGTGCAGAGATTTTGTTGAAGTCACGGAGTCCGCACAGCTGTCACAAATAAAACGAAGTTTCTTTTTCTTTGACTTGAGAGCACTAATTTCAGATCTTGATAGATAGTATCTGTGATTGCGCGGCTCTTTAAATACTGAAATACAGGTCGCGGAAATGGCGGGAGTTCCAGTCTCTGGAGGTCATAGGGATAAAAGAGTTGGCGAAAGCGCTTGTTCGACTTTTATCCAATTTGACAGCGAAGGGGTGCTGAGCGTTTGAAAACCGCGTGTTTCTCGTAAAGAGGGCATTAGGGGATAATTGATTTCAGCTCGACTGAACAGACACCGTGATAGTATCTGTAGTACAGGGAAAGGGGCAGAAACTGTTCTTCGGTGAGCCAGGGAGTCGAGTGAGTTGGTTAGAGCCGGGTATATGAAAAGAAAAGATTTAAAAAAAATTTTAGGGATGTGTGTGTAGACCCGGCTGAAGGCATAGGCGAGCTAGGCAGCCGCTTAGAGCTCCAGATTTTTAGGAGCGCCAAATTTCAGATTATTTTTAGAGTCATCAACCAAATACAATATTTTTTGATTCAACAAATTATTTGAACAATTTCATTGGGTTTCAATTCTTATATTGAAAAAATTTAAATAACTCGTAAACCATTTTTATTTCAGAGATTTCATCTATATAGGATTTTTTGTTACGAATTTAATGTACTTTAATAAACGTCATTATACTAATTTGTGAAAGGGTTAGACAGTAAAGCCTAGTTCACATTATTCAAGTAACTCGCCCCAGTGAACTCGGCCCAGTACTCGGCTCGCTCTCGATTTTTGTGAAGGTATTTTCATGGTGCTAGTGTTAGTATGACTAGAAGAAATGGTGTTTGCTGTTCAACGTCGTCTGTTTAAACATTGTTTATCAAAAGTGTATAATGTTTTATTGGATCAAGTACATGTTGCTAATGAAGGGGGAAAAACAGAAGAAAAAGGTACTACTGCATTACTAGTATTACTGCTATTACTGCATCAGTACCCTGTTCATTAGAGTATGTATTACTCATATTGGAAGTACATGGTGATGGCGAAGGCAAAACTGAGAACGACGAGTAGCTTTGTTGTATGTTACTTGAAGTTCGTGAAATGTAGATTCTGTGAGGTGCTAAAATATTTATTCTATACTGTATCAAGATGTTCTGTGTATCATTTTGTGCCAAAATGGCTTCTCTCAGTGAGCGAGTGGTCGAGTTACTATACTCTCCGCTCGACCACTTGACTCGCCCAGTACTCACCCATTTACTCGACTTTTTACTTGACCAACTGTTTACACTAGTCGAGCTGTACTTACATGCTTTTTTAAACTCGCCTCTTTACTTTACCGTTTACTTGACTAATGTGAACTAGGCTTAATGAATAAATCTACATGGTAAGAAAGGTAAACACTGCTCCATGGCTCTAGATATTCAACCTATAAAAAACTCAAGAAGTATCATTTTGATAATTATGTTTTTTAAGCTTTTGAGGTAAGGCGTACACAAAATTTCGTAATGTTTTAAGAGGCATTTTGTCAAAATAATTAATATCTCGTAAAATATAATTTTTCGATGTTCACTCTAAAAGACTTTCTTGTAGACCAAAACGCATATTATCAAACTACAATAATTTTTAAGCAGTTTTTGGAATATTTCGAAAAAAACAAGCAAAAAGAAACACTTTTTCATGCACGATTATATACTAGGACATACCCTCTATGGCAGTTTCCCAAAGTGTGGGTTACGATCCGGCACCGGGACGTAGAAAAATTTTGCTGGGTCGCAAAAAAAAATTGTAAAAACAAAAAATTTTTTTTACATTATTTTTTTAACATCAGTTAGACACTAGGAACAGTGGCAAAGTGTGTATTTGTACCCTTTCATATGTTAATTTTTTAATTACTTATATTTTTCTTATATAATTATTTTGCAATTTTTGTGTATGAAATAAACAAACAACTTTTTTTTCTTTTTTTTTGACTTTTCAGCCCTTCTAGTCATCAGCTAATTTACGATACTGATATTAAATTAAGAATTCTATGCAGGGATCAGATTTTTAAGCCGGTTGCCTCGAGTCGGATTCGAACTCGGGTCCACTTGATTAAAAACAAATAACTTGATTTTTATTAAAAATAAAATTTTTTGTAAATAAATGTTTTTTCATAAGGTGGGTCGCGAAAATTTTTAAAACCTCGTACCAGGCCGCGGTCAAAAAAGTATGGGAAACGCTACTCTATGGTAATGTAAAAAGAATATAATTTTTTTTAATTAAATAAATTATAATTAAATTAAAAAAATGGTTTAATTCTATTATTATTTTTTCCTAATAAAAATTTAATTTATTTTTTTAATTCTAAAAGTTCTAATAGTCAATGATTTTGTTTATTATGGTGAATAATTTTTACACCCTTGCAAGGGGAGTTAAATTTAGGACTTGAGATGACTCATACCTGGTTAAACAACCCATGACTAATGCTTTACAGATTTTTATCTAAATATGTAAGTATGAAAGTAGCTAAAAACTTTTAAAAACCAATACTCAACATATGTTCGTCAAATTGTACTATATACCAAAGAAAATAACAAAAAAGAACAATAGAATAAAGTAAAAAAAAATTATCGGTACCTATTATTTTTCAAAAGAAAACGTAATTTGTAAAATTAAAAATAATCATTAACTTAAAAAAAATTGAAGGAAAAAAGAAGAAGTTTAATTGGTGATTTTGCAATTTTTGTGTGAATTGTTTTGAGCTTGAATGCTGAAACTTGGCCTAGAAATATAATTTATTAATATGAACATACAAACTTGTCTCAAATTTCAGTTCATTAGCATATAAACCGTTCAAGAGCTTCCCACATTTTGATTCGATTTCTTTTACAGCCAGAAGCTGTGAAGCTAGATAACTTAAAATCTAACTAGTTTTTCAACAAATATCTTTACATCAGAACGAGCTTTCTAAACTATCCTTTCTCTAGGAGATTTCAGAATCTAGTCACATAGACAGATAAGCTGAAACTTGGCACACAGTTTCAACTATAAGTACCTTCCTAGGAGATTTCAGAATCTATAGACACAAAGACAGATAGAACTGAAACTTGGATCACGGTTTAACTTATAAGTACAAACTTGTGTACCAAATTTCAAGTTATTAGCTAAAGCTGTTCAAGAACAACATAAAGGTTTAATTTTTCTCATCTGGTCAGATAGAAAATCTAGAATCTAATTAATTTTTCGTTTTGTAAATACTAACATATATTGTCACCAGAACAAACTTTCTACGACCTAAAGTAGAGATTTCGAGAATCTATGTAGCCCCTATATAGTTACTATATAGTTTGAAACATTGTGCTACTAGGGAGGTATTTGAATCCAGTCACACAAACAGAGACATAAATAAATGAAGTAAAAAAAAAATATTGCATGAAAATTACTTTTTCTAAGCACGAATAAATAAAAAATTTTCTGAGTAAATTTGATATCACTTCTGAGCTAGCCTACAATTGTATATTATCGGCATTTAAAGACATCCAGTGGCGTAGCCAGAAAATTTTCATGGAGGGGGGGGGGTCAACTCCACAAAGCAAAATATTTAGTGGGAATTTTTTTTTATTAAAACAAATAGTCCAGTTAAATTGTGTTTTTACTCAGAAAGTTTTGGGGTAATTGTAATTTCTTCGACCCTTTATGTATTTGGGTGTGTTGAATCCGAATCTGTGGTTTGGTAACAAAATTTCGTGACGGAACATTGTCAAAAATGCAAAGAAAGGTAAAAAATCTCATTTTTTGGCGATATCCATGACACTTTTGACGATTCGGATCATTTCCTGTCATGGAAAATGCTGGATATCTATAAATCTAAGAATTTTAACAAAAAAGTGGTCCAAGTAAACGTTCAAGTCAACAAAATTTCCTAGAGAATGAGATAGGAATCAAGTTTCTAGGATGACTGGTTTTTATTTTATGAAGGAAAAACTGCTATTTTTTGAAAAAAAATTGCAGTTTTTCAAAATGTTCAAATTTTCTCATTGTGGCACGGGTTACCATTATCCAATTAAGATGAAACTGTTTGAATTGTAGAAAATTTAATCTAGTTTAAAAATGTATAGTGTGGTCTTTGTCGATAACGTGATCCTTCATGGTCAAAATTGGAAAAAATCGAAAAAAGTGCGACTTTTTGGGATTTGCGGAAGCTGAAAAAATACAACAATTTTCAACTAGCGCTTGAGCCCAACGGTTGGTCGGAGAAAAACCTAAATAATGAAATTTGTAGGAAATTTTATGAACTTTCATTTTGAAAAGGAAGACTATTTACGAAAAGTTGAGAGTTTTCGAGTTATAAAGCTAAAAACCTCCAAAAATGAGATCTTTTATTTGACAATGTTCGGTCACGAAATTTTGCTAGCAAACCCCAGATTTGGATTCAGCACACCAAAAAACATAGAGAATTAAGAAATCAAAACTACCCCAATACTTTCTGGCGAGGGGACTTTTAGAGAACAATTTAAATGGACTAAAAAGGTACTTTAAGAAATTAAAAAAAAAACACAATTCTTGATTAAACATATGAAATGTATTTAATTACGGTTAGTTTGCCATAAGAAACGGTTTGTTGTTGCCGTTCTCATCCCATGAGCCCTGTCCCTGGGGGGGGGTCTGACCCCGTGGCTACGCCTCTGCAGACATCCACAATCTCGAGATTTCTGGAACTTATAGCCTCGTTCACCTCGTCCATCAAAGAGCGCCTGGGTCGACCTCTTTTTCGTCTTTCAGGGGAGATCCATTCTAGAGGTTTTTTTGGGATTCGTTCTTCATCCATCCTTTTTACGTGTCCAAACCAAACTATTTTTTTTTTTTTTTCGATTTCGTCAATAAGATCCCCGTCCATGTTTATTCGTTTTCTTATTTCTTCGTTTCGAACCATATCAGTTCTCGTCAACCCACAACTTCTTCTTAGGAAATCCATTTCAGTGGCTAAAATTCGTCTTCGGTTTCAAACTCTGATATCCCATACCTCTGTCCCATAGGTAGTAACACTACGAACGAGGATGGTAAAGATTTTCATTTTTGAGGATCTCCTAATCGTTTTGTCCCATAAAATTGAGTGCAAGGCCCTTGTTATCTTCCTACCCTTTATAATCCTTTCGTTTACTTCCGTGCGTTTTTAACCCCCGATAACTTCTTCCCTTCCTCCAATATTAGGTCCGATATCATATTTCCGATAGACAAATATTCAGATTTTTTATCATTTATTTTTATACATAAAAATCAATTCTCCTAATAAATAACCTAGAAATAATATAACCGTAGTTTACCTTTATAAAGAGTCCTGACTGGCGATAGGGATGTGGGAAAGACGAAACGGGTTACTGTGGGGAAGGAGAGTCCCCTCTGATTCAGGAAGGCTCTCTCTTCTTGAGAATTTTACCCCACTGGAAGCAGGTTCTGTGTCAGAATCACTTGGTTGCTTTACCAAAAACTTATCTAAAAACACTTGCTCCTGTCTCCTTTTTAAGATGCCTCTAAAATGCGACCCTACATTGTCATTACACAAGTCCATGGTGCGCCCACACACTGCTTTATTACGGTGATATTCTTTAAAGAAAGTTTTCACTTCTTCCCACTTTGCCAACACTTCTTTAATCTTACTGGAAGAGAGGGCCTTATCTCCTCGCCTTCCTCGTTACTCTCGACTCAATGCTCGTATTTAGAGACGAATTTTTCGCTCATACCTCGAATCTCGAATTTCTCGTATATATAGAGGTACTCGAATCTCGAGGTTCCACTGTATATCCTTATAAACAGGGGTGTAGTGGAGGGTATATGGCGTATACCCTGTGGTTGCATCTGAGCAAATAGCCTATACTCTGTGCTAGGTTGTACATTTTATTTTAAATTAGACTTTCGTTACTTATTAAATCCCTCCTTCCCGGTTAATAGCGTATACCCTCCATATACGGTCCATATAGCGTATACCTTCTGGTAATTATCACTGCTTATAAATCTTATTGCACCTCGTTCTAGAAGATTTCTTATTCAGATCTTATTTCACCAAGACATCTCTAAGAGATCTACAAGATATCTTCGTTTTTAGAAAAAATCTTCTAAAGAAGTGGTGTCAAGCCCGCGGTACGCGTACGGCCCAGGGCTAAGATGAATGCGGCCAGACACAAAATGGTAAACTTCTTAAAAACTATGAAATTTTTATATTTTTTATTAAAAATTGTCACAAAATGCCGATAATATACAACTGTAGGCCAGCTCAGAAGTGATATCAAATTTACTCAAAATTTTTTTTTTATTTATTTTGTATTTATTCGTGCTTAGAAAAAGTAATTTTCTTGCAATATTTTTTTTTTACTTCATTTATCGATGTCTCTGTGACTGGATTCAAATACCTACGATAGTTCGAGAACTTCAGTTCGTAGAAAGTTTGTTCTAGTGCCAACATGTTAGTATTTCCAAAACGAAAAATTGATCGTGGAAACTGGGAACGGAGAAGCGTCGCCAGACGAAGAAATCCGGAAGAAGTTTTTATGTTGATATTTTTGGAGGTGCGGAACGGATTAACTGGATTTCCATTATTTTCAATGGGGAAGTTTGTTTCTAGATACGAGAAATTCGCTATACGAGCTTAATGCTGGAACGAATTAATCTCGTATCTCGAGGTTCCTCTGAATAAGAAGTTGGATGATGGTGGTGGTTTTACATCGTCGGGTGTTAACGTAACGTTGTTGTGTTTCGAAGCCGGCGCCATCGGCCGCCATGTTTCAGGGGATTTGCGCGCTAACTCACACACCCGCTTCGCCCAATGCATGCCAGTCAATAATAGAAATCATGGATTCACTCATAGATAAAAGATACAACCATAGATAAAAGATACTAACTGGATACAACAAGTTAAGTATCTTTTATCTATGAAGTTAACAACTAACTCCTTTGTCCCAGAAACATGCCATCTCATGTTTTCGTAGTTCATAGATGCCAACACACAGATTGGCTCATCCAAAAACCCTACATCAAACTCATGGCGCGAATTTGGAACCATTCTCTCTCGACACGAGTAGTACAAAATATCCTGATTTATATAGAAACTATGAGACATATTATATATTGTACAAATATAAATACAATTATGTTTTCTATTTTTCTATTGACCTCTAATCGACCTTTATTTGATGCTGAATATCGATATCGAATATATAGTTCCACAAAGGTGTATGAAACAATCTGTTAAAAAGGCGAGATCTTCTGAAATGACTTGAAATTTAAATTAAATCAGACACATGGGGGGGGTCTGGCTATTTTTAAGTTATTTTCAGATTTATAGAGAGGTTTGCTGCCATTGGCTTAGTTAGGGAGTTTTCCATAGCCCCCTTGTACCCCCTAACTACGCCTATGCATGCCCCTATCTTTAGCGTCCACGTGCTATAACTATTTACATATAACCAAAATCAATAAGGGGGGAAAAAACGAGAAACTTGGGAAAATGAGTACCTTTTTAATTTTTTTTTATGTTTGGTGGACCGCTCTTTAAGTCGGTAAATGGTTTAATCGAAGAAAAATTAACGCATTTTGTTTTGTTTTTTAATGCATAACGTGCCTACCCAGGAAAAAGAAAAAAATCGCTTAATTCAAATAATTTTAGTCGGGGAAACGATTAGAGTCCCCAGAGCAGCCCCCCCCCCCCCCCCCGACCCAAAAAGTCTGGCTACGCCACTGGTGACGAGCCAAGTTTTAGGAAAATAATTTAAATTAAAAATATATCTTTTATCTATGTAGAGTAGTTCATAGACTTGCAAAACAAAAAGCCTAATTACGACGTTGCCGAATTCCAACTTGATATTTTCACACTAAAATCATTAGCGGCAAACTCAAAAATATTCTTATAACCTCGTTGCTATTAAAATATTTGTTATTCGAAAGCTTTTAAGCTAATGACTAAAATATTGACATAAAATTATTTCTTTTGTTGACTGAGGATTTGCACTGTGTAAATTTTTTTATGTTTTTAAATAGATATTATTGTGAGTTTGGGTACATTTTGCAGATTATTCAGTCATTTAAATTTCTTTATATTTTTTTTTATTTTTTAATAAATAACATTAAATAATAATTATTTTTAGATTATGATATTTTATTTTTGTTTTTAAAAATGAATTTTTCGAGAAGATTAGGAATTAAATTTGTTTGTTTTGGAAACTCTTTAATACATTAAATTCCAAAACATGTACACTCTGAAATTATCTCGCGGATGAAATATTTAAATACTGTATTAAAGATTAAAGGCGCTTTTTAAAACACATGCAAGAAAATGGCAAGAAACCAGGATAAACATCCAGTTGATGAATTTCGATTTCCCGCCATGAAATGTCAAAGGGACCAAATCAGCCAAGTTGAAATTTGGCAACGTCGAGCCGGCCGACTGCGACCTTGCGTTCAAAGTTATTATAAATTGTCCTGTTGTTTAAAGCAAGAGTTCAAATCTCACTAGAAATATTCTGGTTGGGTTCAAAAGTACAATTACAATTAAACAAGAGAATAAATTATATATTTTGAATATAGTAGACACTGTCTGTCATATCAAAAAGAAGCAAAGAATAAAACAAATTAATATAATGTTAAAGGTATGATAGATTATAAAATAAATAAATTCAATATTATTTTGAACTTTTATTAATTATAATATACTTCTTTTCAATATCATTATATATTATTATTATACATAATTATGGTTAATAATTAAAATGTAACCTAAATTTTAAGTAAAAAAATAAATTATTACAATCTGTACCGGCTTTAGGCAGGTAGGGCGACAAGACAAAAAGGGCGGTCCTTATTTTGGGTATTTTCGAATTTTTATGCTGAGAGAGGCTCATATGGTTCGAAATAAATAAAAAAAAATATCCCCTAAGTTTCAAGTCTATCCCAATTGTAATCTGTGCCACACAGCGATGCAAGTTTCCCCATTTAAATAACATGGGATTTTTGGCATTGAACGATCAATTTTTTATTCCCGCCAAAGTAATTGTTCAAAAAATTTTAAACTCAGTATACTTTTATCCTTATAATAGTAGCTATTCTTCATATTTTTACAGATTTTTAGCTATTATAATTTTGGAGTTACAGCTAGATAAAATACTGTGTTAGTAAGTTATAGAGTCCAAAATTATAATAGCTAAAAGTCTGTACAAATTCTGAAGGATGGCTACTATTATAAGGATAAAGTATACAGAGTTTCAAATTTTTTGAACCATCATCTTGGCCGGAATAAAAAAATTGATCGTTCACTGCCTAAAACCCCATGTTATTTAGAGGAAAAACTTGCATCGCTGTGCGGCCATGCGCGGATCCAGGGGGGGGCGATGGGGGCGACCGCCCCCCCCCCCCCCAAAGCATTGGAGATCAATATTTTTTATATGTTTATTTAATTATTTTTTTTTTTTTATAACATAAAAATTTTAAAATTGAAGAAAATAAAGTTCTATGTGGGGGGGGGCGTCTCTGACTCCCCCCCCCCCCCCCCCGCTTGGACAATTCGATCGCGACACACTTCCGAGATCAAAAGTAGATCTTACATACCGGCGACCGCCCCCCCCCCCCCCCCCCCCCCAAAACAGAGGTCTGGATCCGTGCCTGTGTGCGGCAAAGCTTCAAATTGATATAGAGACTTGAAACTTGGGGATATTTTCTTTTATTTATTTCGAACCATATGAGCAGTGGTCAGCCTAAAAATTCGAAAATACCCAAAATAAGGACCACCCTAATGGACAAATGAAAAAAGTATATATCTGTTAAGGATAAAGCTTGAAGTGGAATAAACCTGAAATTCTCCAGCTGCTCTGGATAATGCTGTTCATAGATCGAAGTTTTCCTAATTTCCGCTAGTCAATGCTCAGTCTCTTTCGGGCGGTCAAGGTTTCAGGAAAGACTTCTCTGCCACTTGAAAATACAAAAAATTTCTGATTTTTATTTTCATTACTCAACAAATAAAATGGCTCATTCTATTTGTACAAACAGCAATTTGCTACAATTTGAATTCAGCTGTACAGTTGCAATATTGTAAACCTTGATCATCTCATAAGAATTCTTGGAGCAACATTCTGCAAAAATGTACTATATGGTTCGTAGATATTTTTTAATACACAGAGTGTGGATATAAAAAACAAATTTTTTCTTATCTTATAGTGCCATGCCCGAACGGGCGTCGGCTCCTCTCCACATATACCTGTGCTGAGTGTTTAGCTGTTTTACACAGATATACGGGACCTACTTTTTAACGTCGGTTCCGAGCGGATAGTTTGGAGAGGTTGTCTAGGCAATTATACTCTTGGTAGTTTGCCATTGCTTTCCAAAAGGAGGCGGCTGCAATTATCTGCCGATACCCAGTCTCGAACCAGCATACTTCAGGACAGCGGCTCAACCACTGACCCACAGTCGCCTCTAAAAATAAATAATAAAAAAAAAAAAATGTTATCTAATTAAATTAAACTTGACAACAACCGAACTCAACGATTACCTAACTGCGGCCGGCTCTCAGATATTTGGACTTGGTAATATAGTCCTAAGTCTCTATAAAATAGGAAGTGAAATACTACGAAACTTTTTTTCTATAATGAGCCGCACCAGCGTATACGTCATTTGCCAGTGGGCTTCAGATTCCAGCAGGCCTACCCAGGTTTGCTGCATCAAAAGGTTTCCCTGTTGAATTCATATAGTCCCTTCGTAACAGCTCCCACCTCGCGCATGCAAACAGGGTGTGTTCTGCGTCATCCTCCTCGCCACAATAGAAACAATTAGGAGAATCCGCTCTCTCCCGATCATATAGATATTTGTTAAAACCACCATGCCCTGAGAGAGCTTGGGTCAAGAAATGGTCGACTTCACCATGCTTTCTATTGATCCATGGGCTTAAGTCGGGGATGAGGCGTCTGGTCCAACGTCCATATTTTACATTGTTCCATTTGGTCTGCCATCTTGCTTCTAAGCGTTGTCTTGCTGTCCCCGTAATAGGTTTCTTTTCTTTCTTTAATCAGTAGTTCTATTGGTGGGATTCCCGCGATAACTCCAATTGCATCATATGATGTTGTCCTGTATGCACAGCACACCCTAATACACATTTGTCTTTGGATCCTGACTACTTTACTTAATAGCTTTTTATTTTTGCATACTGGGTGCCACACAGCAGCTGCATAAAGTATCTGGGAATGAGCTACGCTCGACAAGACTCTACTAACATACCCCCTTAAGGAGGTTCAGGACAGCTTATCTATCTGGTTGGTCTTCGAAAAAATCTTTTGTATTTCTGCCGAGTGACAACGTCTCCCTACTAAATTTTTTAATAAAAAAATTGTTAATAATGAGGTTAATTTCGAATAAAAATCTTTATTTTGATAATACTAATAAAAAGAATATTGAGATAATTTTTTTCTCATTATAAAAACATTTATTTAACACAACAACGATTTCAAGAAATAGAGTTGGAATTCTATACTAATGCTTTTGTTATATTCTGTTGGCTGCAAATAACTTTTTATTTTTTACATTTATGAATAACTAATTAACTAGACTGTCAAATCTATTGAAAATTGTATCATTCGATTCATAAAAGTTGAATTATTGACCTGTATAAATTTGTTGAAAATGGTATAATTTGTATAGAAGTTATAGTCCTTTTAAAAGCTCGGTCAATTTACTTCCATGTTAAAAGGACAATTTTCAATAATTTATTGACAGACGATCAACTTTAAATTTCGGGAATAAATATTTAATACATTAATGATTCGATCGTAAAAATTTGAAAACAACACTCCCGAATCAACTTAAAAAAACATGTCACATCCGGGCCTCAAGGATGCCCTCTTGAGGGGGCTATGGCCGGCAGCCATATGGGGATCTAGTTCGGTTGCTTGTCAAGTTTAGTACAATTAGATAACATTTGATTTGTAATCCTTTCGTGCGCAACTAATGTACACCCATATTAATTATATTTCGCATTGTTTTTTCAATAATCTCGTTATTATTATAAAGCAAAGTAAAAATATTTTTAAATAATTATTTGTCTACTTATTTGATCAAGAAGTTCGGATGGCCCGAGTATTGAATTAACGGAAGAATTTTCAATTTCTTTTGTTTAATTGTTTTTAGAAGTGTCTAGTAGTGACGTGTCTAAGGCCCTTATTACAATACTTTTGAATTTTAGAACTTTAGAAAACTTTAATAAAAGAAATTGAAAGGGATATTTCACCTCAATTATTTGATAATATTTATGGCCTTTGAGATTATCATTTATCATTTAGATATTTATTCCAAGTTATTATTATTACTTAATTTTATTTATTTTCTTACAAAGACGGACTGGTAAGCGAAATAAGTAGGTTATAATGAAAGCCAGTCCATAAATTATTTAAATTTTATTCAATTTCCTACGTTTCGGAGACTTTTTTTTCTCTTCTTCTTCGGGGTAATGAATAGTTATTGATGGGTGAGTTTAACTCTGTTCCCATTTGTTCCTCCTTTCAGTGATAGCAACAATATTACAATATTTTCCAACATTATACTATAAGTCTACTTGGTTATCTAAATACTCTGAAGAAGGAGAGAAAAAAGTCTCCGAAACGTCGGAAATTGAATAAAATTTAAATAATTTATGGACTGCCTTTCATTATAACCTAATTATTATTACTATTTTAATTTCTTTCTTTCAAGTTAACTTTATTATTTTAATATATACCTATTTGACGCGTTAATTAAAATTCTAACTTTCTGGTAATTCACTGAACTAGAAAACAAATATGACTCTGCTTTTTGATTTGTAAACATACCTTTTTAAAAGCATCCAAAATTATTACTACTTGGTCTCATTCTTATTAGAAATGTTAATATTTTTATATTCCAAAAAAACCGGGACATTTAGCGTCCTCCAAAAAATTAAATATATTAAATTTATTGATGTAATTATTTATCTCTAAGCTTTGCACTTCTCCCGTCTTGGAAATATTTCTACGGACGGCCTTGCTTGTTTTCGAGATTTATTTATTAATTAGCAATTTTTTAAAGAAAATAATTATATATCTGAACCTAATCAAATAATTTATAGTATATTTTTTGAATAGACAAATTAATCCAACATCCAATTCGATGTTTATTTCTTTGCTTACAGAATGTTGTAGGTTTGGTAACCGGTGGAGCCTCAGGGCTTGGAAAAGGTACAGTGGAACGAATTCTTAAGCAAGGTGGTAAGGTTGTCCTATGTGATTTACCAAATTCCAAAGGCCAGGAAATTGCCTCTAGTTTAAGCTCAAAAAATATAATATTTGCTCCCGCAGATGTAAGTTTAACTACATATTATTTTCATTATTTAAATATATTAATAAATACAATTCTTTTATAAAACAATCAATAAATTTTTTTATTAGTTTTTTGGGAAAATAATCCTTCCTTTTATCAAATTAAAATTTTTACCAGTAATTGGATTATTGGACTCGTGCTAAAAAAATTTTATTTTAAAACATATCATGATAGATTAAACGATTTACTGATTGTTTTTATTTATTTTTTTTCAATATATTATTGAAATAATTAAATTTATATATTCACATAAATGATAGATTTTTAATATAAATTTATTGCAATCAATGTTGAGTCATTCACAATTTAGTTCTAATTTTTCTTTAGGTATCAATTATCATTATATACATACTTAGTGGCCGTCCATAAAATATGGTATGTCACGCTAAATCCAGGCATTTTCGATCCTCTTCACCTATTTTAGTAATACAAGTTATTCGTAAAAATTATATTTATTTAAAGAAAAATACATTTTGTGAGTATAAAATTAGCTTTTCAAAATCAACAAATGTAGTTTGAAAATCATTAGTCTTAACTATTACGTTATTAAAAAAACAAAAAATTATGGTTTTTAAAAGAATAAAAATGAAATTGATGTATCTATGTGACGTCACGATTACCCTGACCACTTTCCCTCATCACATATTGTAACGATAGGCCATATGTAATGTCTTGTTGCTAACATATTTTATGGATAGTCCCTTATTGGTGATATTAATTAATATTAAAATAATATCTTTATACACTTCCTAATATAATTCTGATTAGGAGGTCATAGGAATAAAGAGTTGGCGAAAGCGCTTGTTCGACTTTATCCAATTTGACAGCGAAGGGGTGCTGAGCGTTAGAAAAACCGCGTGTTTCTCGTAAAGAGGGCATTAGGGGGATAAGAGAT
>JALMQS010000803.1:709682-743979 GCA_024734495.1 Forficula auricularia
GAAGATCTATATAATATTTTGTCAAAATAAAAGATAGATGGAATGTCATTTGAATCTTTCTCCACAAATGGTGGTGTTCCCAAGGCTCAGTAATAATCCGCCCCTGTCTCGAACAATGCTAGCATCTGTCGATGAGAGGGAGCCTATAAATATTCCTTGCTACCCTGGATGCAATTCAGAAACGAGGTGTCAGGCTAATTGACTATTCTATCCACACCGACTTCCTCGACTCGCTAGCTCTTTGAAGAAATGTTTCCGCGCTTTCCCTATTTTATAGATACTATCATGGCAGGTGTTCTGATGAGTTAAAATCAGTAATTCCTCCTAAAGCATGCTTTGAGCGTAGCACGCGTTTTGTCGATTCCCAACACTTTCGCGATTAAATTGGAAGGGTGAACCGCGACCTAAAATCGTGTACACCTACTTCCACTTTCATTTCCAAGTAATAATAATAATAATAATAAGCCTTTTATTTAACATAATTATAACAAAACTTTAATTACAATTAATTATATGAAACTAGGCCCTTCCGGGCATAGGCCTCTCCAAGGAATTGCCATGCTCTTCTTTGTCTCAGCAGTTCTACTCTTTTGACCAAATCCTCCATTTCCAAGTAGAAGACAATAAAGATAAATGTAAATAAATATTATATGCAAAATAAATATTATATGCAATATTCATTTACTATGAGTTAGAAGTAAATTTTTTCAATATATTTCGAGCTGTAAGCTCATCCCCAGGAAAGTACAGAGTTATAATTCTGTACTTTTCTGAAGGTGAGCTTACAGCTCGAAATATATATTGAAAAAATTTACATCTTTATTTTTTTAATTTTAATGTGAAACAAGTGACCTAGAAATCTTAACTAATAGTAAATGAATATTGCATATAATATTTATTTACTTTTATCTTTATTAAAGATGTTTCACCTTGCACCAACACCAGAATCCCTATTAATTATTAGAAGACAATAGATTATCTAATGAATTCCATCCATTCTTTCTGCCTTCTTATAAAAGGAGCGTCATCCCGACTCAAGCAGATGGTATCCAGACCACCCCCCTGGACAAATCATATGAGGGCCCATTGATGGGTAATAGGTATCGGGTTTAAATACAGAAGAATGGTTTTTGATAAAATATTAAAACTATCCCTTTACATAAGTGTTATTAGGTTTTTTGCCATTTCATAAAAAATGACTAACGAATTTATCTATCTTGTATTTCACATTACTAGACTTGAATATCTATTAACTATTAAAAACTTTACCAATTGATGTTCGATTAAGTCGGTATCATTATTTTGATTGTCTTTCTGTTAATTATCGTATTCGTTTCAATTCTGTTTTTACTTTCGTTCATTCCTTCCGCACACCACCACTTAAAATATATTTCGCCCTACAGGTTGAAAACCTCTGGCTGGTCTAGGGAGAAAAATACGATAAGAAATATTTCAATTTTCCCCACGTAGTGAGTCATACAATCCCCAAGGGCACGCACGTGTTCCATACTTTGGCGACTATTCCTTGGATTGCAAGAAAGTAATTTTTACTTATAATATTATCCCTTAAATTTAAGCAAATTATTAACATAAATATAGTATTGAATACAGATACGACGTTGCATCCTTTATACTATAATAAATCAGGAAACAAAAGAGAATATGGAAGTTTTCAAAATTAGAGCATGTTTTTCATCCCTCGGGCATTTAAATCCCCTTCTCGAAATAATGCAATTATTCAAATATTTTTTTAAACTACTTATTTGTAGTATTTGTGAAAAAGCTAAGAAAAAGCGAAAGCGAGAATAAGTTAATAATGAAGGTGATGCAACCTTGGAGACGAAACGATCTGGCAGTGTTTTGAATACGATTTTAGGGTTCGTTCTAAGCATTCGGGACATAGGATTCAAAGCCTCTGCATTCAGGTCAAGGGTTTTTCGAATTATCATTGACCTCAAATGATGTTTTTCAGGTCGCTGTTTATGCTCTGCAATGGCAGTTATTCTTTAAAATAAATCACAGAAAATCAATTATTTATAATCAAGTTTGACCCTTAATGTTTTAATATAATTATGGAGAGCAATTGGGTTTAAAATTATATATATATGTTGCAGTAAAAACGCGTTTCACTGAAAACCCTTGTGGCAACTAGAATTTACTGATGGTGGTTGAGTTTGGTCCAAAGGTCTAGAACAAGGGTCTTCAACCCGCGGCCCGCCGATATGTTTTCTGCGGCCCGCCAACAGCACTCTCAATAACGACTACAAAAAATAATTTTAAAATTTTTTATTTTTTTTTATTTTTATAACATTAAATTTTAAAATTGAAGAAAATAAAGTTCTATGTGGGGGGCTTCTTTGACCCCCCCGCCAAATCAGAGGTCTGGATCCGGCCGCTGTTCAGAAAAAAAAATTTGGCCCTTGATTTGTAAAACGTTGAAGACCCCTGGTCTAGAATCTTCATTTTTTGAAGTTCCGCCTCATTTCAAAAGTTTTTATACGAAAATGTCAAAAATTACATCCTCTACAGCTTCGCTTCTAATTTTTGACATTTTCGTTTAACAGTTTTTGAAAATAAACACCCAAAATTAGGTGGAAGGTCAAAAATGAAGATTCTAGACCGAGGGGTGAACCGCAATTGGAATTATGTGTACACCGTTTTTGGAATTATTTTGAAATTCATTAGATAATCTATTGTCTTCTACTTGGGAATATAAGTGGAAGTAGGTGTACACAGGATGAACCGCGAATGGAATTAGATGTATACGTCTTTGGAATTATGTGGAATTATTGTGGAATTCATTAGATAATGCCCTTTATCTATTGTCTTCTTCTTGGAAATGAAAGTGGAAGTAGGTGTACACGATATTAAGTCGCCGTTCACCCCTATGTGTACACTATATTAGGTCGCGGTTCACCCCTCGTTTTAGACCTTTGGACAAAACTCAATCAACATCAGCAAATTCTAGTTGCCACAAAGGTATTCAATGAAACGCGTTTTAACTAAAAAAGGGGTTTTTACTGAAACATATATAGGTACTAGGAAGTATTGGAATAATAAAAAATAAATTAGTTATTAATATCGATAAAACTTTGATTGTGTGAAAACTATCGAATATTCTCATTAATCTAGAAAGAATTTAATTTTAGGACAGAATCTAAGATTTTAATAGAAATATTATTAAATTGCGATATCAGAGGGATTCATCCCCCAGGAGTCGAACCTGAGAACTAACTTGCTTTCCGGGTGTTAGTTCTCGGGTTCGATTCCTGGGGATGAATCCCCTCTGATATCGCAATTTAATAATATTTCTATTAAAATCTTAGATTCTGTCCTAAAAATTTAATTCTTTCTAGTTTAAAATTGATTTGTTAATCTGAACCCGAGCTCATTTTTGAAAAACATTCCAACTCTTTTCAAAAATAAGATGCTCAAATCTTTATTCTCATTAATATTAATAATTTTAGTATAGCGTTTTTTTATTAATATAACATCAGATTGATTTTTCAGAAGATATTAATCTTAAGACATAAAGAATATGAATGGAAAAATATAAATATATTATTATATATATATAAAGAAACAAAAACAATTTAGTATATAAAATTAATACGATAAAATATTTGACTAATGATAAATTGATAGGTTTTTTAAAGAAATATTCACAAGATTGAAAAAAAAGTTTGGGAATTTATTCAACAAGCCTAGCGATTTGAGAAGTGAATCCATCTCAGGTAGTAGCAACGACCCTGGGTCCATGTTCCGCCAGGTTGCCAGATGGTCAACTCAGTCCCAAGAATCAGCATGGGCCAAACCTATTATTCTTCACTTTTATTTAAACTGGGTTCTTTGAAATGATAAATTTTCTTAAAATATGTTAAAAATACAATTCTATTTCAGACATTAAGAAATGTACTACTTTTAATAGAATAATTGAAATAAATTCAGGTTTTCGGTATTTTCAAGGCACTTTTTTACATTGCATTTGTAGCTTTGGAATCATTTTTCCTTTTCATCTACATGATTTCTGAAGGAACCGAAACTTCTGAAAAAGTAGCAGGTTACATAATTATAATGGATGCAAATTCGTATCAAGTCCTCAGAATTAAATCCATAAATGGAGAGGAGAATTCTTTCGAATTAGATACCATTTATTCACAATGTTATCAGTAAATGACGCTCATATCATCAACATCACTTTTAATAGATTTTTATAATGTTGCTGAAATGATTTGAACTCGAATCAATTATCACTTGAAAATGGTTTCAGAATATACTGGAAAATATAAATAATTTCAACATAGCTGCTTCGACCTAAAAGAAAATTCCCAGGTCATCAACCTGACCATCAAAGCTTCATCAAATCAAACAAATCCATAGATTAAATGTGCGTGGTTACTTTTATTACAAGCAATTCTGGCAAAATATTTTGATTTATGATCAGTTTTGGCATGAATAGATAAAGATAGATAGCTCTGACGTGAGTGAGTATCGAGGGTATTTTCACAGAGTATGAAAATCCCTTAAACTTCTTCGAAAATTTTAGTACTCATGAAGATGCGCTTTAGCAGCTTTTAAAATATAATCGATATATACTATATATTCAAAATTTATTAATCATATCTAGTGAGGAGCTGAGTCCTGCGATCCTACAAATTTCTCGTTTATTTATACCAAGTATTTTTATCCAATAATTTTAAAAAAATGTTTCACCAAGTACCAACACCAAATTCCTTAAAAACTAATAAAAGAGTGTGTCTTCTGCTGGAATTATAAATTTTATTTATAACGAGACTATAGTTTCGAGGGCTTTGCCCTCTTCATCAGTCTATTACAATTGATTCACAGCAATTAATGTATAAATACAATTTATAATTTCAGCAGAAGACATTTATTGTCTCCTTCAATATATAAAAATTATGCTACCCTCGGCACAAAAACTTTAAATTTAAAATAAAATTTTATAACAAAAATTACCAAAATTTAAAATTCAATTAAATGTAATGGAAGGCAGCCCAGAGGTAGTGAGGAAAGAAAAAAAAAACAAACATTTTATTTGTTTCATTCATTGACCCTTTGAAACCCTGAAGAAGGAGGGAAAAATCCTCCGATTTGAAAGGAAAGGAGGAAGGATTTCAATAAATTACACCTTATTTTATGTGTTAATTTTTTCTTTCCTCACTACCTCTGGGCTGCCTTCCATTACATTCAATTAAAGTTTCTACCAGTCCGTCTCTCTCCAGAGAAAATTTCGTTTTAAAATTCAATTTCTGAATCGTTTACAATTTCTTTGCCCATTAAGTAGAAGCTGAAAGTTACAAATTATTTAACGTACTATTCTCAGTCATACGAATAAATATTTCTTTCAAATTCGCGTGATTAAATTTCATATGATTTTTTAGCTAAAAGAACACCAGTAAATATTAGAGTGGAATTACACTCTTAAAATAGATACGTTTTGCTAAATAATGACATTCATCCAGAGATTTTTCAGTTAGTGATATGATGATAAAAACTTGTTTAAATAATTCAATTTCAAGTCTTTAATGATGACTAACCGGAAAGCTTTATGAAAGCCTATGCACTTAATTGTCGATTTGCTTTAATTTAAAATATACGAGTAACTAGAGAACATTGTTTGCTCTTGCTCTTAGGTCTACTGAATACGACTGTGAATTTTTTACTTTCACATTTATATTCTATATCATGTAATGATAATGATGGTGTAAATTAGTCATGTCGTAAAATAAATATTTGAATCGTTCATATCTCGTCTTCGGTAAGTCTCTGCGCCTTGAAATTTGAAACTTAAGCTATCGAGAAGTTACAAGAAGTACCACAAGATTTTTGATAAAATCAAAATACCGAAAGTTGATGTTTACGTACGTAAGAATGTATCAGCCCTGCGTTTCACAACCATAAGTCTCAGAGTTACTAAATTCAAAACTTAGCTCGATAAATGCTAGAACATGTCAGCAAGCTTTTGGTTGAAATCGGAACACCGGAAGTTGACATTTACATGGAAGATTTTTCGTTTTTGTTTTTTTGATTTTCTCAAAAACGGCACTAACGATTTTTTTTAATTGACGTACCTACTTATCAAGTGTCTTGAGTTATTAGTCGTGTATAAATTTTATTCAGAAGGGGTGTAAATTCGAAGTGTCGCTACGATTTCAAATAAGTGAGAATATAAAAGCCGCATCAGACCATATCAGTTGATTATATAAAATCTTGTAATATAATTTTAATTTAATATCATGCTGCGATACGATTAATTTTGTAATTTTTTAAATTAAATTATTTCAAAATTTTACTCAAACTGTACTCGATTCACAAATAGTATTCTACTCGTAGTAAAATAAGAAACGTGATTGAAATTTTTTAGACTATTTAGGACATTTCGGCTTCTATTTCTGAAACCGTTTTAAAGTGATTACATAATATAGTTTGGGTCATTTGGATATATTTGATGCTTTGTGTGATTGAGTTGTTTATCTAAAGAGAAGTTTTTGCTAAAACTACTTAAGAGTACAAATTTAGAATGAGAAAATCTCATCAGATTGCCCAACGTTTCGACACCTATTTCTGGAGTCGTTTTCAGCTGCTTTGGGAGAAGTCTGTTAGAAGACTGAGCTCAAAATCTCAATCTTTCAACATGATCCAGAAACGTCGTGCATTCAGATGAGATTTTCTCATTAAAAATGTGCTAATTAATTAATTTTAATTAAAAATTAAAATTGAAGAATCTGGCAACATATAGGACATAATAACTTTTCTTGAAGTCTTTTTATAACAAGTGGCGTGGCTATTTGTCGTTGTATTTCCATTTTTATTTCTTTTTATGAAGAGATAAAAATTCTATTTTTTCTATAAATTTATAATAGAAAGTGTTTTTTTTTATATAATTATAAAATATAAATGATACCAGTAGGTAGAAAAATTAATTAACTTACTTTATTCTTTATGCACTTGCGTTGAATAACGACTTCGTTTTATTTGAATGCCTGAACATCCGAAATGGTAATCGTCATCATCGGAACTTGTTTTAGGTAAGAGAACCGAATTCTCATCATAGGGAAACCCATAATGGGATTTTGAATTTTCATTTAAGTCAAGTTGAGTTGCATAACTCTCTAGTCCACCATCCAACTTGAAAATGTCCTGGGATACGCACTCGATGTCCATATTCAATGGCGTTCCATCAAGAGCGGATAAAATCGGATCTTCAGTCATCCCGCTTGGCCGAGGATGAGGTTCAATTTCCTCTCCGTCAGAGGCGGTGGAAGTCAGCGGGATGGGCGATTTGGGTCTAAAGTGCAAAAGACCCCTAAAAAAAGTGAAATATTAATAATATAAAGATTCCTAGAGAGAATTAAGACACCAAGTATGTAGAGTACTGACTCGGAGGATCCGTCCAAAGGTGTGGATTGGGATTCGGTTTTCACTTTAGTCTCATTCGAATCATGGATAGTAAAATCCAATGATGAGAAAACATCATCTATTGATGTAGAGGCCCGGTCTAGAATGATTCTTCCCCCTCGACCTACTCGGCGTCTGGAAAATCCAATACACTTTCTTTTGGGCTTGGATATAGAAGTAAGACAATATGGTATCGACGATCTGCTAAACCGCCATCTTCTCGTGAGCTCCAAGGCCAATTGCCTGTGGTTAGGCCCGAAAGCGGCGCATGATAACTGCAATGCTTATTTCTTCGAAAGGCGAACGGGCCTTCTGAAGGCTCCGGCTCTTCGTCCGATTGGCCGGTAGCATTTGTCAGTGTTTCAGTGTCTTCTTCGGAACTCCATCCATAACCATATCCAAGTGTTTCAACTACAGTGGAGGTTGAACCACGACTACCCATACCATGAGCAGAAGTACCAGTTGCCGAGGAAGGGCCAGTTGCTTTTTGTTTACGCTTTTTATATTGTAGTTTCTCCTTGGCGAACGGGCCTTCTGAAGGCTCCGGCTCTTCTTCCGATTGGCCGGTAGCATTTGTCAGTGTTTCAGTGTCTTCGTCGGAACTCCATCCATAACCATATCCAAGTGTTTCAACTACAGTGGAGGTTGAACCACGACTACCCATACCATGAGCAGAAGTACCAGTTGCCGAGGAAGGGCCAGTTGCTTTGTCTTTACGCTTTTTATATTGTCGTTTCTCCTTTCTTGGCACAGCCTCATCTTTCGTCACAGCCTTATAAGACCAATTTTGATGATTAAGACCATTTGTAAAAAGAGGTGCAAAAGCAGGCCTTGGAGTTTTCAATGCAGATAATTCTGCTAACATTTGGCCACTAAAGTCATTTGCTTGATATCTTTTTTCATAGACTTCAATTGTCAAATGAAGGTATTCCAGTTTTGTTTTCTCTCTCCGTTTCACCAATTCTAAAAGCGTAACTGCTCTAGTAAGATCGCGACGTAATTTAAGCATTTTTTCATAAGAAGATTCATCATTTTTTCTATTCTTTCTCGTTTGCATCTTTTCTGCCCTTCGAAGAAAAGCAAGATAAGGATTATTAACGGCAGAGCCATGTCGATGTTCAGTTTTCACAGCCGGTATAAGAGGATGTTGAGTTGTTAATCTTTTATTAAGCCAGTAATCGTATACAGCTATAATGAGGTCATCATCTTCTTTAAGGAGAGATTTTGCTTCCTGTAAAGTAACGACAGTTTGGCCACTTCCTTTTTCAAGTCGGTCCATCATTTCTTCAAACTTTAGAGGAGTCAAGTCCATCTTTCTTGCTTGTGTATTAACCCATTTTTCATCTTCCGAATCCATATCATAATCTGGAATATCTTGTTCCATTGCAAATGGTTGCATATGAATAAGTTGTCGAGGAAGTTTGTAATCCTCTGGATATATTCGTTTATAGGTTTCTTCATCAGCAAGTTCTGCGACCTCCGGTGTTGGAATAATAAGACCAGTACAAATGGCCCTTTGAAGATGATGTTCACATTCTTCTGCTTTTTCCATTCCACTGGGCATTTGAGGAACAGCTCTGTTAATTGCCGAATAGTCTGATAAATCTGGCAATTCCTCAGACTTAAAAATCGGCATGGGCTTGGTGCCGTCCAGCGCCTTCGCCCGAAACGAGAGCTTGCTCATTTTTGTTGACAGGCTATGAACACATTGGATGAGAAATGATAGAACAGTGTTGAGTCCTTTACAATTAACTAAAACAATAATGGAAAAGTATTAGTAAATTTAGTAAATAATAACTTTAAGGCTTTTTGGGTTGAGGCTCGTGAAAAGAAAAAAAATTCCTTTTTTGAAATGAAATAAAAACAAAGAAAAAAACAACTTGCCACTTTTCCATTTGTTTTCATAAAAATGTCAATTCCTCTAGTGAATAAATCCGGGGTTAAAAATATAAAAAAAAGATATATTGTTCGCACCCAAGCTTTCAAATAATTTGTAGAGTTTTAGGCTCTCGAGTTGGTTGCCCTGCGTGCCGCTTTGTGGCTAGCTTGTCGCTTGACAAAGTGTGCGTTCATTCGGTTCTTTGTTCTGTTTATATCATCACGTTTCAAAGAGGAAACGCGTTTTTTCAATTAAAAAGCCATCGTTTTTAGTTTGTTTTTATTTAGCAATTGTGACTAATTTTATTAATAAATTTCCTGATTCGTGGAAGAATTTCTCGATTTGATACCATACCTAGAGCCAGCGTCTCAGTCTGATCAGGGGCTCTCAGATTAAGATTGAAATATAACAAGGCTTTACGCCCCATCATATATAATGTGATTAATAAAAAAAAAAAAAATGATTGAGTAGAATAGACTTAGATAATGAATTATCTTAATTATTAATAAAGATAAAAATAATTTTTAAGAAAAAAATAAAAACCGACTTCAAAAAATTAAATGCAACAAATAAAATACACTAAAAGGTATAAAATAATTATTATCTTATTTAGTTACAACTAAACGACGAAATATTAACATGAAATTACTTTTTTGTAGTCGGTGCCAAACAAACTATACCTATAAGCGAGCGTACCCGCCAAACGTACTAAGTAAGATCCGTCGAGTGCGATTCATAAAAGGTATATGTTTGGCACCAACTTCAAAAGTAATTTCATGTTAATATTTCGTCATTTAGTTGTAACTAAATAAGATAATAATTATTTTATACCTTTTAGTGTATTTTATTTGTTGCATTCAATTTTTTGAAGTCGGTTTTTACAACCGACTTCAAAAAAGGAGGAGGTTCTCTATTCAATTGAATTTTTTTTTTTTTTTTTTTGTGCCTATGTTACCTCATATCTCCGCCAATTGTCAACCGATTTTGAAAATTTTTTTTGCATTGGGTCCAGTCTAGCTTCCGATTGGTCCCATTTTTTTCTCGATTTTTTTTCATAGGTATTAGACCTTTTTTATTAGGTTTGTTTAGACCTAACCTCTTTGTTTATGAACCGATTTCGATGGTTCTTTTTTTATCCGAAAGGGGGTGTCTTAGGGATGGTGTCATATTAATTTGGTCAAGTTCTGATGATATAATCACTATTAATAACATCACTAAAAGGAGAAAAATAAAAATTTTAAGAAAAAATAAAAACCGACTTCAAAATTAAATGCAACAAATATAAAAATACACTAAAAGGTATAAAATAATTATTATCTTATTTAGTTACAATTAAACGACGAAATATTAACACGAAATTACTTTTTGAAGTTGGTGCCAAACATATACCTTTTATGAATCGCACTCGACGGATCTTACTTAGTACGTTTGGCGGGTACGCTCGCTTATAGGTATAGTTTGTTTGGCACCGACTTTAAAAAGTAATTTCGTGTTAATATTTCGTCGTTTAGTTGTAACTAAATAAGATAATAATTATTTTATACCTTTTAGTGTATTTTTATATTTGTTGCATTTAATTTTTTGAAGTCGGTTTTTATTTTTTCTTAAAAATTAATTTTTATTTTTCTCTTTTTAGTGATGTCATTAATAGTGATCATATCATCAAAACTTGACCAAATTAATATGACACCATCCCTAAGACACCCCTTTCGGATGAAAGAGCCATCGAAATCGGTTCATAAACAAAGAGGTTAGGTCTAAACAAACCTAATAACAAAGGTCTAATACCTATGGAAAAAAATCGAAAAAAAAATGGGACCAATCGGAAGCTAGACTGGACCAAATGCAAAAAAATTTCCAAAATCGGTTGACAACTGGCGGAGATATGAATGTACATAGCACAACAAAAAAAAAAAAAAAAAATTCAGTCGAATAGAGAACCTCCTCCTTTTTTGAAGTCGGTTAAAAAGAAGAAAAAAATTGTTTTTCTATGCTTCTGCTAAGGAAGAAAAAAGTTTTAAACACTGCTGTGGAGAGAGGAAGGAAGCATTTTATTTGTTTCCTTCATTGACCCCTTGAAACCCTGAAGAAGGAGGGAAGAGTCATCTGAATATTGGCCGGTCTAAAGCAAACATTTTTCAAAAGGGAAAAAAATATCATTTTGCATAAAAAAAAGGTCTTTGACATCTTCATCTGGGACTTATTCATAAGTGGAACTGCTGTTTTTTCACGCCTTGAAATGAAATCATATTATATTTATAATATTAGAATAATTTTGTATTAATAGAATATTAAATAATTTTGGCAACGAAATATGTTTCCTCCTTTCAAATTAATAATAATTAAAAGACTATTCTCCTGTGCAGTTGAATTCATTCATTCATTTAAAATTTTATGATTTTACAAAAATAAAGATTCGCAGTTTCCGAAGATACAAACAAACCATTTTATTAAGTACGTGAGGAAGGCATCATAGCATGCTGAAGCCGAAGTTAATTTATTTTTATTTTTATGTTTGTAAATGTCTGAAACGCGGAGAAAAAACATTTTAAACATTTTTTATTTTTCATGTGCCTTAATTTGGTAGCCACGATAACTTAAGAACAGAAGGTTGTAGACACTTCGTTCTGGTACCAAAATATTTGTATTAAAAAAAAAAAAACTGAGTGAATACATGGGTTTTCTAGCTTTAGAATTTTCAGTGCAAAATGCAGAAAAAAAACAACGAATTGTCATATGAAGCGCTATCGAACTGTAGCTAATTAACTGAAATTTGGTACACATGTTTGTACTCATAGCCTGTACGTATCTGCCAAGTTTTAACTTTCTAAGTCAAAATCTTGGCCGACAAAAAATTTCCAAATCACTAAAATTTCCAGATAGAATATTGAGACTTGGGGAAATTTTTCCCTTAATCAAGAGTTGAAAGAGTCTCAAGATTAGAATAATTAAATCTTTTATAAATTTATTTATAATCCACCACCAGTAATTTTGAAAATGTATTCTCTATTTCTTAAACGACTTGGGAATTCCAAATAAGGAAAAAATGAGCTCATCCTTTGAATCAATGAATTCAACATTTCGCGGACCTCGGCCTCATTTGGTTGCGTAGTTGGTTTCCGGAGAGACTTCAACTGAACTTAAATGCACCAACGGTGAAGGGATGGGACAAACACACTATTTATTTTTATTATACTTATTACAAACAACATATTTTTCTATACTTTAAGAGAAATTGGAATAACAATAGTATTCAGTGTATTTTTTTAAAGGAACAGTCTAGCTTTATTTTATCTAGTTCTCATATCAAGTTATAATTTTCAACTTTTTCAAAAGGAGAATCAATGAAGACATTGATAGAATTAAGTAATTATTAATATATTAATAGATTCAAAGAATGTGGGGTACAACCAGAGGAGAATCAACATCTGAATATCATCTCTAGGAATAAGAATGCTGTTAAAATAAATATTTGGCAAAGGCCCCAACATTGCAGCCCCTAATATAAATTACAATTAATTCGTTTAAATTACATAGCACTTTTTTAAAAAAAAATGCATGTTTTTCTATTTTGTATCGCAATAGGTTGTTTAAATTAAAAGAGTTAATATTTTTTCAAGACTGGTTAAACTGAATGTATTAGACTTACTGTGTATTCTTATAATTTGAAAATTTTGTTTCACAGAATGCTGTGAACCAGAAAGCTGAAACTTAGCACAACGCTACAATTTATTCATACGAAATTTCAGATAGCTTCCCAATTAAAGATTCGTTTCTTTCCTAATTTTTCAAAATTTTCTTGGAAATTGTGAAGCTAGAAAGCCAAAAAACTATGAACATCTTTTTATTTATTCTTATTTTTACCCATAATCCAAGCGTAAGAGATAACACTATATTATGGCCTTCAAGCAGGAGAGAAAATAAAGAGATTTGATAAAGAAAAAGGGTAAGAATTTTTTGCCTTAAGCATTTTCTAGTCAAATATATAAACCACCTACAAAATGGTCCGTGACTTGATCACATATTGCTCGGAGTGGCACAGGGAGAATTCTTCCAGATTCGATTACCATGGGGAAATTTGAAAATTTGTTATTAATTATTTATTTTTAAACAAATTTTCTAGTCCTATGGGTTATCCAGAACCGAAAGATTCTCCTAGTCCCTACGCTTTATTTGATGCTATTTTTGAAAATTGATTTAAGGTAGTTGTTTCGCGACAATACTAGCAAAAATTTAATGATTATTAATGAGTATATAGAACAGACAAAAAGGATTCATAAGTCCAAAACTTTTTGCTGTTTAAGTACCACTACTAGCCAATCCCGTGCTTGTTTGACAAATCTGGCAACACTGTCTGAGATTGTATTTATTTTATCATAGAAATGTCAGAAAAATTACATTATAAAGGGAGATTTATAAAACAAAAAGTTCTTAATAAGCGATTGAAAGCTGTTGGGGCAATGGCTGAAGCGAAAAAACATCAAAAAAATTACTAAAGTTAACCCACTTTTTAGTTTAAATAAATGCGTTGTTGCCAGCTTGTTTTTAGTGTAAATTTTTCATTATTTATTAATCTTTATCTCAGAAACTCTGTTGTAACTATGAATTAAAATTTTCTTAAAAAATGTATTAGTTATTGTTTAATGTTGGTTTAGTTTTTATAACAATGGTAAGAATAGTTTCTTAATTATAATTACTTAAATATGTATGTAAACTGTTTGATAGTGCAATGTATAAGAGTCTAAAAAACTCTATCTTTGGAATTTAATATCTCCGGAACTATATTGTTCATAAATTTTGTTTTGTCACCAATCAAGTATTTAAATAATAATCTCTCTAAATTTCAAAAAAATCCTAAGAAAACCCATAGGGTGAAACAACTACCTTAATCCATAATTTTTCACTTTCAGAGACCCCCCCCCCCCCCAAGCCGAAAGCATTTAAAGTGATTTCTTCGATTTCCCAACCTAGTTAACTCAAAGCTTAACTTAAAAACTCCTGTGTAACTCAAAGCTGTTTGCATTTCGTCTTAGTTATTGCAGTTAATTTGAATAAGAATGAGACTTTTTAAAGTAATTGGTTTCCTTAGACTTTTTTAAATAAGTTAACTAATAATCATTCTAGTCCAATGAGCACTATTACAAATTGAGTCGAACAAAACTACTAAATAGCAATTTAAATGTATAACGTGTTTAAATTTCTGCTATTTATTTTCAAACATAAATGCAACTAATAAATATCTTGAACTCATAACATATTCAGGAATATATTAAATAATAAATCCTAATGCATGAAATTGCTAAGATTTTTACGATATTTTCCCATTTTATTGTTATTAAGTGAAGTAGAAATCTTAACTCTTAGTAAATGAATATTGCATATAATACTTATTTACTTTTATCTTTGTTATTATGATAATTAAAGTTTCAAATCCTAAAACTCTGCGACTTACTTGGAAAAGGTGTCAGGTCCTAAAATTCAACCTGATTGAATTCTACAATTTGTGACTTTGGTTAAGACCATGGGTTCCGTAGTCTAACTGAGGGCCCTTTAAAGTCGCGCTTGACGCGAGACCGATTTGCCCATTCGCTTCGCATTTATGGATAAAGTAATAACGAGACATTAATGGTCGTTCTAATTTATATCTTTATCTATTAGTAACTAAATTAATATTTAAGCAAAATTTAACTATATTGAAATTAGATAAAAAAAATCAATTAAAAGTATAAAATGTAAGAAAATAATAAAATGATCGAAATTTCTTTTTAATTTGATCTACATAATATTCCTCTGCCCTTTCGAAACTTTTCTCATGATCATGGTCAAAACATTCGAGCATTTAATCAACTTTTACGAATAATTTTGATCTGGAAATATGTTCACTTATTTTTATTATTTATTTTAGTATTCATGCATCTCTTATATACAGCAAATAAATTATATATTTATAGGATAGGATAAGATTAAAATAGTCTGTATTCTTGTCGAGTTAATGGACTCCAGCTTCCTAGTCCGTTAAGAGCAATGTTCTCTACTCTGGTATAAACAAGGGAGTTGATACTTCGTTTTTCAGCACACTCGAAATAGTAGTACAAAATTCATTCAAACAATTGAAATTGATACTAGTCTATCGATGTCTTCATTCTGATTTAAAGACTAATAATTATTATTAATAAAAACAAGTAACTTGAAACAATATAATTCTTCCAAATTTCAAACTTCAACTTGAAAAAATATATAATTTCAAGTCCATTTCAAAGATATTATCAATCAGATGAATGATTCTGATGTCAGAAGTGCAGTCGAATCCAAGTACTAAAACTGCAATCTGGGCAGATAGCTGAATCCTTGAGATATTCAAAGTGAAATTTCCTAGAGGAGCAGATATAGTACATGTCGGAAGGATATCATCTTAAGAGTTCAGCTAACTGCACGGATAGCAGTTTAGCAATTGGGTTCGACTTCCAATAGCTTTTCTGACATAGAAACCAAACATACTATTACCTAATAATATTCTTAATAGTTTTTAAATCATGTTTTTTGTCACATACAGTCAGTTATCGAAATAATGATTAGTGATATTCGATTTAATTGTAAGACTGTATGTATCAAATAAAAGCACAATTTTCTCGCAAGTCTACGTGTGCTGCAATCTTCTCAAGACTTAGTAGGGGTATCAAGAAATGCAAATACGAGTAAAAAGGCCTGTATCGCAGAATACTTCAATTTGTGACTTTGATTGAGATCATGGGTTCCATAGTCTTTAACAGAGGACCCTTTGAAGTCGCACGTAGCACGCAGCGAGACCGATCCAATACTTTATCTGCTTCGTATTGGATAAAGTATAAATGGAGAAATGGCTTACGCTTTTTTGCCGAATAGTCATACCTTTAACTGAGCTACCAATTCAGTTGTCGGTAGGTGCTCCCATTATACGAGGTGTGGGTATTAAATGACCAGGCTGATGCTACTACTGGCAAACAGCGAGCGTGCCGCGACGGGTTTGAACATGATTGTGTCTGGTGATGCTTCCACAAGCCTGCGTCGCTCAGCTTGTCCGCAGCAGTCTCTTTCGTTGTATTTTCGAAATATTTCAAAAACAGCTAAAACTATTTATTATTAGCATTAGCAAAAAAACAAATGTTATTTTATTATTTTTAAATTGAAAGGTTTTTATAGTCACAAACTAATAAAAGACAATAATTTTATTTAATTATTGTCTTTTATTATATTTATAAAAATAATAATTTTATTTAATTATTGTTTTTTATTATATTTATAAAGACTATTGTCTTAAAAATATAAATAATAAAATTATTATTTTATTTTATTTTTTATTAGTTAAAAGACAATAATTTTATTTTATTTTTTATTAGTTAAAAGAAAATAATTTTATTTAATTATTGTCTTTTATTAGTTTGTGACTATAAATTTCAATTTAAAAATTAAGTCACTTGAGTTCTGGAAGAATGTTATTTTATTTAATTCTGGATTCAAACAAAAATCGACCCTTTAAGATGAATTTAAGAGAATATTAATATATCACTTTTAACGCAAAAGCTAAAGCAAAAAAAATTACCAAGCAGGTGTTACAGGTACTATATATTTATCTTAAGAATCTGAAATAAATTGGTATTTGCGGAGAATTTATCCAAATGGCAATAGCTTAATAAAATCACTTTATTGATTCTTATTGTATAAAGATGTGCTTTAATTAAGTTTTACCAACTATATGAATAAAATGATTGCGTAAATTAATTTTTATTTTTTACTGACTATATTTTGTGGGGGAGACTCAGTGACATCATGGACCAATGCCAGGCAGGTGGTCCAAGAACAATATGACACCGGGCCGAATGGCTGGGTCAATAGGCCAAAAGTCGGTCGTCAACTAGTATTCAATTATTTAATAGGGCCGATGAAAAAAAAGAAGCTGACATAAATCTACAGATTTTAAATTCAAAACAAATCCGATCAACACATTAGCCAATCTGTTTATTTCTACGACTTCTAGAGAACAGAATTCTATTCCTGTATACAATCCTTCCAAAAAGTCCACATATATGTTCGATTCATATCCAACCTAGTATTCTTTTTATATCAGCTGTTAAATAAATAATTTGTTTTTCTCACATTTTGTCTATTTAAAAAAAAAATTTGTTTCAGTGTCGAAATGTATTATTAAGTCAAGTTTTGATTACGTCCCGTAACTCTATCCTCATATAGTGATGGGATCTTTAAATTTGTCTGGTCTATGTTTACTAAAGTTTCAAATGTCTTTGGAATCTAAAAGTTCAAGATTTTGAGATATATTTTCATTTTTAAAAATCCAAGCTCTTAGTGATTATCAATAAAACGATCGTGGGGATATTTCTAGAAACTATATATAAAGTATATATAAATAGTCGATCATCCTTAAAGAAATATTTAAATTGAAAATCTAAAATATTCCTTCTTTAAAATTGACAAATGCATCTTTTAACAGTGAGCTTTTATTTTATCGCGCTTGAAAGAATGTCATCAACATTAGTAGGATTTAATGTTTTGTTAGATGAAAATTAAGTCACGGATATTTTAGAGAAGGAAATGAATTAATACATAAGAACAGTTTTGTTTAGATTCACTGTCTATAAATTGCAGCATATATATGTATACGACACTACTTTATGAAAAATAAAAATAAAAGTTTATTAACGGGAGAATTCTTTCGTGTTAGACGACTTAGAAATTTAATTAAGTGTAAATTCAATATGAAAGCATCTACTCGTATATTAACAAAACTGACTCAAAATATATCATCACTTGAAAACAGATTCAGAATTAAAAGCCGAAATCCTGTGAATAAACTAGAAAATTTTATTAGTTGAATAAAAGATTTCACTGTCGATGGTAACAGAATTGTTTTTATTTTAGGTTAAAAATAAAATGAAAGTCTTCTGTTTTCCAAATAAAATAATTTTTAATTTATTTCTAGAGACTATAGTTTCGAAGGCATTGCCTTCATCATCAGTCTATCACAAATATTTCAAATTATTTACATTCTAATGTCCCAAGAGGAAATATGAAGAGAAAAGACATTATATATTTTTCAAAATTTTCAATGTATAAATCTTAATTTGTAACTAATTTGAAATATTTGTGATAGACTGATGATGAAGGCAATGCCTTCAGAAACTATAGTCTCTAGAAATAATTAAAAATTATTTTATTTAAAAAACAGAAGACTCTCTCATTTTATTTTTAACCTAAAATGGAAAATTTTAAATAATTTTCTAATTTCCCTATGGTTGGACCCGAGGGGTGAGCCGCGACCTAAAATCGTGTACACCTACTTCCACTTTAATTTCCAAGTAGAAGACAATAGATTATCTAATGAATTCCAAAGTAATTCCAAAGACGGTGTACACCTAATTCCAATCGCGATTCACCCCTCGGTTTAACCTATTCATACGATTTTCCAGTTAATCTATTTTATCACAAAACCTTCAATAAACAAAATATAAATTCTAGATAACTTTTTCCTTAATTTGAAGAAGTCTAAGTAAGACCTTTAAATAGTGGAAAACTACAATAAATTGTAAAAACTATATGAATTTTTTGTTTTAATAATTATTATATTAAAATAATTTGACCATAATAACAAAATATAAGTGAACCAAGGAATGTGTATTTTTATATTATAATTCTTGAAAAGAATAAATTACATATAAAGTAGGATTATTAAACGAGCAAAAATTGTATATTTATTTGTTTGTATATATATTTGTTTGTTTATATATTTGTATCTTAGTTCTATTTTGAAAACAGTTTTACCGATTTTGATGAAATTCACGGGTTAGGGGGTTTTTGGGGTGACAATTCGATCTGTCACGGTCTCATCTTCGACAAAATTGTTTTTGATGGGTTTTTTCGTAATCAAATTAATTATTCTCAGGTAGACAAATCCCATTCTTAGGGTTTTAAAAAAGGTTTCCCTTTTCCTTTTATACCCAGGCAGACAATGGGTTGTTTGTTTCATTGTTCTAAAAGGCCTTGAAGAAGTATTGTGATTGTGGATTTTAACATATATTGTTCTCCATAAACGTTAGAAATATTAATAAACGTTTTATAATTATTTTTATAAAGAACTTTATTTATTTAATAGAATAAAAAATAATCAAGAATTTATTTAATTTCGCATGAGCAGGTCTCAATTTTCTGAAAAAACAACACATTTTGATAGGTTTTATTTATTAACAATTGGATGAATAAAAATGAATCATATAGTTGAATCAAAACAGGTGTAGGAGGTGTAGTGTAGTTGTGGGCCATCCGGGTGTAGGGCGAGGTTCCGGGGGTGTGGTCAAGCGGGGTGGGGGTACAGTGGGCGAATACTATATATATATTTGTATTTTTTTTAATTTGAAAACGGCTCTCAAATAAAAATCGACCTTTTTATCAGAAATTTAAATTAAAAATAATATTAAAATAAAGGTTGTAACTGAAGGAAGAAGTTAGCGAGCATCGCTCGGTGCCTCCAGGTACTTACATATAAAGTAGCATTATTATAATGAAACATTTTACTTTCAAAAATGAAAGTAATAATTTTGCATTAATGAATTTATTACATTAACAGACATTATTGAAATACGAACATGAATTTAGATCATTTATCAAAGATTTTAATAGATATGTTTATATTGCATGAAGTAGGGCCTTGTCCGCTCGGGAGTCGAACCCAAGGACTAGTACGCTTTCCGGGCAACTAGTCAGACCCTTAAGACCATCACCTCCAAAAAATGACCTAAATTCATGTTCGTAAAATTAATTGATTATATATCACAAGTTGATTTTGAGAAAAATTCAATCTTTCTCAAATAAATACTCATTTCTTTACATTATTAAAATAATTATTACTAAATTATATTTTCAAAGATATTATAATCTAGTACCAAGATAAATTCATTAGAAGTATTCAATAAGTAATTAATTTTTCCTGTCGCGAATATGGCTCGCATCTGTGGAGACAGGCCTTCAATCATTGCATCGCCACCCTGGATGCGATTCAGAGGCGAGCTATTAGACTAATAAGAAATCCAGTCTTATCACTAGCTGAAAAGTTTTTATTATAAAGAGAAACAAAGAGGTTGTGCAAATAAACATACACATATATATATTAAATATAGATATGTATATAATAAAAAAAAAAATACAAATCTTTGTAAAACAATATTTTGAAACTAGACGTTCCGAGATTGTTTTACAAAGATTTGTATTTTTTTTTTATATTATATTAAATAATCAATAATTAATTTTTCTTTTCAATATGTATATTTATATATTATTTATAATTTTCTCATTAATATATTAAAGAGAAATTAACATATTAACGAGAATTGTTTTGATCGAGCTTTTTGAAACAAGATATATATCGCGAGACTACTGCGGTTGAAGCTATTGGAGTCTGCTGAGTCTTAAGTCTCGACCAAGAGAGAGAAAAAGATATGATCCATCTAGCTATAATCCAGCATCATTTCGCGTTTAGCCCGCCTAGCCTCTTTAATATAAATATGTTTATTAATGAGAAAATTATAAATTTATTTAACTTCATTATTTCAAGTTAGAAATATATAAGTTCAGATATTATTTTCACTTAATATTTGACAAAAATCACCTGCATTCGATTCGCAATTAAATCAAATGTAGGAAACATACGATTTATTATTTATTTATTAGTTGAATAAAAGATTTCGCTGTCGATGGTAACAGAATTGTTTTTATTTTAGGTTAAAAATAAAATTGAGCGTCTTCTGTTTTTTAAATAAAATAATTTTTAATTATTTCTAGAAATAATTAAAAATTATTTTATTTAAAAAACAGAAGACTTCTCATTTTATTTTTAACCTAAAATATTATTTATTTGTTTGAGACTAGAGTTTCGAAGGCTTGGCCTTCATCATCAGTCTTAATTATAAATCTACTCTTATTAAACGAGCAAAAATTGTATATTTATTTATTTATATATATATATTTGTATCTTGGTTCTATTTTGAAAACGGCCCTACCGATTTTGATGAAACAAAATCTATTAACAAGTTTTGAGGATGAAAAAACGATCTGGCTAGGTCTGGACCTCATCAAAATTCATCTTAATTGATTTTTTCTTAATTAAAGTAATTATTGATAGATGAAAATCTCAATAAAAAAAATGATTCGGCGGAAGTCGTATTAGAACCTGGGACCTCTTGCATATGAGTCCGACACTCTAGCTTTAGACTACAGAACTAATTTAAAAATCCTTGCTTTTTACTTTTACTAAAATGAATATTTTTGAATTAGACTTTATTATAAGTGTGGAAATAATTGAATATATTATATATAGCTATGTATTTAATAAATAATTTTATGTTTTTATTTCAGATCCTGACGATTATTGTTTTTATTATTATTTTCTTATGTATTTTTTATAATGTTTATCATATGAACGAATGTGGGCAAATTGGTGTACGAGTAAACAAATATACACATAATATGTGGACCATTAGAAAGATAGAAATGCAAAAACTATGTCGGGGGTGGGGATGGATGTGGTGGGTGCAGGAGGTGGGGTGCAGCTGTGGGGGGTCCGGGGTGGGAGGGGCGGGTGGGGTGGGGTGGTGTTGGGGGCGAGGTGTATGGTTTCGGGAGGGGTGTGTGGGGTCAGGGGTTACCGAGCATCGCTCGGTGCCTCCAGGTACTATTATTTTTAATGGAGTCAGTATCGCGAGGATATTGAATATTTTGTTCTTTCTTAGCACAGACAAGCTTATTCAAACTTATCACTAGTGCCCACGATTCTCTAGCCCATCGAAGAATCATGTCCGCTCTTACACATTTTTATAAATACTATCAAGTTTTGACGAAATAAAATAAATAAACCACCATAAAGCGGCATTCGCGCGCTACAAACGATTTTCGAACATTCAACCCCCCTTCGCGATTAAATTAGATACTAATCAAAAAACGGATTTGTCTACTTGTTTATCCCTATGACATCTAGACTTGAACTCTCTTTCCAAATCCGTCTTACCGGTGAGATATAATTTTCAGTCTTTCAAGACCAGCATCTCCAGGTAACTTCAACTCCGAACCAATCACTGAAATTTCTTTCTTTGCAAGGATCCATTCCAGAAAAAAGAGATTGCACCTTTTTGGTACATTTTCTTGCAACAGTATCATAATATATATATTCTGGATGAGTTTTCTGATATAAGTCCAACTTTGGAAACGAATCATATTTTTATCACTGAGATTTTTCTAAATTTACATGTTTGAGATTTTAATAAAATAATTAATATTTAATTAAAATGTATCTATGAACGATGACTTTTATGTGTAGTTAAAAAGATCAAATAATTAACTTATATTTTATTGTTTTTAGTGTCACGAATGAATCCAATAAATTAAATTCGCTATTAAAATAGGAAGGAAAACTATAACTAAACAATTAATACTAGTAGTAACACTTTGTTTTACAAACCGACTTAATAATTTTTTTTATTTATGATATAGTGATGTAAGTAGCTTTCTAGTTAATATATTAAAGAACAATTAATATATCAAAGAGAGTAGTTTTTGACAGCGTTTTTAAACAAGCGGACTCCAATAGCCTCAACCAGCAGTAGTCTAACGATGTATATATATATATATCTTGTTTAAAAACGCGATCAAAAACAACTCTCTTTGATATATTAATTATTCTTTAATATATTAATTAGAAAACTGTTTAAATTCATTATTTCTTACACAGAAATATATAGATTCTGATATTATTATTACTTAATGTGGGATCCAGCCAAGCCAACTTGCCCTGGTCCTACACACCATGACATCAACCGCCCTGATTCCAGCCACCTCGCGCCTCCGTCGGAAGAGCACCAGCCTAAGCAGATTTTCCTTGCATATCCACTGCCAGCATCTAGTAGAATTTCTTCGCTACATCTCCCTAGTGTGTGAATGAACCCCCCCCCCAGTGCTTTTCAGTTCGATACCCCTCCACAGTGCGAGAGTTCATTCCCCTCTTGCTGCTACATCATCGCCGCCGCCTCAGTCATCAGCCAGCTCTCATTGGTCGCAACTCCCCGCCATTACCCCCAGGCTGCGCCCGCCTATCCCCTCTTCTCACCACCGTCGCCGCACAACCAAGCCAGCTCTCTGATTGGCCCAAGTTCCCAGCGCTTCAGCCCTATGATTGGCCTCACGTTTCAACAACGCCACCAGCGACGGATTAAAAGACGGTTCTCCGAGCATCACAAGGCAGTTACTTGTAGGGCCGGTTGTATGTCGCAAAGTAAATGCTTTTTACCACTAACAAACGGTAGATGGTAAATGGAGGCACTGGGATTGCCAATCAGATGACAGGCACTTTAAATGCCTGTCATCTGATTGGCAATCCCAGTGCCTCCATTTACCATCTACCGTTTGTTAGTGGTAAAAAGTATTACTTTGCGACATACAACCGGCCTAACCCATCCGACACGAACGATTCAACAAGTATATGTTTACCAAAGATTTAACCACCAAGTTTCAAGAAGTATTTTTCTACTCAAGGTTAACAAACATTCCCAAGTTACGTTTATTATTTTTGAAAAGCATTTTATATTACATTTATAAAGCATTTTGTTATCATTATTTAAAACGCATTAAATAAACCAATATTATTAAAAACAATTGAATCTTTCTTCACCTGGTCAAAGTCACCCAAGAATATTCCTACATTAATATATTAAAGAATAATTAATATATCAAAGAGTTAGTTTATTAGTTATTTAGTGATGTAAAGTTTCAAGAATATTAGTAGTTTTTAAGGAATTTGGTGTTGGTATTTGGTGAAACATTTTTTAAAATTATTGGATAAAAAATACTTGATAGGTTTCACATTAAGATATAAAAATAAAACGAATTTATTTTTGGAGAGTCTTTAATCTCGATATATATTTCGGGTGGCTAACCCATCTTCAGGAGCAACAGAAGTTAACTGACTGAGTAGTTACTTTCTGTTGCTCCTGAAGTTATAATATATTATATCGAGATTATCTTAATGTGAAACCTACCTACCTAAGTATTTTTTATCCAATAAGAATATTAGTGCTTGACTAGGAGTCGAAGATGCCCGTGGACCTTAGTTTGGATGAAGGTTGTAGGAGTCTGAAAAGATGGAGGCATGGAATTTGTAAGAATTGATCGAATTCGCGAAATCGGACCGATTTGTTTCTAATTTGGGTAAAAAAGTGTCTCGATTGTAGTCATCAGTTTAAACAAGGTTTTCTAGGAATTAGTTGATTTTATTTCACACATATCATTTGTATTTGTATTATATTCATCTTTTTTTTTGTTTAAATTTACTGAATATATTAAAAAAAAAAAAATTAAGAATAAAATTAATGAAAAATATTAACAACAAATTAAAACGTAAACACTATTTTTTATGAAATTGCTATTCAAAAACAAGCTCCGTGAGAAGTGAACAGAATTAAAATTATTTTTGGACGCTTCTCGATGACTTACTTGATCAACAAACATTAAATTGAAAAGAACAGAGGACTAAGTGGATTGGGAGGGGAGAAAGAGGATTCAAGCAATTTCCGAGAGCGGTTTGATATCACATGACACAAGCCATCACCATCAAGGTCTCCTTGGAAGGGTCACTTCTGAGTCGCTCCTCTAAGGTTGTCTTCTTAGTCTTGTTGATACTTCAGATTAAAATGATTTCTAATCAAATAAATATATGTTGAATAGGTACTGCTTTTATAGTCATCACAAATAGACCTCGATGACTAGATGCATGGTCTGAAGGACTTATTGCCTACGATATTTATATTGGTTCATTTCTGCCTATTCTCCTTAGAAAAAGGGGCGAACTTTCAGATCTCCCTTCAGGCCTTGTCATTCAATTCCACCCGACATCAATAGAATTGGGAAAACTGAAAAAATGACAACAGTACATGGGTTCATCAGGAGGATCACCCCCTTCAGAACAAACCGTGCCTCGCGTTTCTTAAGGTAGTTGTTTCGCGATAATACTAGCAAAAAGTTAATGCTAGAGTATATAGAACAGACAATAAGGATTCATAATTCATAAGCCCAAATCTTTTTGCTGTTTATGTACCACTACTAGCCAATTCCGTGCTCGTTTGACAAATCTGGCAACACTGCCCGAGCTTGTATATATTTTATCATAGAAATGTCAGATAAAGTACATTATAAAGGAAGATTTATAGAACAAAATGTTCTTAATAAACGATTGAAAGCTGTTGCGACAATGGCTGAAGCGAAAAAACGTCAAAAAAGTACTAAAGTTAATCCACTTTTTAGGTTAAATAAATGCGTTGTTGTCAGCTTGTTTTTAGTGTAAATTTTTCATTATTTTCTCAGAAACTGCGTTGTAACTATGAATTAAAATTTTCTTAAAAAATGTATTAGTAATTCTTTAATGTTGGTTTAGTTTTTTATAACAATGGTAAGAAGAGTTTCTTAATTATAATTAAATATGTATGTAAACTTTCCGATATCCCGTATACTGCAATGTATAAGGGTCTGAAAAACTCTATCTTTGGAATTGAATATCTCCGGAATTATATTGTTCATAAATTTCGTTTTGCCATCAATCGATGCAGAAGTATTTAAATAATAATCTATCTAAATTTCAAAAAAATCCTAAGAAAACTCATATGGTGAAAGAAATACCTTAAGTTGGGCAAAACTTTGAGAATAGATCCTTTGAACATGCCAAGGCCGTTAAAAATATTGTAAAGGGGCCGTCCATAAATTACGCCACACGAATTTCACGATTTTTAGACCCCCCCTTGTGTCACATTTTTATTAAGCCCCCCTTTTATACCCTATAATTTAATCATTCTAATATTTATTTGAAAAGATAGGCAATTTCTTGAATCAATGTTACATTTGAAGGCTTTTCGATATAGTATGTAGTTAAACTATGTTTTTAAGAGAGAGGGACATTTCATTGAATCTTCAGAGATCTTGTAAATTTCCTTCACTTTCTGCAAGCAAAATTGCGTCATTTGCCTAACAAATCATTTATATGAATTTTCTACCATGTTTATCCTTCATCAGGATTTTGCATTACTTTATTCATTATAACTTAGTATATAGTGAGTGACTCGGCCTCTGTTTGAAAGAACAATTGGATTGAATCTGACATCGCATGTCATGTTTTCACCCTCGCAGTGTTATTATTTATTATATGAATATTTTCCTATCTCAGGGGTAGATGTTCTGGAGATGAATTCAAAGAAATTGAAATTTTGCTCATTTTGTATTGAAAATTTTATTAATGTTGGTTAATAATAGGAATGTTTTTAACTATTAATTTGAACATTAAAATAGGATTTTTAATTTAAATTTGAGCTGAAAATATTTCTGAGTGTCTAAATATCAGACACGAAGAATATATTATTTTCATAAGGATATTTCTAAAAGACTATATTGATTTTAAGGAAAAAGTGAAAACTTTCAAAGTCTGGTTTTTCGAAAATTTTAGTGATTTGGCAATTTTTTATAAGCCAGTGGTTTGAAACTTAGTAGTGGATTGTATCTAACTTTCTGAGATTTGGCTCGTGATTCCGGCTTCTTTCCTTCTACTCTGTTCTTTTCACGATGGAGGGGCCAGCCCATACAGGCCTTTAGGGGATGCACTTTCTGGTGTATCTCCTTCTCACATCAATATCATTAAAAAAAAAAACTTTTAGCTGTGCAGTTTATAAATTTAAACTTGTGTACCCATTTTCAGCTTACTATCAGCTCGATAGCATATTGTAACAATTGATTTTTTATGATTTTCCGCATTTTTAAACCAAAAGTCCTAAATTTAGAAAGCCCAAAATCTAACTTGGTTTGTGTTTTGGAAATATAAACATTTTGGCATCCGAATGAATTTTGTAAGGCCTTACCGTTTGGGTGGGTAACGGAATAGAGACAAACAGAAAGACTTTAAAATCATGTTTGAAAATAATTTTTCTTCACATTTTAGACATTACCAAACACGAATAAACAAAAGAAAAATTAAAAATTATCGTGTAATTTTTTTTAATGATTTAATAGCTTAAATAAATCTTAAAATGTAATTTGATTATACAAAAAAATAAGAGCGTAAATAGTGGTAAAATATGAATGAATAAAAGCATTAATAACAAGTTTGAAATTAACTATGTTATTGATTTTTCTTTGGCAAAAAGAATGACTGACTTATTTGTCAGTTGAAATTTCTATGAATGTTTAACTTTTCGAAACATGCAGGGGAAGGAGACGTGTCATGCAGACTTAAATAGAAATTATATTGAATGGGTATTATTAGTTTTTCAATTATATTTTTTTGGTATAAACTCTTTTCTTTGTTCAAGCTTGAAATTAATCCTTTAAGAACTTATAGTGAAATTTAATATCTAAGTAAACTTATTGAAAAAGTTTAAAAAGCTTTTCGCAGATTTTCTTTGTCAGCGAACGGTTTGAGCAAGAAAGTTGAGAGTTAGCATGAGGTGCAGTTTAATAATATACTCTAAACTTGAGTACCGAATTTAAGATCATTAGCTAGAAAATCGTTCCTCGTATAACAATGGATTTTTTGTATTTCTGACAGAAAGTTCAGAAATTTGAAATGTGAAAAGATAATCACTTCTTCCTTTTAAAAAAATAATTTTTAAGAAAAAATAAAACCGACTTCAAAAAATTAAATGCAACAAATAAAATACACTAAAAGGTATAAAATAATTATTATCTTATTTAGATACAACTAAACGACGAAATATTAACATGAAATTACTTTTTGAAGTCGGTGCCAAACATATACCTTTTATGAATCGCTCTCGACGGATCTTACTTAGTACGTTTGGCGGGTACGCTCGCTTATAGGTATAGTTTGTTTGGCACCGAGTAGTAGTAAGTAAGTAATTTAAGTAAGTAATTTCATGTTAATATTTCGTAGTTTAGATGTAATTAAATAAGATAATAATTATTTTATATCTTTTAGTGTATTTTATTTGTTGCATTTAATTTTTTGAAGTCGGTTTTATTTTTCTTAAAAATTATTTTTATTTTTCTCTTTTTAGTGATGTTATTAATAGTGATCATATCATCAGAACTTGACCAAATTAATATGGCACCATCCCTAAGATACCCCCTTTCCAATAAAAAAAGAATCATCGAAATCGGTTCATAAACAAAGAAGTTAGGCCTGAACAAACCTAACAAAAAAGGTCTAATACAAAAAAAAAAAAAAAAAAATGGGACCAATCGGAAGCTAGACTGAACCCAATGCATTTTTTTTCCAAAATCGGTTCACAATTGGCGGAGATATGAGGTAACTTAGGCACAAAAAAAAAATCAGTCGAATAGATAACCTCCTCCTCCTTTTTTGAAGTCGGTTAAAAATACTAACACTTTGGCACTAAAAAATAATTTTTAAGAAAAAAATAAAAACCGACTTCAAAAATTAAATGCAACAAATAAAATACACTAAAAGGTATAAAATAATTATTATCTTATTTAGTTACAACTAAACGACGAAATATTAACATGAAATTACTTTTTGAAGTCGGTGCCAAACAAACTATACCTATAAGCGAGCATACCCTCCAAACGTACTAAGTAAGATCCGTCGAGTGCGATTCATAAAAGGTATATGTTTGGCACCAACTTCAAAAAGTAATTTCATGTTAATATTTCGTCGTTTAGTTGTAACTAAATAAGATAATAATTATTTTATACCTTTTAGTGTATTTTATTTGTTGCATTTAATTTTTGAAGTCGGTTTTTATTTTTTCTTAAAAATTATCTTTCTTTTTCAGTGATGTTATTAATAGTGATCATATGATCAGAACTTGATCAAATTAATATGGCACCATACCTAAGACACCCCCTTTCGGATAAAAAAAGAACCATCGAAATCGGTTCATAAACAAAGAGGTTAGGTCTAAACAAACCTAATAAAAAAGGTCTAATACCTATGAAAAAAAAACGAAAAAAAAATGGGACTAGAATGGAGCTAGACTGGACCCAATGCAAAAAAAAATTCAAAATCGGTTGAGAATTGGCGGAGATATGAGGTAACATAGGCACAAAAAAAAAAATTCAGTCGAATAGAGAACCTCCTCCTTTTTTGAAGTCGGTTAAAAAGAACTTTCTAAAAGCTTCCGTTATTGTGTTATGAATATCAGGACCAGACAGAAATAAGATCTTGCTTATTATTTTTTCTACGTTTCAGAATTTTTTAAACACAAACAGGAAAAAAAATTCGAATGAATTTTATAGTTAATCAGAAGAGTAAATTTTAAGACTGATCAGACGCAACTATCCCAGGCCAATTCTTTCAATTGTCTAAAAAAATTAAAAACAAAAAACAAACCAATTTAATGCAAGTAAAACCAATGTTATTGAGATTTTTTAGATTTATTCTAAGAAGCATGACCAAAATAATCTCTTCATCACTAAAGAATTTCAAATCAGAAGAGAATTTCGCAAAATTATATCATTATTAGAATGCAAATTGGGCGAAATTATTCTTTATTTTTACCCCCTGTCTTGGGGGGCCCCCGGGCATTGCCCCAGCCTAGTTACGCCCCTGTATGTAGGCTTTTCTCAGGAATCTTCGATATATAGAAGTTCGAATGTATTTGGATTGTCCTGTCATTTTCTAAAAGTCCCACATCCCAATATCCTTCATTAACAGAGGAAAATATTTTAATCTAGATCTTTCCACCTAACCCCTAAATATCCTTAAGGATTGGGGGATGATTACTTATCCTCTATTTTAAATTTTCTTTTAATAGTATTAAAAGTTGGAGAAATTGTAATATGAGAAATTTAACAGCATACAAGTTACGTAGAAATTTTTATTTTTTGAGTTTGTCTTATTTCTTATTGGAATCAAAACTGATTGAGCAACTAACGGTTTGTGATGAAACTATCATATTAATAAATAAATATATATATTTATAGAGAGAAGAATTTGTTTTTTTTTTGCTGAAAGTATATCTCTGCCAGGATGATGATTTTATATTTTTTCTAATTAGACTAATTTAATTAATTATGATAATTTAAGATTTCAGAAATAAATACATTAAATTACAATTTTTTTAAACCTTAGAATTCTTGAATGAGACAATAAAAAGAGTGTGTCTTCTCGCTGGAATTATAAATTTTATTTATTTATAACGAGATCTATAGTTTCGATGGCTTTGCCCTCTTCATCAGTTCTATTACAATGGATTCACACAAATTAATTCCTGTGAATCCATTGTAATAGACTGATGAAGAACTGAAATCCGTCTCGATATAAATAAATAAAACTTATAATTCCAGCAGAAGACATAGTCTTTTATTGTCTCCTCCAATATATAAAAATTCTTCTACTCTCGGCAAAAAAACTTTCAACTTACAATTCTTGTTTCAGATAGTGACAATTGAGAGGCTTAATTCTTCATACAGTTTTTGGACATCTTTTATTTATCATAAATCTAATTATGCAACTACGAAAAAGACAAAATCTTAAGTAAAACATGGTAATTCTTGAAAGATAAGAAATATCTCACAATTGATAAATATTTTTATTTTTTTCAATTCTTTGGAGTATTTTATATGAATAGCTAGGAATGCATTATTTGGCTTATATCTTATTGTTCTGCTATAAAAAAATGTCATAGAATTCCATCTTTTCGTCCGTATTGTTAATAAATGAGTGTTTGATAAAATTAGGCTTCGGTGGTTGCGGATGTTAAGGGGTTTCGAGTGAAATCAGCCAAATTACAATTCTCAATATTTCGTCCCCTAATTCGTGTTTTTAAGTGCCATTGAAGTTATTTTGATATGACGAAAACTCAGAACTAGGCAAATTAGCTTCTTTGAAGCTGTAATCATTTAAACAGACTATGCAATTTACAAACCATCTGCCTCTTTTATATTATATATAATTTTATTTAACAAAAAATAGTTATATGTAATTTTAATTGTTCAAAAAATAGGAATTAGTACTTTGCACAAAAATTTGCTAACGCACAGACTAACAGACAGACAACCAGACACTTTGATTCGATTTTTTCGATGTTAACTTATTAGGGCTTTTTTGTAAACCGAAATGCCATGGTTTCGCTCAATTTTTTTAATCAAAATAGTTTCAGCCGTTTTTGAGATATTTCGAAAAAAAAATAAGGAAAAAAAACACTATTTTCATGCACGATTACAATACTTGACCATACCCTGTATGGTAAAGTAAAAAATTATGATAAATTCAGGTTTATATCATAAAGTGTAAAAATTATATTGTTTAAAATGTAAAACAACCAAATATAGTATATAATAAACATAAAGTAAAAATAATATTTTTTGAGATATTAATTAGTTATAAAATAAATGTCATGCGTATTCCGATTGCAGCCAAAATCTAATCAGATCTTAATCTCAGTGTCAAACAACCAAATATGAAATTTAGTTTTGTTATTTTTATTAGTTGGTGGTAGAACAAAGACATACCAATGAGCACAGACATTCAACAAAATAATTAATTTCTCTTGAAATATAATTATTTCAATCTTCATTATATACCTAAGCCTTTTTTTATAGAACTTGACGGCGTGATTTTGCGCAATTTTTTTTATCAAATAGTTTTAGTAGATATTTTGAAAAAAAATGCAAAAATGTCAATATTTTTCTGCGCAATCAAAATATGTAATTGTCCATATACTGTGTATGCTAAAGTAAAAAAAGAAAAATACTTTATTTAAAAAATAATATATATATATACTTTTAAGTGATCTAATTTCGCATAAATGGACAAGTGTAATCTAGAAACAAACAGGAAAATGAAGGCCCTACTACGTCGCATTGAGCTTAAGACTGATAACTTATTTAGACGAATATTATTATTATTATTCACAAATAAATATAATAAAATCAAAAACAAATTCACTTCTTTTATAGGAGTAGAACAATCAGTAAAACACTAGTTTAAAGAAAATTTTCCTTTTATCAGAAAATTGTATTAACGTTATACTACAAGGCGAGTATATGGTAGAGTTAAAAATACATATAGAGGCCCATTTAGTGTTTAGTAATGGAAATAAAAAAATGATCAAAGATCCAAAGAACAACTACGGAGATTAAGAGTGTCCTTCCTTCGTAATTAGCCCCCTGGAGATTCTCATGAAGCCTGGAATTGAACTGACACTCAAAAGCTGAATTTGTTATTAATTCATTTTATTTTACAAAACTTCAAAAGAAAAAAGTGAGGTAATTTTTAAGTATTATTCTTTTCTACCTGCCTGCTTGGATTGGATACCCATAACACGTAAAAAGTTCGTTTTGGTGGTAAAATGTTTGTATTTCCAAATCAAAAACTGATTGGAATTTGAACCTTCTAGTTTCAGAATTTTCAGTTCGGAAATACAGAAAATCAGGAGAAAACCAATTGCGAACTGCACCAAACCATTCTCTCACAAAAAATTGCTAAATTGAACAAATTAGCAGAAAGTGTGTCGAGTCTTGGAAAAAGATTTGACTTTAATTTCAAGTTAATCACATTTTTAGTCATAAAATGCACAAGCTACAGGATAAAACTGAGCGTGGGGGAGGATTTTATTGATAGAGTCAAGTTGCACGAATAAAAATAAAATGATAAAATTTATTTGTTACAAAACAGATGAAATAAAATTTTAATGATAGATAATAATTATATTTTGCAACTTTATTAATTTTATGTCATAATTGAGAGGAAAATTGTTTTCTCTTTTTCTCGACACTCCGCAAATTTTGGTGATTTGTCATTGGACGTTTTGAGCTAGAAAGCTGAAAAATGTCACAAAGTTTATCAATACAAATTTGTATGCCAACCATATTACAATTTTTTTCACTTTCATTCGAAAGTTCTGGCGGTAAAGATCCAAAAATTTAATAATTTTTTCGTTAAAAAAAAAAACAGCATTAGAACAATCATTCTACGATCTTCCATTCACAAGTTCAGAATCCAGACAGAGAAGGAAAAAATCTCGCTAGAAAATGATTTTTTTTACCCGTTTCAGACATTTTTAAAAGACGTCTAAGAGAAAAAAAAATGAAAAATTTTCGAGTGAATTCAATATTTAGCTCGCTCAGCTGATTCCGCTTGTCCACTCTACCGAGTAGTAATATTTATATGTTAAAATCTGGTAAAGGTCATTCAGTTTGATGTAAGTGATTAAATACAACTGTCATTATTTATCAAACAAATAAGTTCTTATTCAATGTTAAATAAAATAAAATATCATTTTTGAGAGAGAGAGTAAATATGTACTTTGATCTTTCCATTAATATAGTTACTTGGTAAAAATTTTATATATATATATAATCTAATATAATTCTTTTCGGAGAGATTCACTTTCTTAAACGAGTAATATATTTTTTTTTTTTAATAATAATAATAATATAAATTATATCTAATTGTCTCTATTATATAGTATGGATTTACACTGGAATTTCAAATCAGTAGGGGTCAAAATTTTACGATAAAGATGTGTTAATCTTGGTTGAGCTAGTTTTATGTCAGAAGGGAGCCAAATGGCCGGGTCGCGATCTTGGGGCTTCCATGAGTAAAATATATCACAACCATCATCCATTTTGAAAATGTTATAGCTAGGGTATGCAGAAAAAATTGATATTAAAAAAAATCGCAATCTGACGTCATAATATGTATAGACATATAAAATTTGGCATAAAACGACATTTAAAGTGGACTTCAGCTACTCTTCCCCCTTATCAGAGTTTTAGAAACTGGGTTTTTAGTATGAAATCAGTGTTTTTGGAACTTTCATTAATGAAACTATCCACCGTAGACCAACAGATATCATCATCAGTTTAAAATCGAGAAAAAAAAACTGACTACGTGGCTTTTTCCCTCCGACCCTTCATGTTTATTTTCATCAAGCAGAGAACAACCTCAATGATTTCTCTTTATTGACTTGAACCGTACATACTTGGACACAATATTAAATTTTG
>JALMQS010000804.1:0-88617 GCA_024734495.1 Forficula auricularia
CAACTTTTGTTTAAATTCTAATTTAAATGAAAATAAGACTTTCTCCCTTTGTCCTTCATCTCAGAGACCATTAGGACATTCAAGAGAATACATTTTTATGAGATTTTAGAATTAATAATTTTTATTGATCAATGAATGCTAAATTAATTGCCTAGCACACTATAGACCACCCATCTAACGATATAATTAAATGATTTCACGATTGACAATAGCAGAAAATTACAATTAATTTTCTGCTTTATTATAAATTTTTACTCTAATTTAATCTTGTCAATACATTTATTTTTTTTCCAGACAAAACTACTGAAACTTCTGAAGACTATTTCTGTGAGGAATGTTTCTCTGGATTCCTATCATTGTCAGATTTCGAAAGACATATATTGGAAGGCCATTCGGAAGAAGTACTCTTTGCAAGTCATTTGAACGATCGGAATTACACTGTTGAAACCAAACCGGAACCTCTTATTAACATGACTACGCATAAGGAGAAGGCGTCCAAAGTGACCACTCATAATCCTTATCATGAAGTAAAACCGCCGTTATCCCGTCATAACGATCCCGAAAAATTGAAACCAAAACAAACGAACCAATGCTTGAGAACTCATTCTAATAAAAAACATACAGGAAAACAGTCTTTCGTCTGTGATCAATGTGATAAGCGTTTCTCTCGAAAATCTGAACTCAAATATCATTTATTAATTCATAAGGGCGAAAAGCCTTTCGTCTGTGATCAATGTGATAAGCGTTTCTCGACAAAAAGTGAACTCAAAAGCCATTTATTAATTCATACGTGCGAAAAGCCTTTCGTCTGTGATAAATGTGATAAGCATTTCTCACGAAAAGGTGATCTCAAAAGACATTTATTAATTCATACGGGCGAAAAGCCTTTCGTCTGTGATCAATGTGATAAGCGTTTCTCGACAAAAAGTGAACTCAAAAGCCATTTATTAATTCATACGTGCGAAAAGCCTTTCGTCTGTGATCAATGTGATAAGCGTTTCTCGCGAAAAGGTGTTCTCAAAAGACATTTATTAATTCATACGTGCGAAAAGCCTTTCGTCTGTGATCAATGTGATAAACGTTTCTCGCGAAAAGGTCAACTCAAAAGCCATTTATTATTTCATACAGGCGAAAAGCCTTTCGTCTGTGATCAATGTGATAAGCGATTCTTGCGAAAAGGTGAACTCAAAAGACATTTATTAATTCATTCGGGCGAAAAGCCTTTCGTCTGTGATCAATGTGATAATCGTTTCTCGCGAAAAGATAACCTCAATAACCATTTATTATTTCATACAGGCGAAAAATCTTTCGGCTGTTATCACTGCGATAAACGTTTTTCAACAAAGGCTATACTCAAACAACATTTATTAATTCATACAGGAGAAAAGCCTTTTGTCTGTGATCACTGCAGTATGCGTTTTTCACACAAGAGTAATCTCAAAAGTCATTTATTGGTTCATACAGGCGAAAAGCCTTTTGTCTGTGATCACTGCAATAAAGGTTTTTCACTGAAGACTAATCTCAAAAGTCATTTATTGGTTCATACAGGTGAAAAGCCTTTTGTCTGTGATCACTGCAGTATGCGTTTTTCACACAAGAGTACATCTCAATAGTCATTTATTGGTTCATACAGGAGAAAAGCCTTTTGTCTGTGATCACTGCAGTATGCGTTTTTCACACAAGAGTCATCTCAAAAGTCATTTATTGGTTCATACAGGAGAAAAGCCTTTTGTCTGTGATCACTGCAGTATGCGTTTTTCACACAAGAGTAATCTCAAAAGTCATTTATTGGTTCATACAGGAGAAAAGCCTTTTGTCTGTGATCACTGCAGTAAGCGTTTTTCACAAAAGAGTAATCTCAAAAGTCATTTATTGGTTCATACAGGAGAAAAGCCTTTTGTCTGTGATCACTGCGGTAAGCGTTTTTCACTAAAGGGTAATCTCAAAAAACATTTGAAAATGCACACCTAGATGTTTTAATCTATTACTCTTTGAATCAAAACAGAGTTTTTCTCTACATATTAATAGGAATAAATTAATTAATGTAATATCAGAAATGACAAAGACATTTTGAAGGTCGCCCAACTAATTACAAGGCACCAACTCATCGGAAATGAAACATTTAAATCTGATCTCTGACGCCCTACAGTCATTTAAATTCAACCCATGAGTCTAGTAAGGAAATAATTCTATCCCTGAAACTACATATATATATTTGAACTCTTCCCCTTCTCCGGCATGTTTGAAGATTTATTTCACCTCTAATTTTTTTCTTTCCATTTTTCACATACCTTTGGGCATAAATAAATAAGATAAATTTTTGATTGAACAAAAATGCAATACGGAACCCTCTGGTCCATATATCGAGGGTTTATTTTTGAATTAGACTCATTATTATTAGCGACGGATTCCTATGCAATTGCATATTTTGTTTGCCGCCACATACGACCCAGGGGATCAATTATCAATCCGAATCATGAATCTAGTATACTGTGGCTTAAATTTTATACTGCATATTTTTGCATATTTGAAGAAAAATTTTGCATAAAATTGCATATTTGAATGATATTGCATATTTCTCGCCAAATACAGATGTTTTAAAAGTAACTATTCGGAGGAAGAATGAAAAGAAAGAAGAAATAAAACAGGGGGACACTAATTTAAATTCAAAGAAAACAAAAATAGGCCTCAACGACAAGAGTCTAGTGTTGGACGTTGTAAACATAGCTCATAAACAACAATCCACTTATTTTTCTTATTATTCAGGTGTACTTTGACTTGATTAGATACTATAGAGGTACTCTACTCGAAAATGCCGAAAAGTTTACAATATTTTTTTTTTTCAAAATAAAAGTGGGGGTTTTAAGTTATTTCAAATTTGCCCCCATTAAGTCTGTGGATGTGGACTGTTCCTCTTCAACGTATAAATCAATTTTAAGTGACCATAGACATAATAACTTGAAGATAATTTAGATAAATACTTGTAAACATAAATTATTCATAACTTTTAAGGAGTTAGGTGTTGGTTCTAGGTGAAACGTTTTATTATTATATAAATTATTCACATTACAATCAGATTTTAATTATTTTTATGATCCTTTGTTAATTATTTCTTTATGTGTGTGTGAAAGTGTATAAATTAGTGTAATGATCAGAATGTTTGCATTATTTTATTAGTTTATTATTTGTACATCAATAAGAAAAGCTTGTTAATTTAAAAAAATAAAACCAATACAATACAATCTTGTCTGTTAAATAAAACTATCGATCACATTTTTTGAAACATTATAATATTTATTATGTTGATTTTATTCAAGTGCACCCCTTTAATATTTCTTTGTGTTTAAAGATTTTGTGAAATTTTTTACTCAATAAAAGTACATATTTGACACAAGTGGGGTGTCCATAGCTTACTTTATCATTTTATTTCTTTCATAGCACTCCTTCAAATATATAGTCTTTTTGTCTTCAATTTTAATTATTTAGTGTATAAAAAAATTCATTTTGCCAATTTCAACGTATTCCTGCATATTATTTGCTATAGATGGGTAGCTAACGCCGTTTTTCCCACCTTATCCTTATTCCGTTCTTCACAATCCTTTTTCTGTATGGAAATTCCTGTTTCCAACTTTTGTTTTGTTTGCCCAATATAGACTTTTTCACAACTACATTTAATTTTATATACCAAATCTGAACATTTCTTTGATTCTCTTTTATCTTTTAATTTAGTATATACTTGGCCAATAGTTTTTATGTTGTAGAACGCAGGTTCTATATGTGTTTTTTTTAACATAGAAATAGCTTCTGACAAGCCCTTTATATATGGGATTTTAAAATACCTTAAATTCCCTTCATTCTCAACTTTTTTAGTTTTATTGCGAAACGTCGCAATTGATCGCACTCTGTTTATAATTGTTCCTTTTTTCCTCTGATTTGTCTCATCTATAGTAATAAGATTTTTCATTTCTTGGATCATTTCCCCTTCTTCTTCGTTTGTCTTTATTCCTCTCTCCCACCTTTCCGGTTCCATTCTCATCAATGAACTTGAACATTTGTTTTAGTTCCGCGCTTGCCATCTTTACACTCTCCATATCTCTTCTCCATAAATAATCTGGTGTGTTTCTTGAGGCTCGCATTATCATTTCTCTGAATGCTCCTTGTACCAACTTTCTCGATTTCGGGTCTTTTCCCCCAACCCTTAAATTTCTACCCCGTACATCACCACTGATTTTCAATTTTCGCCCTTTTCATCAATCCCCATACAATTTTAATCATCTTATTCTTTGCCTTGTTCGTCTGGCTCTTTATCTGCTCCCTTTTAGAATCTGTTGAGGTGAATATGTAGTCCCAAATATTTTATCTTTTCTACTTCCTCCAGTTTTCTCCACTCTTTCTTTTTCCCTCTTCTATTTTATTATCTTTGATTTTTCACCTCAATAAATCTCCAGTTCTGCCAGCATTTCCCCAGAGTCCCTCCTCATGGTCAGCCACTTTAGCCACCTCATCTGCACACTTTACCCAGAATAGTTTCTCATTTCCTTCCACTGTTCCTCCTATCTTCTTTCTTTCTCTTTCCATATCCTTTATATAAATACTAAACAGAGTAAGTAGGACTCAGTGGGCATCCTTGCTTTACTCCCTTCCCTGTCCACAAAAATTTATTTTCTCCCTCTTCATTTCCCATCGCTATTTTATTTTTTATTTTCTTTATAAATTTTCTCAATTAATCTCATCATATTTCCCTGAATTTCCATGTCTCTCTACTTTTTGAAAAGAATTTTCCTGTTCACTTTATCGAAAGCCCCTTTCAGATCTAGAAACATTACCCAAACCTTCCCTATTTTTTTTCCTTTATTTTGTTTTCTATAATGGTGTCGAACGGTATTAATTTGTCAGTACCTGGAGCCACCGAGCTTCGTTCAGGTTTAGTTATTGCTTATTTGAACTCTCGGCAAAACAAAAACTTTTCAATTCTTATTAGTGTTTTTTTTTTTATAATAAGTTGATACTCAAAGCCATTCTCAGAAAATGCGAGGCCTGAGCAAACAGTAGCTTAGCGAGGGGGGCGAGGGGGCTCATTTGCCCCGGGCGGCACTCTTCTGATAGGGTCGGCAGATTTTACAAAAAATTATAAAAAGTTTTAACGGCATAATAAAGGGAGCAGAACAAAAAATACAATTGGACCTGGAAAAAATAGAGAAATCCAAGTACTTCCCTTACTATAAGGAAATAAAGATAAATGTTGGAAAAGAGGAGTACCTGGAGAGATCAAACATAAGTGAGTGGAAGAGACGCATCTGGACAAGGGCCAGATGCGGAAATATTTACAACAGAGGAACAAGAGAGGAAGAAACAACAGTACACAGAAGGGAGAAGAGGAGAGGACCGAGAAGCTGTGGAAGAGCATGGTGGAGCCACTGAGGGAGGGAAGGATGGAAGATGACGTAATAGGACGGATGAAGGAAGAAGAAGACGGGATAGAAAAGAGAAGAAAGAAGGGAGAAGAACAAAACCATTAAATAAAATCAAAAATTATCTGTTTTAAACATAGTAAAAGAAAGTACTGAAGCCCCGTTCGGGCATGTACTATAAATGTGAATTTTTTAATAAATATGTATGTGATTTGAGAATTTTTGAAAGAATTATGATTTTAATACTTTGTAAAATGTTCTAATTTTGTTAAATCTAAATTTAATTGAATATTGGAATATAAAATTGTGGAAAATTATTATATAAAATTGAATTGAATATTGAAAATTACATGGATGATAAAGCTGTTGATACTTAAACTTTTGTAAATGCAAGGAGTTTTACTAAAACGAGTGCTATAAAACATTTCAAAACGTGCTTTTTATAAAACTTTTTCTTTTTCTACATTTTGTAATATATATATATGTTGTTTAAAAATATAAGACAAGTTTATTAATTAAGTTAAATAGTAAAACTTGCAAATTATGTATGTTACATGTTATTAAATAAAATAATAATAATATAAAAAGTTTTATAACTTCGAACTTATGAGCGCGTTTTTAAGATAAAATCAACTGGTCTGTTCACCACACAACTTTCACATTTTCATTTATTTGAAGTCAGCGCGTCACTATACCACTTTACACCGCCTTCATTTATTTCGTTTTTTTTTATTTTCTCAAAAACGGCTGCAACAATTTTTTTTTAAAATTTGACACAACTAATAACTCATGACACTTGATAAATACACTAATTTAAAAAAACAATCGTTGTAGCCGTTTTTGAGAAAAAAAAACGAAAAATCTTTCATGTAAATGTCCACTTCCGGTTTTCTGATTTCAATGACTGATTTATTGCGCCACGCAGAGGGGGGCAGCCCTTTACAGAAAGAAAATAGATTTGTTTACAAATTAGGTTGTAACACCTCATCAGCCGTCCAAAAATAATGCCAGATGTTGTGGCTATTGGTAAAATATCAATGTATATAAAGATGACTGCCTTGGCGAACACCAGATGGAGCAATAAACTTGTGTGATTTTGTACCTTTAATTTGTACATAAGAGTTTCTCTCGAATAGATAATCGCCAAGCCATCTAATTATAGAAGAAGATAAATTATATTTGCTTAGCTTTAATAATAGTAATTTGTGGTTTATCAGATTGAAAGTTTTCTTAAAATCTAAGTAGATTTTATCAAGTTGTTTGTTTATGTTTAAGCTGGAAAATATTGAATTTGTAAACAATGTTTGTAACTGTGGAACGACCAGGTAAAAAACGGGTTGATTCATTGAAATAGCTTCCAGTACGGCCTTTAACATTTTGTTATACACGATTTTATCTAGCATTTTATCTAAAAGATATAAATGGAAATAGTATGACGTACTATTATATAAGTGTATTATAAGTATTGAACTTTATTGGTAAACAAAATTATTCATTAGCGAGCCAATTCAGTATTTAATATTGAGAGGGATGTTTTACATTGAGTGCCCTGACATCTGGTGGATTTATTATTTATTACAATTTCCCATCTAAAGATACTATTTTCCACATATTTTTTATTTATGTTATTTCTTTCAAGTATATAATTTTATTAAATTAAATATCTATTCCATTCAATATTATAATTTTATAATTGTTTGTTTGAACTTGGAGAAATTCTATCCATAATGGCTGACATTGCAAATTTCGATCTGAAATATCCAATTTATACAGGTTAGTTTCCTCTGTCAAGGAATATAAATAAAATGTTTTCTTTATTTATTCAACAATAATCAATTGTCATCTATAATTGACCATTGTTAATTTATTATTATTGTTTTCAATTAAACAGTTTATTAGAAAAAAATTCATTGATCAGAATCCAAATCTTGAACAGGTAGTTATATTTCATGAATTTATTTTCAATTATACTACATTCACGAGCAAAGAAATGGAATCCCCTCCCTTGCGAGTTATTAAATGTAATTTTCATTCTCAAATATAATAATAATAATATAATAATTATGAAAGCCCATAGCGTCCATATTATTTAATTAATTAAGTAAGTTCGCAGGGACTTGGACAGGTTTTAAGGTGTAAATCAAAAAATTGTCATGGATTTTTGCCATTTTTTTGATTTTCACCTTAAAACCTGTCCACGTACCTGCGAACTTACTTAAATAATTAAGTTGTATATTTCCATTAGGTTATCATTCTACATTTATTTTATGCCTCCTCTACACTATGAGCCAATTTGGGCCAATTCCAGCCAACGCCAATGTATAGAGGGGGCTTGACTTGTATTGGTCATTGGTTGACGCTGGCGATGAGATTGGCGGTGGTTGGCCTTCGGAACGGTTTTTTCGATATATGAAAGAGGGCCAATGTTACGCAACTAAAGTGCCCACTGGCTAGGTGTCGTTTCCACAAAGCCATAAACATTGGCCCAACTCTTGGACCACTGTGTGGAGACACCGTCAAATTAACTCGTTTTACTGGTGGCCAACATGTTTGGCTCACGTTGGGCCATAGTGTACAGGGCCCAATAATTGCTGAAAAATGAAACTTTTAGAAAAAATATTTAAATTTCTAATAAATTACAAAGAAACGTACAAAGTATCATTGAATTAATGAAAAGAGAGGGATTCCATTTCTTTGCTCGTCAGTCTATTATATAATTCACTCGTTATTAATTATTTTGGTTTTAAATAAAATAAATAAATTGTTGTTAGAGTTGGTGGCTGAAATGATGAAACTATTAGATGAAGAAGAGGCCAAATTCGGTACAAAATAGTTGAGATCTAAACCGGTACCAAGTTCCATAGCAGTTTCTTAAATCATAGCTATAGGATTGAACAACGTTCTTCCATTGATTTAAAAAAATACTGGGCGTATGCGCACCTTGGATTCTATTCCCTAAAAAATTGTTGGACCACACAATATCATTAAGACATCCCGATATTCTGGAAGCCTTAAGGGCCTGTTTTCCAACTTCTAAAGTGAGATTTTTTTCACTTGTTATTTGAATTCCAAGGTACGGGGGAAAACATTATTTGCTCTATGATAGTTGTTGTTGTAGAGTTGTAATTTGCACCGAAGTGGTTCTTTAGAGATGTTGAGAGATTTTGCTTTCTTCGGTGATACTCTTAAATCAAATTTGAAATATGTAGACATGAAATTGTATAATTTCATGGAATGGGAAGAATGCATGAATTAAATAATAATTAAATTCTAATTTGTTCTATTGTAATAATAATAATAATGTTATTTATGATGACCTCCCATGAGGGTCAAATATTTAATTATATAGAAAAAATTTATATAAACTCATTACATTCATTGTGAACCTTTGGGAGTAGGCACGTTCTAGATTTACATGAAGATACAATTTTTTTGTTTGTTTGACAAGGCTTGGTTCGATCACATATGTGTATCGTATTTTGTGTACAACTGTAAGTTTAAACAACCAACTTGGTCAACTTGTCATATTATAATAATAAGCATAAAATATATCAATGTTAACATCTATTTGTAAATTTTGTAGCCCAATTAATTGAAGATGGCCAAATAAATTCAGGCCGAAACGTTTTATTCAGGGTGTTTTATTGAACCTGCTATGTCCTATATCTTTTTCAGGTCCACATTTCTTGTGTACTGAATGCATGACTATGTTCATTAGTGAAGAATTCTTGAACAAACATCAAAAGAAATGTATACATAGGAAATTACATTTAATTTTAAAAAGGAAATTTCAATTGAGAACAAATACATCAGCTGATGGTAAGTTCATTCATGTGATTAATAACCTTAGGAGCACTCCCCTACAACTTTTCTTTAAATTCTAATTTAAATGAAAATAAGACTTTCTCCCTTTGTCCTCCATCCTCGGAGACCATTAGGACATTCAAGAGATTACATTTTTATGAGATTTTAGTATTAATAATTTTTATTGATCAATGAATTATAAATTAATTGGCTAGCTGCCTAGCACACTATATACCACCCATTTAACGATATTACTAAACGATTTCCCAATTGAAAATAGCAGAAAATTACAATTGATTTTCTGCTTTATTATAAATTTTTTCTCTAATTTAATCTTGTCAATACATTTATTTTTTTCCAGACAAAACTACTGAAAGTACTGAAGACTATTTCTGTGAAGAATGTTTCTCTGGATTCCTATCATTGTCTGATTTCGAAAGACATGTATTGGAAGGTCACTCGGAAGAAGTACTCTTTGCAAGTAATGTGGACGATCAGAATTACAGTGTTGAAACCAAACCGGAACCTCTTATTGACATAACTACGCAGAAGGAGATGGCTTCCAAAATGACCACTCATAATTTATGTCATGAAGTAAAACCGTCGTTATCCTGTCATAACGATCCCGAAAAATTGAAACCAAAACAAATGAACCAATGCTTGGGAACTCATTCTAATAAAAAACATACAGGAAAACAGTCTTTCGTCTGTGATCAATGTGATAAGCGTTTCTCGCGAAAAGGAGATTTCAAACGTCATTTATTAATTCATACGGGCGAAAAGCCTTTCGCCTGTGATCAATGTGATGGTCGTTTCTCGCGAAAAGGTTATCTCAAAACCCATTTATTAATTCATTCTGGCCAAAAGGCTTTCGTCTGTGAACATTGCCATAAGCGTTTCTTGCGAAAAGATGACCTCAAAAGCCATTTATTAATTCATACGGGCGAAAAGCCTTTCGTTTGTGATCATTGTAATAAGCGTTTCTTAGATAAGAGAAGACTCAAAAGCCATTTATTAATTCATACGGGCGAAAAGCCTTTCGTCTGTGATCATTGTAATAAACGTTTCTTAGATAAGATAAGGCTCAAAAGCCATTTATTAATTCATACAGGCGAAAAGCCTTTCGTCTGTGATCAATGTGATAATCGTTTCTTTGAAAAGACTAAACTCAAAAGGCATTTATTAATTCATACTGGCGAAAAGCCTTTCGTCTGTGATCATTGTAATAAACGTTTCTTAGATAAGATAAGGCTCAAAAGCCATTTATTAATTCATACTGGCGAAAAGCCTTTCGTCTGTGATCAATGTGATAAGCATTTCTCGAGAAAATATGTTCTCAAAAGGCATTTAAAAATTCATACAGGCTAATAACCTTTTGTCTGTGAACACTGCGAGAAAGGTTCTCACAAAAAGGAAATCTCAAAAATCATTTGAAAACCCACTCCTAAAACTTCCCCCTTTTTTTCATTTTCTTGATAAATAATTAAACAGATCTTACTCTCTGACATGTTCCATTATTTACCTTCCCCCCCTTCACTCCCCACATCCACCCCCACCCCGCACCCAGTTTTTGCATTTCTAGCCTTCTAGTGGCCCACAGATTATGTGTATGGTATATAGCTATATAAATAAATTTCGTATAATTTTTTTTTTAATTAAATATACAATCAATTAAATTTACTAATTTTAATATATAATAATATTTGTTATATTGTATTACTGTGTTTTAAAATTAAAAAACCAATTAATAAATAAAAGATAATTGAAAAAAATGTAAACAAACTTTTTTATTGACATTTTCATCTATCGCTAATTACTTTAATTAAGATTAATTTTGATTGGGTACAGGCCTAGCCAGATCGCTTTCACATCTTCATAACTTGTTAATAGAGTTTGTTTCATCAAAATCGGTACAGCCGTTTTGAAAATTGAAAAAAATACAAACAAATATATATACTCGTATGCGGTTCCATTCGGATCATATTAGGGTTTTTTTTGTACACTCAGTAGTGATTCATGGAAAGAGGGCAAGTTGTTGCCATGTTGTCTCTCTATAGAAAAATTAAAAGACGAAGGAGGAATAGTATTAATTAGAATTCATTGGGAGCACCCTCTCATCACTTTACGCCAGGATTTGTAACCAAAATAAATTTGGCGCGGTTATGTTCCGGGATCCAAGTGTCTCGAGAAAGACTTTGAGCTCCCGAGTCGAAAGGAAGAGAGTAATGAAGACGTACGTGGAGGTTTTAAAACAAGCAGTGTGGCAAGATAGTCAAGTGAAGAGAAAGTGCTCTGTTGTCGTTGTTTTTTATCGTTTATCGTTTATCGTTGGATTATTATTTATTTATCGTTTAGTGTGACTAAGTGCCGTTGTTTTAGGGAAGTAGTGAACAACAGAATCAAGATAAAATTCTTTTTATATTTTAAATATCAATAGATATTTAATTTTATTTATTCAGATCAATGGCTATTATTATTAACATGAAGACAATCTTTTTAATTACTTTAGGATGTAAGGAAATCATTTGATGAATTTCACGTGAAGCTAAAAGAGCGTATTCAACGTCATGTAAGATTTATGAAGGAATGTATTCAACCGATTCAGATGTTGGCCGTAGTAACCGTTCATTTGATCAGAAAATCTGCGACGAAACTTTCAAAAAATAATAATCATCCACTCGCTATCAAAATTTCATAGCATTCTGACCGTTATTTTTGAGGTTACAGTGACCCCAGTTTTGTAATTTTCAAGACAATGGATAGAAAGGAATTTCATGTGTTGATTAAACACTGTTTTTTGATGGGGAAAATACTGTTGGAGCCAAGCACTGGCTTTGCTTATCGCATTATGGGGACTCTGCACCAGGGAAATCAACTATTATTGACTGGTATGCTGAATTTAAACGCGCTCCACAAGCACCGATGATGCTGGACGCTCTGGTCGCCCAAAAACGGCAGTTGTTCAGGAAAACATAAAAAATGTCCACTCAATAGTTTTAAAAGACCGTAGATAGCTGACACCTTGAAGATATCTTTACAATTTTACATGAAAATTTGGGCATGCGCACGTTGATTTCGAAGTGAGTGCCGCGTTTGCTCACACCGGACCACAAACAACAACGCGTCGACGATTCAGAGCGCTGTTTGGAGCTGTTCAAGAGAAATATTTATTTCTCCTTTTAAGGATTTCTTGCGTCGGTCTGTGACAATAGATGAAACATGGATCCACCACTACTGGCCTGAATCAAAAAGATCGTCAGTTGAGTGCACAGCAGCCGATAAAAGTCGTCCAAATCGACCAAAAACTCAAAAGTCGGCAAGATTATGGCCTCCGTATTTTGGGACGCGCATGGAATTTTGTTCATCGATTATCTTGAGAAAGGCAAAACTATCAATAGTGAATATTACATGGTATTATTGGATCGATTGAGTGCAGAAATCAAGAAAAAAACAGCCCCACATGCAAAAGAACAAAGTGCTGTTTCACCACATTATTTTAATATTTTTAATATAAATAATATATTCTAATGAAACAATCATATTCAAATTTGTTCATTTAAAATATATGTAAAATTTTAATAAATATGCAATTGGATGTTGATGAAAGCAGTCCACGGTGGTTGTAAAAAATAAGACTATAGAGGTTTTATTATTTTACATTTATTTGTTAAACCGACGTTTCGGAGATTTATTCTCTCCTTCTTCAGGGTCTATATAATTGAGGGGAAGACGAACATTAATTAGTATTGGGATTTTCACAAATCATTCATAATATAAAAACAATATACACAAAACAAAAATAATAATCATAAATCTAATTACAACAAAAAGTCAATGAAAGTAGTTCAAAAAATAGTTACTTTCTGTCTCCTTTGACAATGCCAAAAAAACATTATAAAAATTATTTTTCATCTCGAATAGAAAACAGTAAAAAGCAATTGATGATCCATATGTTAATGAGATATATATAAATGAATGAATGTATAACATGTCCCCACCAATCATTGGATGCGCAGAATATCGTTGCGCATATCGGTATAGTTGTTGGTTTTTTTTTTTAAATTTATATTACAATTATTTACAAATTTATAAATATGGTCATTATCAGTCCCAAAATTTTTACAAAATATATACAAAGTTCTTTTTTTTTTTTTTTTTTTTTTTTAATTAAATTCGTCACAGGAGTTTTAAATTATTAATCAAGCCATCCCAGCAAATACTCAGGTCCATCACGTCGGATCTGTAATTTACTGCGCGCGATGAGAGATTTTTAATTGTAATCATTTCCAGGATTTTTCGTTTAAAATAATTATTTTCCTGGAAAATGATATTAAATTCGTTGAAATTAAATTCATGATTTTTTTCTTGGGCGTGTGGACACGCCACGGCGGTCCTAAGTTAATGGTGGACTTACTTTGGGTGAAGCGAAGTCTAACTCTAATTGCTATCTCTCTGACATCGGTCACATGATCCCAATAATACTTAATTAATAATTTATTCTTTCTAATTATTTAATAAATCAGTTGTTAGTTGTTCATTAACAAGCAAACAAGCCACATCGGAACGATTCAAGCTGAACCTTTTCATACATTTTACTCGAGTTAATCGTTACCCTGCCAGCCAGAAATCAATCTACAACTTATCAAGTGATTTTACAAATAATTGCCTTCATTTTCCAAGAAGATTTCTCCCAGCTAGCAGCGTACGACCGCCTAGGATCTCAAACCATTGCTCAAAGGTTCTCAGACTTATTTTTTTCATAACACATAAATGTCTCGTTTCGAAATCCATTTACTTACATGCTATTTCTATTAAGTGAAATACAGACTATTTCAACAGGAGTTAAATGGAACTAACATTTACTAACTAACAAATCTTATTTATAAAATACATGAACATTGAATCAAACAAATACATTCTCTTTAAATTAAATTGAACTTGCCTTTTCGTTCATATTAACTTAACATTTCTATACAGCTTGTATATTCATTTAAATACTAGTTGACTCTCTTTCAAATAAGAAATCTTTTGTTTTCTAAACTATGTACCAAAACTATTATTAAGAATATCTAATATTTATTTTAACATTTTAATAACATTTTAACAAACTAATAATTAGTGATTGTTAATTAATAAACTCAAATACAAGCCCACGCAAACTAATTAAAATAATTGATATTTTAATTGAATTCCTATTATTCATATTATTAATTATAATTGACTAATTGTTAACAAAATATTATTTGTAATATTATTTTTCAAAACAAAAACAAAACAAAAGATTCAAATCTATATGTAAGAATCTATTTCATAAACAATCTTATTATTTTTTTTGTAACTATTTAATCGAACTCAAATTATAACTAAACATTAACTTGTACATATTTGTTGACTGAATAACATCTGATTATTTTTCAATAAAATAATAAAACTTGTCATATTACAACCTGAATATTTGGCTTTATCAAATCTGGTCCAACTTATTTATTTATTAACATTTCAGCACCTTTTTTTGTGAATAAGACCTTCTGCTTTAGATCACACAAACTTAACTTTATTTATAACTAACTAACTTATCAATCGTACATACAGTAAAAGTTTGTATCTGGTAGACCGACTGTAAGACGGAGTCACATCTGGCGAATTAATTTTTTGTTACAGTATTTTAAATTTTGTAAAGTTTTTCAAGCACTATTGCAGTTGGCCTAACTACCAATCTCTCAAGTCTTGTTTGCATTAAAGTTAACTAAGTTTTGAGAGCCCCATTTATTCAGTTTGTCTAGGTCGAGAGTGATTGAGGAGGCAACATTGATTCGATTGTTCGGGAGTGAGGGTTTGCCGTGCAGAGTGCTATCTATCGTCGGCGTAACAATTAGTGCCTGCGGATCGTTGTATGGATGTCTATTATCGTTTTTTTGGCCCACGATTTTTTCCACACCACACCGTTGCACCGATTGAAATGAAATTGAACACCTACCATTAGTTTAACAAAATGAAGCGCTGATTAGTTTTTGATACATATCGGCCCACAAACATTAGTACTTTATTTAAGTACTTAATTTTACTACTAGTTTTAAAGATATTAAATAAATTAACAGTACTAATTAAATTAAAATGTTATAGAGTCACAATTTTATTATTATTACATTAATAGATAAAAAAGATATTGGAAGCACAAAACTGTGTTCTTCACCAAGCCAGAATTCAAATCGTCCTCCAATATCTACAAGGAAAACATCTCACTAATAATTATAAAATAATTTATTAAAACGAAAAATGAAATGTTAAAACTAAGGTGACCATTCGTTCCGTATTTAGATGCAGTGTCAGGTATATTTTGAAACAATAAAATTGTCCCCTCTTTAAACTAGTGTCCCGTTTACCAGTAATACTTATAATCTTACTTTCTTTCGGTCATTAGGCTAAAGTAAAGCTACCTGCTGTGGAGAGAATTTTAAAAATATTTATTCCACTTAAATCATATTTTGAATCTATGCCCAAATATTACTAAACAATTCTTTGAAACTTCCTCTTCGGTAACATGGCTTTTTTGTTCATTCCTTTTAAGTCACTATTCCACAGTGGTGGATTTACGCCCGGGCCTAGGGGCCCAGCCGGTCTGGGGGCCCTGGTTGCGGTGTCTTTTTTTTTCAACCTAAAAAGATCACAAGGGATCTACAACAGGCATTACAAATATCATACAAGTATGGAATCACAATCTCTGGCTAAACAAATATCGCTTAACATTCTCATTAAAATTACTAAGAGTTTTGCTGCTCCATTTACATAAGCACATTTTTCCAAACGTAGGAATTGCGTTCCGAATGCTGTTGTGTACACCAGCGTCAAACGGCTCATCAGAACGGTCGTTTTCAGCGCTAAAGAGAGTAAAGAATTACTTAAGATCTAACATAGGAGAGAACAGGCTCAATTCACTCTCTGTAATGTACATAGAGTCAGAAATAATGCAGTCAATTGACTATGAAGACGTCATTCGTTCTTTTGCACAGAAGAAAGTTCGCCGTAAGATTGTATAAATTCTATAGAATAACGTAACTATATAGTAACATAGACTGTATTATTCTGACGTTTATTAAAATCATTAAAGTCAATTAAAAATTTATTTTTTTCTCTCTTCTTTTGTCATTTTTTAGTTTTATTCTTTTCTCTATATTCATCAGTATATTTATTAAAATTATTGGATAAAAATACTTGGTAGGTTTCACATTAAGATATAAAAAAATAAAACGAATTTATTTTTAGAGAATCTTTAATCTCGATATATATATTTCGGGTGACTAACCCATCTTCAGGAGATACAGAAAGTAACTGACCTGAATAGGTCGAAATTGAATACAAGTCAATGGTAAAATTTATTTTTTAAGATAACAAAAGAGTAAATATTTAAAATTAGTGGAGGGAGAAAAGGTAGGAAGTCTACTTTGGATTAATTTTGAATGGCCTTTTGAGAAAAGAGGATTTCGAATTTGAATACAACTCAATGGTAACATTTATTTTTAAGATAACAAAAGGGTTATCTTAAAAATAAATTTTACCATTGACTTGTATTCAATTTCGACCTATTCAGGTCAGTTACTTTCTGTATCTCCTGAAGATGGGTTAGTCACCCGAAATATATATATCGAGATTAAAGATTCTCTAAAAATAAATTCGTTTTATTTTTTTATATCTTAATGTGAAACCTACCAAGTATTTTTATCCAATAATTTTAAAAAATGTTTCACCAAGTACCAACACCAAATTCCTTAAAAAGTATATTTATTGTTTTTTTCCATATACTTAATTGTTGTTTCCCTTTTTAAATTTTTTTCTCTTTCTTGATCTGTTTGTATCATATTGTTTATTTTCTTTGTAATTAAATTGGCCTAATATTGTACATTAAAAAGGCTAGATGCCCCTACAAATACAAGATGCCCCTACAAATACAATGTTTTTGAATAAATAAATAAAAAAAATGTTCTGTATTAGTGAATTTAATTTGCTAAATTTCCAAAATAGCTTCGAGATGGTGGGGGGTGGGGGGGGCCTGGGTCTCTTAAATCCGCCCCTGCTATTCCATAAATGTATTCTTGAAATTCAAGCTCAAAATGTCTCAATAATTGAAGTATCGTCTATTTTGGGAAATCTTAAAATAAAATTGACAGAAAGAAGAAATGAGTCTTTTTTACAGGTAATATTTAGTTAAAAACTTGCTATCAAAGTTAGAGGGGTTCAACCTCGAATCACCAGTTATTTTATTAAATCTGCGTTATCTTTCTATAGCACGTGTATAGAATATTTAGAACAATGGACAGGGAAGTTTGAAGATATAAAATTTTTGCACATTTTACAACTGCAAACATTTCCCATGGGAACATAAGTACTTAAATGAGGTCGAATTTTGCTTTTGTTTGCCTGCAGCATCAAATGCCCCCATAGAAAGAATATTTTCTTGGATGAATAATCTTAAGGTCCTGTGAAAAAACCCAACTTTCCATTGAAACTGTAAAGGCAAATTGGTATGGTATGGACGTGTTCTGAATTTTACGAATATATTGTAAAGACAATGAGCTGCTAAAAAAAATTCATTCTGTAGAAAAATATGAAAAATCATAATATTGTTTTTATTTTTCAGTAGGTACATTAAGTATATTAACAAAATTTTTTAAGTTTTTTCTATAAAGGTACCTACATTTATTTACCTACCTATTCTTTAAAATGAATTTTTTTTGGTTAATTAAATTTTAAAAATGTTCTGGCTTAAAAATTAATCATTAATCTTACCTAGCACCAGTTCTTACCCCTATCACGACTTCTATTTATATCCCCCGTATTTTGCTTAAAGATAAATTGTCACCTTAACTTAAGTATTTGAAACCAATAAGCGAATGACACATGTCAAAAATATAATTTTTCGAATTATACTTTATTAATCTTCTAAAAAACAAATATGAAGTTAATTCAAAGAATACGTTGGTTAAATAGTAAATAAACTGGAACGGATCGTTCCTAGACTTTATCCATAGTCGTTTGAAATATTAATATGTTTATTTCTTTATTATTAATCAGATATCACTTGCAATTTGGAGGTCATGTTGACTTTAATTCAAAAATAATGATCGATTCTCGATTTTAAAGAATTAAAAAAAGTACTATCTTACTCTAGAGTAAAGTACTTTAAAAAATAATTTTACTAAAAACTTTATTTAACCTTTTTTATGCTCCCCAAGGTATTTAATTGGAATATTAAATATCATCAAAATTGGTTAAGTCATTTTCAAGATATTTAGAAATAACTAAAAAAGTCTGAAATAAAGTACTAATGTTTGTGAGCCGATATGTATTAAAAACTAATCAGCGCTTCATTTTGTTAAACTAATGGTAGGTGTTCAATTTCATTTCAATCGGTGTAACGGTGTGGAAAAAATCGTGGGCCAAAAAAACGATAACAGACATCCATACAACGATCCGCAGGCACTAATTGTTACGCCGACGATAGATAGCACTCTGCACGGCAAACCCTCACTCCCGAACAATCGAATCAATGTTGCCTCCTCAATCACTCTCGACCTAGACAAACTGAATAAATGGGGCTCTCAAAACTTAGTTAACTTTAATGCAAACAAGACTCAATGTTGTCTAATTTCCCTGATATTCACTTCGATTCGAATACCCTGAAAATGTGTGACAGCTTATACATATGTTGGGCGTCTCTGTCGCATCAGACCTGTCTTGGAATGAACACAATTCCTCTGTGGCGAAATCTGCAGCAAGGAAGATTGGCTTCTTATTCAGGTCCAAGCGATTTTTCAAGCCCCCACATCTTCTCACCATCTACAAGGCCCAAATCCACCCCTGTCTCGAATACGGCTCTCATCTATGGAGAGGAGCCTCTAAATATTCTCTTGCTACTCTGGACGCAATTCAGAAGCGAGCCGTCAGGCTAATTGACGATTCTACCCTCACCGACTCCCTCGACTCGCTAGCTCATCGACGAAATGTCTCTGCCCTTTCCCTTTTCTATAGATACTATCCCGGCCGGTGCTCCGATGAGATAATATCAATAGTTCCCCCCAAAGCATGCTTTGCACGTAGCACGCGTTTTGCCGACTCCCAGCACTCTTTCGCGGTCAAATTAGAAAAGTGCCGGACCACTTCATTCGCCAATACGTATATCCCCATGACTTCAAGGAACTGGAACTCTCTCCCAGCACTTATAATCTTCAAACCTTCAAAACCCGAGTGCATAAACACCTACGTCTACACCCTCTCACTAAATCAACTTTCCCTTCTCTTCGGTAATGCAAGGGTCTTTCGAGATCCATAGGGGCCTCATCTTTACTGTGCTTTTTGCATTCGATTGCATTAAAAAAAAAACTAAATGAAAAAATCGCACTTTTTGGCCTCTGGACGAGACCCCATGTAATTTTTGGCAAAACCGTCACGTGCTAAAATTCAACCTAATTGAATACTACAATTTGTGACTTTAATTGACACCATGGGTTCCGTAGTCTTTTCCTGAGGACCCTTTAAATTCACGCTTGACGCGAGACCGATTACAATACTTTACCCATGCTCCGCTATGGATAAAGTAAAAATAAATTTGAAAGAGAACCTAAAGTGATTAGATCGAATCGAGGAGGACCGAAAAAGAATATTTAAATAAAATAGTTTTCTATTTTTTGAAATCACAAGGAATTCAATCCTAGTTAACTGCTCCCTAATCTCCCCAGCAGAACGAAAAATTTGAACATTAGTAGAACTATTTTGTCTAATATACTTAAGAAAAGAGAAGGAAATTACAGAATAGAACTATAGAAATGATATTTATTGGATATGACCAAACATATAAAGCATATAGGTGTTTTCTTTTGCAATGTCATAATCTTCTTTCCAAGGGAGCGTGACCCTCACATCTCCATATTCTAACACCCCTAGTCTTATTGATCGCAACCCGCCAGCGTGGTCTGAGTCTGACCATAGCTGTAGCAGCATGAAGTGTAATGCCAAGTTGAACCCATCTATCTTTTATCTATGGTTGAACCTTTATTTGATTTGTCCATCTGCCTTTTCTTCTTTTGCCCTCCACCTTGCCCTGCACGAAATCCCCTCCAAGCCGATATTTGAGCGGGTGAGGTGGCCGAAGTACTTGATCACTCTCTCGAGTACCATCCCAGAAAGACTCCGATCCGCGTGAACTTCCTCTATAATTGACTTATTAGTGGACTGTCCAAAGGACTCTTAACATTCTCCTCCTACACCACATCTCGAAGGAGTATCCGATCGCAGTTCTTCTTTTTTAAGTTAAGGTCCATGTCTCGGAGGCATAGAGGGAAAACGATAGTCTTGACTCTTTAATTGACTCTATATCTAGATGTCTAAGACTCTCTTCCATTAAAGAATACAATTTTCTTTGAATTCACTTCATTAATTTGACAAAATTTAAACAAATTTGAAGAAGCATTACAGATAGCTATCGATTTAATTAACATCCATTTGTTCGATTAAACTCAACTTCAAACACTTTGTGAAATAACTTTTTACTGAAATTAGATTTTCTTTAATATGAGGTACAGAGTTTCTGTAAGTAGTGATATGGACAAGACTCTTTTTCTATTTATAGTTTGTTAAATCTGCTTCTGGTCATGTTTCAAGTGCTGTGAGCACATGATTGTCCTAGCTCCTTGTAAAACTATTCACCCGTGTCCAACTATCCTCGCCAATGTCAGTTAGATTTCGAAATAAATAGGTAATTTCAGTCATCTCATTAAACTGAAGTGATTACTGGGGTGCTTTTTTTGATGGTAATCTTTTAGAGGTTTGTCTTTTTCCGGGTCATGACATAATTGATTGTCTTACACGGGTAATCCAATCAGCGTCCTGACTTAATCCATACTATTGTCTTGGTGTACTACATTTCAAATATTTTCTTTAATTAATAATAGCTCTAACTTATATATACATACAAAATAATTTAAATTATTTAGCTTCGTAGGTAATTTGTACCTTTATATTTTCAGCCATAAACATAAAAAAAACTTAATAAAATACCTTTCTACAATTGTCTTAATATTTGCAATATTTGCTAAATTTTATTATTCGTTAATTATTATTATTTTATAGGTTCAATACTGGCCGCACAAGTTGTAAGAAAAACTTTTATATAGGACCAAAAAACTTTATATGCTTTTATGAGTAAAAAATGAACAAGAAAAAACAATTACCTAGATAAAATAAAAATATAATAATTATGTCTTGCACAATTGAACTTACAAATTTGAGGGGTATTTAATAAATTAGCATAACTACTTCAATTCGACTAAAATGCTGAATTACTTCGAAATTTTATTAAAATAAAATTAATAGATAAAAAAATTATTGTAAGCAGAAATCTGTAAGTATGTAATTTTGTTCTTTATATAAAAGAATAATTCAATAATTAGCATTGGATAAAGTAATGTTAACCTCCACCTTTTTTGAAGTCGGTTAAAAAAATAATATTTCAATGAGAAAATGACAGCTGTCATCTGTCAAAAGCAAATGACGTCATTGAAATATTTTCATTTAGCGTTGCTCGTCAACAAATGACGTGTTCTTATTCATAAGCGTTGCTATTTTCACGGTTCAAATTTCTTAAATGTCTCACACTCCAAAACCCGTGGCTAAATTCACTAAAGAAAGGAGGTCAATCAAAACCTACTACTACTACTACTACATTTCCAATCTACTAATATTCAAGTATATAATTTTATTAAATTAAATATCTATTCCATTCAATATTATAATTGTTTAATTGTTTGTTTGAACTTGGAGAAAATCTATTCATAATGGCTGAAATTTCAATCATGGATGATCTGAAATATCCAATTTATACAGGTTAGTTTCATCTGTCAAGGAATATAAATAAAATGTTTCCTTTATTTATTCAATAATTAATTGTCATCTATAATTGAACATTGTTAATTTATTATTATTGTTTTCAATTAAACAGTTGATTAGTAAAAAAAATTATTCTTATCTCAAAAGGATCAGAATCCGAATCTTAACCAGGTGTTTATATTTCATGAATTTATTTTTAATTTTATTATAATTCACTCGTTATTAATTATTTTGGTTTTAAATAAAAAAAATGAATTGTTGTTAGAGTTGGTGGCTGAAATGATGAAAGTGTATTAGATGAAGGAGGAGGTCAAATCAGCCAAAGTTGGATGCCCTGGGTTTCAATAAAACACCCTGAATAAAACGTTTCATATAGACCGATACATATAATCTCTATGTCTTCAGCAATGGTTACCAATAATACCGAAATGTCAAAAATCCAATATAGAATGATTATTCCTCAAGTACTAGATGAGAATCAATCGCTATTTTTGGTTTAAAATCGATTTCTCTATGTCTTCAGCAATGGTTACTAATAAAAACCGAAACGTCAAAAATCCAATATAGAATGAACCTAATTGAATACTACAATTTGTGACTTTAATTGAGTCCATGGGTTCCGTAGTCTTTACCTGAGGACCCTTTGAAGCCACGCTTGCCCCGAGAGCGATTACAATACTTTACCCATGCTTTGCATTGGATAAAGTAAAAATGATTCGCTGGATGTCAGATTAGAACCTGAGACCTCTTGCATCAGAGGCACACACTCTACCACTGGACTATAGAACTATTTTTAAAATCTTTGCTTTTTTACTTTTACTAAAATGAGTATTTTTGAATTAGACTTTATTATAAGTGTTGAAATAATTGAATATATTATATATAGCTATGTATTTAAAAAATATAATTCATTGAATAAATTTTGGCGCGGCAAATTTGAAATATGTATAATTGAATTAAGTTGAAAGAAAGACAACAATTAATTTTAAATCCCGAAACATTAAATATACTAATAATTATTCCTTGGCCTCCCCCCTCCACTCTTCTAATTAAAATTAAATATTCAATTCTCTTTTCTCCGGGAAATTATTCTTGAAATTGTCTACCTAAAAAAATACTTGCTTGGTGAAAGTTATCACTTCTGTGCTTCTGTGCCCGTCCAGAGATGTACATATTTTTTTTAATTTTATGTTTTTATTCCAGATCCTATACGATTATTTTTTTTATTATTATTTTCCTATTTATTTATCCTATTTATTTATGAGGGTCCAGCACCCTGCCTAGCGGAGACGCGCCATCTATATTAATGTTTTAACTTTATTTACAAAATAAATATTTCGCGAAAGGCGGTCATTCTACTTCTGTGCTTTCGTCGACCTGCTGCCCGAAACTTCTTCTTAATGTGAGCGTCCACTGTGCGCCTTAGCTTAGGATCGGCCCTGCGTCCTGTGTACATTAAAAATTGGGAAACAAAATTATTTATTAGCAAGCCGATTCAGTATTTAACATTGCCTGAGTTTAAAATTGGAGGGGACGTTTTACATTGAGTGCCCTGACATCTGGTGGATTTATTGTATATTGCAATTTTTCATCTAAACAAAGAAACTATATTTCTCATATTTTTTATTTCTGTTATTTCATTTCGTATATACAAAAATTCAAGTATATAATTTTATTCAATATTATAATCGTTTAATTGGAACTTGGAGAAAATCTATTCATAATGGCTGAAATTGAAAACTTGGATCTGAAATATCCAATGTATACAGGTTAGTTTCCTCTGTCAAGGAATATAAATAAAATGTTTTCTTTATTTATTCAATAATAATTAATTGTCATCTATAATTGAACATTGTTAATTTATTATTATTGTTTTCAATTAAACAGTTGATTAGTGAAAAATTAATTCTTTTAACTCGAATGGATCAGAATCCAAATCTTGAAAAGTTTGTTATATTTCATGAATTTATTTTCAATTATATTATAATTCACTCGTTATTAATTATTTTGGTTTTAAATAAAAAAAACTAAATGGTTTAATTATAATAAAACTGCACTACGTTCAGTTTCGCTATTCACTATATTATATATTAAGGGGACCAACTATTTTTTGTTCAAAAAGAGTACCTACACTTTGCAAGTATTTCATAGGTGAAAAAAAAGAAGAAAAAACGATAAAAACTTTATTTTCTTTTAAAAACCTATTTTTCTTCGGAGTGGATTTTTTTTGCTAAATGAGGATGTTCGTCTAATAATGTGGCCACATCCGAACAACTTTCATTTTGCATATTAAATTTGACTGTTAATACGGCAGATAATGTTTTTACAGAAAGTTGCGACTTCTCACTGCTCCAATAATCATTCCCTAGTGAAAATACCCTTTCAACAGCAGCATTAGTGCCTTCACAACATAAGGACATTTCTATTAAAACTTTTAAATTTTCATGTGGGATATGTTCTACTCTAAAATGCCCAAAGATTTCTACCCATCAATTATTATACAAATGAGTACTTTCAGAGTACAGGATTTGAAAAGAGTACGGTTTGCGAAAAAAGAGTACAAAACTCTGTAAATGAGTATAGTTGGTCACCTTAGTTATATTTCATGAATTTATTTTCAATTATATTATAATTCACTCGTTATTAATTATTTTGGTTTTAAATAAAAAAATGTTTAATTATAATAAACTTGCAATACGTTCAGTTTCGCTATTCACTATATTATATAGTACTTGGTGAGTATTTTATCTTGAGACAGTCTTATAACTCAAAAACAGTGCATTATAGGAAAAAAAGTTTCAAATAAAATTTTATTTATATTTCGAGGTCAACTTCTGTTTTTTAAATAGAAACCTATATCTTTTTGTACATATTCAGAATCTACAAAAAAAAATCTGAACAACTTCATAAGAAATATTTTTTTATACGACATCAAATAAACAAAATATTAAATCAATTATTAGATCTCAAAAAAATCCTAATAATTATTTTTAACAATCATTCAACTTAATTATCAAATAATTAATTATTAAATAAATAATTTAATAATTTTACGACATTGCTCTAAGACATTCCAGAGTGTATTGCAAGTCTTCTGGATCAATTCCAGTTCCAATTTCGTTATTTTGGTCTGTTCCAGTTTCTTTTTAGCATTTAAATTTCCTCTTAATTTTTGTTTTTTAAACACATTTACAACATGATAAAATGAAGCTTGTGAGGGTGTATTCCTATCAGGAAAACGCTCGGCATTCATTTCAATGGCAGCCACATAACACTTCCCCCATATTCACCGCATAAATTAAGACCATTTGAATTCTGTCTTCAACAAAAAATGCAACATTTTTATTATGAGAATACAATAGTACCTGGAGCCACCGAGCGATGCTCGGTAACCCACGCTGCCCCCCCTCCTCCCGAAACCACACACCTTGCCCCCACCACTGCACCCCCACTCCGACCCACACCACACTAACCGCGCCCAAGGGCAGATCCAGGAATTTTTTATTGGGGAGGAGGGAGAATGTATATAAGGTGGCTGATGGATATAAGATCTACTTTTTATCTCGAAAGTGTGTCGCGATCGAATTGTCCAAGCGGGGACGCCCCCCCCCCCCCCCCACGCACACATAGAACTTTATTTTCAATTTTCAAATTTTTTTAAAAAATTAGTGTTTTTTTTTACAAATTTCATATCTCATATTTTAAGTTCATTAAAATAAAAAAAAAATTAATATAAATTCCCTGTCGATTTGGCCGCCGTATTTTGCCCTCTGCGTGCGACGTGCGTGTTGCACTCCCGCCAGGCACGGGCCTGTATGGGGTGGGGGGGGGGCGATCGCCCCCTCCTCCCCTCTGGATCCGCCCTTGACCGCGCCTCCCACAACTGCACCCCACCTCCTGCACCTCCCACATGCACCCCACCCCCTACCCAGTTTTTGCATTTCTAGCTTTCTAGTGGTCCACATATTATGTGTATATTATTTGTTTACTCGTACACCAATTTGCCCACATTCGTTCAAATTGATAAACATTATAAAAAAATAAATAGAAAAATAATAATAAAAAAAACAATCGTATAGGATCTGAAATCTGTATAATTAAAATGAATGTCTGTTTCTTCGTAAGCGCAGATCTCTCAAATGCCTCTACCGATTTGACTATTTTTTTTTAATGTTCGTAATAGTCCACTTCAGGTTAATACGTAAAAAAAATTATTTAAAAAAAGCTATTTTTTTTTTCAAAAATTCCTAACTTCTTTTGGTTTGGGTGAAAAAATTTGAAAAAATTCTGAAAACCGTCTTTAATAGGGTAGAAAAAAATAAAAAAGTTTCTTCCAAGCTTTTGATTATATATACTATAAAAAATGATTAGGATGATGAATGATTTTTATTATTTTAGGTTAAAAATAAAATAAAATGAGAGAGTCTTCTGTTTTTTAAATAAAATAATTTTTAATTATTTCTAGAGACTATAGTTTCGAAGGCATTGCCTTCATCATCAGTCTATCACAAATATTTCAAATTAGTTACAAATTAAGATTTATACATAGAAAATTTTGAAAAATATATAATGTCTTTTTCTTCATGTTTCCTCTTGGGAGTTAAGAATATAACTGGAGCAATATCTGGGTTACTCTTTTGTTTAGGCATTTTCTAAAGAGTTTTACCTGAATGAATGGAATGTTTTTAAAAAAGGGTCATTGATAATTTCTAGTTTTTCATTTAAAGATTCAATTGGGCTTTTTTCCAAGGATTTTAAAATTTCAATGGATTCTTTTAAAGAAAGAATTAAGGGGTCATTGACTTCTTTGATCAATTTAATTTTGGATTGATCTGGAAAACTATGATTGTTAGCATTTAAATGCCCTGCAAATGCATAATTTTCATATTTTAATTTGTAGGCCCTCTTGTGTTCATTGATCCTAATGGATAAATTTCTTTCCGTTTTTCCTATATAAGTTGCATTGCAATCTTGGCATGTCAATTTATATACACCGGATTTTTCATTTTCCGGAATTTTATCTTTAATTTGACTTAATTCACTTCCTAATGTATATGGTGATCTAAAGATTGTCGCGTACCCTAAAGATTTTAATTTATGCTTTATTTTTTCGGACATCTTACCATAATATGGTAATATTAGTTTTGGCAGATCTTTAATTTGGGAATTTTGTGAATAGATTAAATTTAAATTTGATTTTTGAATTTTACCTTTTAATATTTGATCTATTAAATTGCTTTCATAACCATTATTTATAGCTATTTCTTTGATTATCTCTAGTTCTGTTAAAAAATGCTCTTTCTTTAATGGGATACTATTTAAACGGTGGATCATTGAATGGAATGCTGCTTATTTTTATTATGTTTGGCTCGAAGGGTTAGTTGGAAAGAGATTTGCCGGGCTTGGATGGGGGATGATCTTCAGAGATGATAATCTCTATTGGCGGCCTTAGAGCCAGTTGAAAATGCTATATTCAATAAATATTTGCACTAGGCAGTTGAAAATATACTTTTAACAAAACAACGGCACAATGCCCGCATTTATTGCTTCTTCTTTTCAGAACGTGTATACAAATTACTTCTTAGACATAAGCCGACGAAACGTCCCAAATCGTTCCGAGGTTATCAGTCACCTCGGAGAGCTGCTCATTCGAACAGAGTTTCAACCAGTGACAACTCTTACATTACAACTGAATGATAACAACTGAATTCGCTTCGAGGAGCTGGCTTCTTTTATAACCTAATTAGCTCTAATTAGCAATTAAGCTGATTGGTTAATTGTTTCGCGCGTTTTATGTGACGTATGGATAATTTTTCCCGCGCCCGATTCTTTTATAAAAGGGGCGTGTCCCTGCTGCTCACCTGTCATTTCATCGAAGGACTCTGACGGGCAAACGTCTTTTTTCAAGGCGAAAATGGATCCCTATTTTCAAAAGCACTTTACAGCGAAAGAGCGGAGAATGAAATCCCACAATACTTATAGATGAAAAATATTTAATTTAAAATAAAATATGTTATTTAAAAATCATTTTTCTTAAAAATACCCTTGAGAATCTCACCTCATCTTTTTTCTATTGTATTTAAGACCCTCAGCCATTTCAAAAGAACTAAGCCTTTTGGCTTTTGTATTCGAGCTCATTCATTCATTTCAATATTATTTATTTATTTCAAAATTAATTATAAAGGATTATCGAAACTATACTAACTAAACTAACTGAAAGGAATTAATTAGCTTTTGGAATTTCTTTAAAAATATATTTTAAAGATTAAAACCAAAATTCAATTAGCCTGTACAATTCTTTAAAGAAAACAAAATCATTTGAAAACCCATTTTTATATTGTTTTGAAATCTTCGAGATCCATAGGGGCTACATCGTTACTGGTGCACCCCTTCTTGCATTCGATTGCATTAAAAAAAAAAAAAAAAAAAAAAAAAAATTTTCAAAATCGGTTCACAATTGGCTGAGATATAAGGTAACATAGGCACAAAATAAAAAAAATAAAAAAATTCAGTCTAATAGAGAACCTCCTCCTTTTTTGAAGCCGGTTAAAAAATAGATAGTTTTTTTAAATCTTTGTTCCAGTTTTTTTTTGCTAGTTTAGTTCTTTTATTGTTTGGCAAGCTATGTTGGCTAACCTGAACTCTTTTTAGTTTTTCCTGAATTTTCCAATTTTCCGGGCAACTTTTCCAATTTTTTTTTACGTATTAAATTGAATTGGACTATCACAAACATTTAAAAAAAAACATTAGCCAAATCGGTCCAGGCATTTGAGAGATCTGCGCTTACAAAGAAAAAGAAATTCATTTTTATTATATAGATAGATATAGAAAAAATTTATATAAACTCATTACATTCATTGTGAATCTTTGGGCGCAGGCACGTTCTAGATTTACATGAAGATACAATTTTTTTGTTTGACATGGCTTGGTTCGATCACATATGTGTACCGCATTTTGTGTACAACTGTAAGTTTAAACAACCAACTTGGTCAACTTGTAATATTATGATAATAAGCATAAAATATATCAATGTTTTTTTTTGTTTTTTTTTATTGATATTGATGTGAGAAGGAGATACACCAGAAGGTGGATCCCCTAAAGGCCTGTATGGGCTGGCCCCTCCATCGTGAAAAGAACAGAGTAGAAGGAAAAGAAGCCGGGATCACGAGCCAATCTCAGAAACTTAGATACAATTCAATGTCCAATTTACTAAGGTTTTAGGGGCTTCGAGCAGTGGTAAATTCTGCGCGCGATAAATTCGGTTAAATTTATCTCCCACTTAACATCTTTATTGTTGGCAAGCTATGTTGGCTAACTCGAACTCTTTTAGTTTTTCCTGAATTTTCCAATTTTTCCGGCAACTTTTTCCAATTTTTTTTTACGTATTAAATTGAATTGGACTATCACAAAAATATTTCAAAAAAAAACATTAGCCAAATCGGTCCAGGCATTTGAGAGATCTGCGCTTTACAAAAAAAAAGAAATTCATTTTTATTATATAGATAGATATAGAAAAAATTTATATAAACTCATTACATTCATTGTGAATCTTTGGGCGCAGGCACGTTCTAGATTTACATGAAGATACAATTTTTTTGTTTGATACGGCTTGGTTCGATCACATATGTACCGCATTTTGTGTACAACTGTAAGTTTAAATAACCAACTTGGTCAACTTGTAATATTATGATAATAAGCATAAAATATATCAATGTTTTTTTTTTTTTTTTTTTTTTTTGATATTGATGGAATATACACCAGAAGGTGGATCCCCTAAAGGCCTGTATGGGCTGGCCCCTCCATCGTGAAAAGAACAGAGTAGAAGGAAAAGAAGCCGGGATCACGTGCCAATCTCAGAAACTTAGATACAATTCAATGTCCAATTTACTAAGGTTTTAGGGGCTTCGAGCAGTGGTAAATTCTGCGCGCGATAAATTCGGTTAAATTTATCTCCCACTTAACATCTATTTGTAAATTTTGTAGCCCAATTATCTGAAGATGGCCAAATAAATTCAGGCCGAAACGTTTTATTAAGGGTGTTTTATTGAACCCTGCGGATCCAACTTTGGCTGATACGTCCTCCTTCATCTCATCTTTATTGACCATTGTTAATTTATTATTATTATTTTCAATTAAACAGTTGATAGTAAAAAAATTCATTCTTTTAACTCGAATCTTGAACATGTGGTTATATTTCATGAATTTATTTTCAATTATATTATAATTCACTTGTTATTAATTATTTTGGTTTTAAATAAAAAAAAATAATTTAATAATTTAATTATAATGAACTTGGAATACGTTCAGTTTCGCAATTCACTATATTACATATATAGAAATTTAATTCGAATCAAGTCCGGATTGGTTCATTTAAATTCAAGTTAGCTCTATTTTAGCTTGCTATGTCCATGAGGGCGTTAAACAATTATATCTAACTAAAAATTGCAATATATTATCTTTTTCAGGGCCTCATTTCTTGTGTACTGAATGCATGACTATGTTCATTAGTGAAGAATTCCTGAACAAACATCAAAAGAAATGTATACATAGGAAATTACATTTAATTTTAAAAAGGAAATTTCAATTGAGAACAAATACATCAGCTGATGGTAAGTTCATTCATGTGATTAATAACCTTATGAGCATTCCCCTACAACTTTTGTTTAAATTCTAATTTAAATGAAAATAAGACTTTCTCCCTTTGTCCTTCATCTCAGAGACCATTAGGACATTCAAGAGAATACATTTTTATGAGATTTTAGAATTAATAATTTTTATTGATCAATGAATGCTAAATTAATTGCCTAGCACACTATAGACCACCCATCTAACGATATAATTAAATGATTTCACGATTGACAATAGCAGAAAATTACAATTAATTTTCTGCTTTATTATAAATTTTTACTCTAATTTAATCTTGTCAATACATTTATTTTTTTCCAGACAAAACTACTGAAACTACTGAAGACTATTTCTGTGAGGAATGTTTCTCTGGATTCCTATCATTGTCAGATTTCGAAAGACATATATTGGAAGGCCATTCGGAAGAAGTACTCTTCGCAAGTCATCTGAACGATCGGAATTACACTGTTGAAACCAAATCTGAACCTCTTATTAACATGACTACGCATAAGGAGAAGGCTTCCAAAGTGACCACTCATAATCCTTATCATGAAGTAAAACCGCCGTTATCCTGTCATAACGATCCCGAAAAATTGAAACCAAAACAAACGAACCAATGCTTGAGAACTCATTCTAATAAAAAACATACAGGAAAACAGTCTTTCGTCTGTGATCAATGTGATAAGCGTTTCTCGCGAAAAGCTGATTTCAAAACCCATTTATTAATTCATACAGGCGAAAAGCCTTTCGTCTGTGATCAATGTGATAAGCGTTTCTCGCGAAAAGGTGAACTCAAAAGCCATTTATTAATTCATACGGGCGAAAAGCCTTTCGTCTGTGATCAATGTGATAAGCGTTTCTCACGAAAAGGTGAACTCAAAAGCCATTTATTAATTCATACGGGCGAAAAGCCTTTCGTCTGTGATCAATGTGATAAGCGTTTCTCACGAAAAGGTGAACTCAAAAGCCATTTATTAATTCATACGGGCGAAAAGCCTTTCGTCTGTGATCAATGTGATAAGCGTTTCTCAACCAAGAATAATCTCAAAAAACATTTACTTATTCATACGGGCGAAAAGCCTTTCGTCTGTGATCAATGTGATAAGCGTTTCTTGCGAAAAGGTGAACTCAAAAGCCATTTATTAATTCATACGGGCGAAAAGCCTTTCGTCTGTGATCAATGTGATAAGCGTTTCTCACGAAAAGGTGACACTCAAAAACCATTTATTAATTCATACGGGCGAAAAACCTTTCGTCTGTGATCAATGTGATAAGCATTTCTTAGATAAGGGTAGACTCAAAACCCATTTATTAATTCATACAGGCGAAAAACCTTTTGTCTGTGATCACTGCAATAAGCGTTTTTCACGAAAGGACCAACTCAAAAATCATTTGAAAACCCACTCCTAGTAAATTTACTTTATTGCTTCTATTACAAATAACTAAATTAAATAAAAATCAGAAATGGTCAAAAGATAAATGAGCTTGCCCAGCTAATTACAAGGCAATTAAATACCAAGCCTTTGAAACTGATCTCTGACGACAATCAGTCATTTAGATTCAACAGTTGTGTCTAGTGAAAACTATTTGTACTTCTTTTTCTTAATAAATAATTAAACAGCTCTTACGCTCTGACATATTCCAAAATTTACTTTTCCCAAATTTTCTCTTACCATTTTACAGTTGCAAAAAGCTATGGTCCATAGTTTCATAGTCTCGCAGAGATTGTGAAGTTATCTAGAACTGATGAAGGTTTCGATACACTTTATAACTTGATTTTATTCTTTGGGGTTGATCACAAAATTTGATGTCGAACATCCAAAATTTATAAAAATTATGATGTCGCTCAACCCTTTGTCTTTGCCAGCCCCTTGAATATTACCCCGAAATTTATTTCGAGGTGTATCGGCTCGCTGTTGCTCTGGATACTAGCTTTTAGACACGGCCGCTAGATGTCTCAGTCAGATCGTTGCGACACTTTTGCATGACTGATAATATTTCAGTCATGTTATAAGTGAAGCAATTCGATCTCGACTGATGATAAGTTTGAACACCGTGCCCAAGTTCCTGGCCGAGGGCTTTATTGATCTGCAGCGCCTACCACCATGGTTTACAGCTACGGACTCTCTGTTTTGGGTTTGCGGTTCCCGCAACGGCATCCTAGCCAGGCACAGCTGCAGACTTTCGCATTCGGATCGCTCCATTCTATTCGCAACCACGATTTCCTTATTGTATATTTAACGTTTATAGAAACGAGCCCTGGCCCGAGCCGAGTAGAGACTCGGTTTTATTTCAGACCAGGACCTCCGCTTAGGTGAGCGATTCACCATGACGGACCTACTAAGCCTTAACTCCGTACTTGCGTACAAATCGCGACCCGTGACATAGAGCAGTCACAGGTCAATGATTTAATGCCTCTCCACAGATGGCCGCTAATCGACCATCCTTGTGATTGATCTACGCGGGCCGTTTCCACCCCTTGGATTCTTCCCCCGCCCCGCTAGGTTTAGGCTCCCAAACCCAAGGCAGTTCACGAACCAGTTCAATTTTTACCAATGATCTGGATTAAACGGACGAGAGTAATAAAGAATACGTTACTCCCGCCGTTACTCCCCAAGTTTGAGTTGTTTGCCATAAAAGAATTTAGTCTTTTTGATTTTAAGTCGATTCTTCCACGTTTTCAGTAGAGGTTGCCATTAATGGTCAAAACATCAAAAATGGAATGCAATAAGGTTATTCCTCTAGTATTAGATGAGAATCGATCGTTATTTTTGATTTTAAGTCGATTCCTCCATGTCTTCAGCAATGGTTACCAATAATAATCGAAACGTCAAAAACCTAATGTAGAATTGTTATTCCTCAAGTATTAGATGAGAATCAGTGGCTATTTTTGATTTTAAGTCGATTCCTCCATGTCTTCAGCAATGGTTACAATAATAACCGAAATGTCAAAAATCCAATGTAGAATGGTTATTCCTCCACTATTAAACAGAATTATTTTTAATTAATGTCAACATGAACTACAAATTGCAAGTGATATCTGATTAATAATAAAGGAACAAACATATTAATATTTCAAATGAATTTGAATAAAGTTTAGCAACGATCCGTTGCAGTTTATTTCCCATTTTGACCATGAAGGACCACGTTTTCGACAAAGACCACTCTATACATTTTTAAACTAGATTAAATTTGATACAATTCAAACATAATTTCATCCTGATTGAATAATGTTAACCCTAGCCGCAATAAGGTTGAAGTTTTGAAAAATTGCAATTTTACCTTCATAAAATTAAAACCACTCATTCTAGAAACTTGATCCTTGACTCATTCTCTAGGAAATTTTGTTGACTTGAAGTTGGACCACATTTTTGATAAAACTCTTAGATTTATAGATATCCAGCATTTTCCAGGACACTTTTGAGGATTCGGATCAAATCCTGTCATGGAAAATGCTATTATAGAAATCTATAAATCTAAGAGTCTTTGTCGAAAACCTGCTCCTTCTTGGTCAAAATGGGGAAAAAATCGAAAAAATTGCATGTTTTTGAGATTTCCGGTAACAGAAAAAATAAGCAAATTTTCAACTAGCGCTTGAGCCCGAACGAGTAGTCGGGGAAAACACCTATAAATTTGTAGGAAATTTTATAAACTTTCATTTTGAAATCGAAGATTATTTACGAAAAGTTGACAGTTTTCGAGTTATAAGCAAAAAATGAGATTTTTTTACATTTTTTGGCATTTTTGACAATGTTCTGTCACGAAATTTTGTTATCAAACCACAGATTCTGATTCAGCACATCCAAAAACACTAAAGGTCGAAGAAATTACAACTACCCCAAAACTTTCCCGCGAGGGGCCCTTTAGAGAACAAAATTTACCTGGACTAAAAAGTTACTTCAAGAAATTAAAAAAGAACATTATTCTTGATTAAACAAATGAAATATATTTAATTACGGTCAGTTTGCCATAAGAAACGGTTGGTCGTTGGCGTTACTCATCCCATGAGCCCTGCCCTTGGGGGGGCTTGATCCGCAAAACCCCCCCGTGCCTACGCCTCACGTACTAACATTCTATTTTTCTTAAACTATGCTATGCTATCGGGAAATCGGGACTTGTTTAGATTTTTCAATAACTATTTCAAATTCAGCATATTTATTCAACTTATTATAAGTTTTAAAATTTTTGCTTAATTGATAGAACTACATAAATGCGGCCGCCTCTTGTTTTGGCCGCCCGCATGCGGTGCACGCGCTGCACACCTGCTAGGCCGGGTGCACACTGGAGACGGAGCTCCGCTGCGCAGGCAGGGCATTTTTTGTGAACCGTGTTTTCAAGTAGAGGCGCGCATTTTGAGCCGCAGCACAGTACTGCCTGCTCCACGTGCCGACTGCCCCCACTTGTGGGGACGCCACAGAAACTGCTTCACGCAGGACGCAGTTTTTTATATTTTAATTGGTTTTTTTATTTTAAAACCCACAAATACTTTACAACAAATATTATTATATATATTAAAATTAGGAAATTTTAATATTTTTATTTTTTTTATTTTCATTATACAGGATGGGGCATAAAAATCTATCACATGGGAATAAATAAAAAACACAATAGCAAAAACTAACCATCCAAAATGGGGGGGGGGGGGGTATTTAAATGAAAATTCTTGCCCTTGGAGCGAACTCAACCAAATTTTGTATACACATTCTGTGGATCCCCAGAAGTCTAAAAATGCAAAAACTAACCACTCAAAATCGGGGGGAGGATGAAAAAATGAAAATTCTTGTTCTTGGAACAAAGTCAACCAAATTTTGTATACATAATCTGTGGGCCACTAGAATGCTAGAAATGCAAAAACTGGGTGCGGGGGTGGAATCCGGGGGCCCGGTGTGAGGGTGGGGTGTGAAATGGGTAGGAAGGGTGCGTAGTGGGGTGCAGGTTTAAGCGGAGGTGGAATGGCTTTGGGGTGCGGGGGTGGGGACCCTGGGGTGTAGCACCTTGATTTGGGGGGCTTCTCAGCTAGTGTTTTATATTTTTTTACAAAATAAATATTTCGCGTAAGGCTGTCATTTTACTTAAGTTCTTTCGTCGACCTGCTGCCAGAAACTGCTTCTCAATGTGCGCATACACTGTGCGACGCAGTGTTTTTTTTACTGCCCTGCGCTGCACTGCGTGACGCAGTTTAGTGTGCGCCTTAGCTTAGGATCGGCCCTGCGTCCTGTGTACATTCAGGGCCGGTTGTATGTCGCATAGTAAATGCTTTTTACAAGTGACAAAGGGTAGATGGTAAATGGAGGGATTGACTTTCAGTGCCTGTCATCTGATTGGCCATCCCAGTCCGTTCATTTACCATCTACCCTTTGTCACTTGTAAAAAGCATTTACTTTGCGACATACAACCGTCACTAAGAATTGAACTTTATTGGTAAACAAAATTATTTATTAGCGGGCCGATTCAGTATTTAACATTGCCTGTGTTCAAAATTGGAGGGGACGTTTTACATTGAGTGCCCTGACATCTGGTGGATTTATTATATTTTACAATTTTTCATCTAAACAAAGAAACTATTTTACACATATTTTTTATTTATATTATTTCTTTCAAGAATATAATTTTATTAAATTAAATATCTATTCCATTCAATATTATAATAGTTTAATTGTTTGTTTAAACTTGAAGTAAAAATCTATCCATAATGGCTGAAATCGCAAATTTGGATCTGAAATATCCAATTTATACAGGTTAGTTTCCTCTGTCAAGGAATATAAATAAAATGTTTTCTTTATTTAATCAATAATAATTAATTGTCATCTTTATTGACCATTGTTAATTTATTATTATTGTTTTCAATTAAACAGTTGATTGTACTAGATGAAGGAGGAGGTATCAGCCAAAGATGGAATCACTGGGTTCAATAAAACACCTTTAATAAAACGTTTCGGCCTGAATTTTATTTGGCCATCCTCAGTTAATTACGAGTTACCTATACACAAAATTCGGTACACATATCTGATCGAACTAAGCCTTGTCAAAAATAAAAAAAATTTTAGCTTCATGTAAATTTATAAGGTGCCTGGACCCAAAAGTTTCAGAATGAATCTTTGGCTGATTTGACCTCCTCCTTCATCTAGTGCTGCCTTCATCACAGCCACAAACTCTTACAATATACAGTTGATTATTAAAAAATCCATTCTTTTACCTCGAATAGATCAGAATCCAAATGTTGAACAGGTGGTTATATTTCATGAATTTATTTTTAATTATATTATAATTCACTCGTTATTAATTATTTGATATTCGTGGACCTCCAAAAGGCTTATGATACCGTTCCATTAGGCGAGCTATGGAACAGCATGAAATTAGGAGGTATCAACCCTATGTATATCAATGCTACAAGAAGGTTCTACGAAGGCTGCTCCAGTTCTGTCAAAATAGGTAAAGAATTATCCGCGTATTTTCCGGTAACAAAAGGTCTCCGACAGGGATGCGCCCTTGCTCCGACACTCTTTAAATTGTATCTTGAAGCTTCCCTGGTATCCTGGAGAAGAAAGTGTTCCGGTATGGGCATATAAATAGAAAATCGCACACTATATACCTTACTCTTTGCTGACGACCAGGTCCTGATTGCGGGAGACGAAGATGACGCTTTCTATATGCTACGAAAACTAAAGGAAGAATATGAAGAATGGGGCCTTGAAATTAATTTCCAAAAAACAGAGTATCTGGCACTTGGTAAGGCTGGAAAAGACCTTGTCCTGGATAACAACTGTATCAGAAATACCAACAAGTTTAAATATTTGAGGGTAACACTAGGAAAGGCAGGAAAAAAGTGACCTAGAAATTACTAATAAAATAAATCAAGGCAGGCGAGTAATAGGACAGCTGAACTCGATCCTGTGGAGTAAGGAAATATCGAAGAACAATAAGGCTGCCATCTATAAGACCATCGTCGAGAGCATCGTGACCTACGGAAGCGAAGTCTGGGAGGTAAACAAGAGAAACAGTTCACGCCTGCTGGCGTTAGAAATGGATTTTTGGAGACGTTAGATATAAAACTTGCCAAGTTATAAATTGAATATCAAAGAACGTAACAAATTTTCTTTTAAATCAATTGAAGAACGTTGTTCATCCCTATAGCTATGATTTAAGCAACTGCTATGGAACTTGGTATCCGTTCAGACCTCAACTCTTTTGTCGGCGAAGCTGTTTGTACCGAACTTGGCCCCTTTTGCATATTTATGTTTTTGGACAGATTATCGTTAATTTTTGAAAAGTTTTGTTCTTTAATTTATCTAAATATTCAGATTTAACCATGTATATTAATCATTATTAAATATTTCTCATAAAATATCCGGTCGGGTTTTCATAAATTTCACCCCTTCATTTCGGGCTCCGAAGAAGGGAAAGTTTCGGTTTTTCAATTTTTCCCTTTAATTGTAGCCTAAACTCTACCAGTATGCCAAATTTCAGCATTCTAGGATAAGCGGAAGTACTTTAGGTTTTTGATATGTCAGTCAGTCAGTGTTAAAAATTCCACTTTTCAGACCAAGGACTATAATAGGTTTATTCATGAAATTTGGGATTCTTGGTGTTCCAGTGGGGCTTATTAGACATGCAAAATGTCAAGTGTGAAGGTCTAATAGTTTTTGAGTTATTGGGGCGTCGAAAGGAGTGTGGGTGTGTCGCCCGTTTTTCCGAACTTGGCTTACACACTGCCCCGTGTCTGTCTAGATTATAAACTGTTAAATTCTATTATATAACTAAAAACAGATTAACAGATATTCTCTTATCCTGGGGGGACAAGTCCTGATCTCTTTTGTTTTCACATCCATTCCTTTAGACTTCTTTATGCTTTGCGTTGAGGAGTATTTGGGTGAAATATGTGAATTTACTTTGCTGCCTTTGTGTAAAGTCAAAGAACCTTTAAATATTTGCCCATATAAGAATTATTTTACTTTTCTTGGCAAAATTTATTTGAGAGGACTTCCTATCAGTGACGGCTTAACCGGGGGGGCTATTGGGGTCTATAGCTCCCGGCGGTGAATGCGTCAAGTAGTGTACAAAAACGATAAACATTCTAATTACTTTACCATATCAAGTTTTGTAATTGTGCATGAAAAAAGTGGTATTTTTCGAAATATCTCAAAAACGGCGGAAACTATTTTGATTAAAAAAAATTGAGCGAAACTAGGGCATATCGCTCTACAAAAAAGCTCTAAGTGAACAATGAAAAAATTATATTTTTCGAGATAATAATTGTTTTGTCAAATTGTATGTTAGTTAGTCTGTGCGTTACCCAATTTTTGTGGACAAGCTAGCTCAAAAACTAGTGTGAATATCGAAACCAAATTTCACACGTAGTTTTGGTCCATTGAGTTTAAGGGCTGATTAGATTTAGGTGCATTTCGACCCAAAATTAAGGGTGGGGGGGGGGGGGTTAAAAATTAAAAATCTTGGCCATTTGAGCAAACTCACCCAAATTTTGTATACATAATCAGTGGACCCCTCAAAAGTATAAAAATGCAAAAACCAACCGCTCCCTACATGTTTATAAATAATTTTAGAGACCAGGTTGTATGGTAAAGTCAAGTAGATGGCCACATCCGAACACGTCAGCTTAGACCTAAATAGGAGACCAAGCTTGCGCGCTGCAGCTTTAGCAGTGGTTGAGATATGGTCATTCCATGAAAGGTCAGACCCTAGAGTTACGCCTAGCACTGAAATTGTATCCCTGAATTCTAGTGAACTTGAGTCGAATGATATGTTTGGGAGGTTTCTGTTGACGCGCCTAGAAATAAGGCAACACTGAGTTTTCCCTGCATTGAAGTTAACTAAGTTTTGGGATCCCCAGTTTTTAAGTTTGCATAAGTCTAGTCAGATGTTCATGTTTGGGATCTTAACACTGTTAAACTGATAGCCGACTCTACACTTTGATAATATACTTTACATTCTGATAATATACTTTACACTGATTTGAAATGAAATTGCGACCAATCAGAGAGTTGCCTTTTTAAGCTGCGGCGATGATGTGGCGGCGAAGGAGGTGTGCTGCCGTGAATATCTTAGGAGGGTGGTGATTCGTTGACCATCTTATGCGGCGACTATTTTGGCGTTGGCGAGAGCGGGTGTGCGTCCGCAGCTAGAGGGGTTGGAGTGGGAAGCTTGCCCCTCGTTCAGAAAGTGCGTCGAAACATTACAATATCTTGGCGGTCATCGGTTTTTACCAAATCTGCTTGTAGATCTGTTTCACGGCGAGCCAGGGGAGTTGGTCGCTAGGCTGGAGGGGTTAAGCAGACTGGGGTGGTAGCCAGTGGAGGGGCGCTTGCTTACTTGGGGGGCTGCGTTAGAATCTTACGATATCTTGGCAATGAACAGGCTGTTAAGATCTGCTAGATTGCTGCTCAGATTGACGGACAACGAGTCAGGGGACTGCGAAGGATTGTCGCTCATAGCGGCAGGGGTTGGGGAGGCAGCAGGGGCCTCAGATGATGTTCGTTTGACGGAGGGGCCAACTTTGCTTGGCGCGATTCCTACATTAGATATATAGAAATTTAATTCGAATCAATTCCGTATTGGTTCATTTAAAATCAATTTAGCTCGATTTTAGATTGCTGTGTTAAAAAATTATATCTAACTAGAAATTGCAATTTTATCTTTTTCAGGGCCTCATTTCTTGTGTACTGAATGCATGACTATGTTCATTAGTGAAGAATTTCTGAACAAACATCAAAAGAAATGTATACATAGGAAATTACATTTAATTTTAAAAAGGAAATTTCAATTGAGAACAAATACATCAGCTGATGGTAAGTTCATTCATGTGATTAATAACCTTAGGAGCACTCCCCTACAACTTTTCTTTAAATTCTAATTTAAATGAAAATAAGACTTTCTCCCTTTGTCCTCCATCTCGGAGACCATTAGGACATTCAAGAGATTACATTTTTATGAGATTTTAGTATTAATAATTTATATTGATCAATGAATGCTAAATTAATTGCCTAGCATACTATATACCACCCATCTAACGATATTATTAAATGATTTCACAATTGACAATAGCAGATATATATGAATAAACTTGTCAAAACATTTATTTTTTTTCAGACAAACCTTATGAAACTACTGAAGACTATTTCTGTGAGGAATGTTTTTCTGGATTCCTATCATTGTCTGATTTCGAAAGACATATATTGGAAGGCCACTCGGAAGAAGTACTCTTCACAAGTCATCTGAACGATCGGAATTACAATGTTGAAACCAAACCGGAACCTCTTATTGACATGACTACGCAGAAGGAGAAAGCTTCCAAAGGGACCACGCATAATCCATATCATGAAGTAAAACCGTCGTTATCCTGTCATAACGACCCCGAAAAAATGAAATCAATACAAACCAACCAATGCTTGGGAACTCATTCTAATAACAAACATACAGGAAAACAGTCTATCGTCTGTGATCAATGCGAGAAGACTTTCTCAAACAAGAATAATCTCAAAAAGCATTTACTTATTCATATAGCGGAAAAGCCTTTCGACTGTGATCAATGTGATAAGCGTTTCTTTGATAAGAATAGACTCAAAAGGCATTTATTAATTCATACAAGCGAAAAGCCTTTCGACTGTGATCAATGTGATAAGAGTTTCTTTGATAAGACTAGACTCAAAAGGCATTTATTAATTCATACGGGCGAAAAGCCTTTCGTCTGTGATCAATGTGATAAGCGTTTCTTAGATAAGGCTAACCTCAAAAGGCATTTATTAATTCATACAGGCGAAAAGCCTTTCGTCTGTGATCACTGCGAAAAGGGTTTCACACAAACAGCTGAACTCAAAAGCCATTTATTAACTCATACGGGCGAAAAGCCTTTCGTCTGTGATCAATGTGATAAGCGTTTCTTGCGAAAATATGAACTCAAAATCCATTTATTAAGTCATACAGGAGAAAAGCATTTCGTCTGTGAACATTGCGATATGCGTTTCTTAGATAATACTAGACTCAAAACCCATTTATTAATTCATACAGAGAAAAAGCCTTTCGTCTGTGATCAATGTGATAAGGGTTTTTTACGGAAGTTCCACCTCAAAAATCATTTATTAATTCATACTGGCGAAAAGCCTTTCGTCTGTGATCAATGTGATCAGCGTTTCTTAGATAAGACTAACCTCAAAAGGCATTTATTTTTTCATACAGGCGAAAAGCCTTTTGTCTGTGATCACTGCGATAAACGTTTCTCAACAAAGAATATACTCAAACAACATTTATTAATTCATACCGGCGAAAAGCCTTTCGTCTGTGATCAATGTGATAAGGGGTTTTTACGGAAGGACCACCTCAAAAATCATTTGAAAACTCACTCATAGTAAATAGACTTTATTGCTTCTATTACAAATAACTAAATTAAATAAAAATCAGAAATGGTCAAAAAATAAATGAGCTTGCCCAGCTAATTACAAGGCAATTAAATACCAAGCCTTTGAAACTGATCTCTGACGACAAACAGTCATTTAGATTCAACCTTTGTGTCTACTTAAACTATTTGTACTTCTCCTCTTGTCTATATTGTATGCTTCTTTTGCTTGATAAATAATTAAACAACTCTCACTCTATGACATGTTCCAATATTTATTTTTCCCAAATGTTCTCTTTCCATTTTACAATCACGAAAAGCCATCGACACTTTTCATTGTCTCGCAGAGATTTTGAAGTTATCTGGAACTGATGAAGGTTTCGATACACTTTATTCCTCCAAAAATTATGAAATCGCTAAACCCTTTGTTTTTAACCTGAAATTATTTCGAGATGTTAGATATTGTGATCAACTGTTTCGATTATCGATTTTCTGAAGACCCTAGGAAATTGAAACATTTCTTCTTTCTGAAACTAGTAATTGCAGTTATGTATTAGAGTTTTATAAGTATGACTCTGACCCTGAAATATTAATTTTACTCGGAAATATGATGTTAGATTTGTGTGCATCTAAAAATGTTATCATTGAAAATTCTGAAGACCTAGTCCTCTAATAAACACGTCCCTCAGAGGTTTAGATTCCGAAAAACGTGACCGAAATCTAAAAATTAAACTTTTTCCAATCGGAACAAAATTTTGATATGATATTCTTATTATGCGAGGATAAGTCAAAAATTACTTACACTTTTCGTTCTACAACTTTATTAAACTAAGATAGGTGCACAACAGATACATTATTTTTCGATATAGTCTCCACCTTTAGCAATGCGCTTGGTCCAGCGAGCCACAAGCTTCCGGATGCCTTCCTGGTAGAAGGTTTTCGGCTGGTTATGAAGCCTGAAGGTTCTATATAGTAGGGGAATATATAATTACTAAACGGAAACAACCCTGATGATTACAACCCCCTCCTTCTCGAAATATCCTCATGCCCGTTAAAACTAAAAGTCTGGAATAAATTTAAATCCATTTATACATTTAATTATTATTTATTAATTTCATTAAAAAAATGTATAAAATTTGTTAAAAATGTTTTTCCAAATCTGTAAATGGATTGTCTCGGGTAGGAACAACCCTGTGGTTGGTGAAAACCACAAAATGGAGCAATGTTTGATGGGTAATTAATGTTTTTCTTTTTTTCCCCCCACTGTTATTATTTGCATTAGGCAGAATTAAAAAAGAAGCCGCTACGATAATTGCATCTCCCTCCATGATTCACCCCCCAAAATATTCTTACTCTGTAAAGGCTATGTAAATTGGAGCATTCGTGCTAATGTGATCGATTCTATTGAACAATATTAACGAGCAGCAAGTTCTTGCTCATGGTCCTGTAATGATAAAAACGGCAACCCCCTATTTAATAGGCAACTTAGTTGCCACCTTTTTTTATTTTATTTTCAGAGCAATTTAATTTCCAAAGGTTGGCGTTCTGCGAGACTCGATCGGAGCGCAGCTAATATCCGACCCGGGAAAAATGCGTTTGGCCACAAATGTCTCACACTCGTAAACAGATGACTGATAAACCAACACACGCTTTCTCTCGCTTGATTTTTTTCTTATTCGCCACGCAATTCATTCATCCTTATTCTCATCGTGGAGATTCTTTATTTTTTTATTTTTATATCTTTGTATAAAGTCTTTCATTTAACGGACAAGCTTCATCCTTGCCATTAAGTATTATATTTTTTCTTAATTAACTTTAAATAAATATTCTTTTGCATATATTTTTTTCTTTGTTCATTTTTACCTATTTATATCAATTCTTTTACTTGACTGGCAAGTTCGTTTCTTGTCTCTTATTATTATATTTTTTTACTTATTTTTTTCTATATAAATAAATAGTTTTTTTACCTCTATATTTTTCTTATTTTTCAAAGAGTGCTAACCATTACACACACGACCTTTTCCTTAAAAAGGGACCCTCCTAAAGTGAGATTAACCCCTTAAATCGTTACAGTCCTTTTGGGTTAAAAGCGGAAAAAAGGAAAATGGCTTTGAAATAGCCAACATTTCGAAAATTTTGCTGAATCGGATAAGTACTTGGTGTACCAACTGACTCAGTCGGTTTAATCAACGACTCGAGACAGAGTTAATTTTAAATTAAATTAAGACCACCAAATGTGGGAATAATTCTTCAAAGTTTATTCCCATTCTTATTTCTTAGGAATATCTCTTTTAGAGACATTAATTTGGAAAAATATATTTTCTAACCCAATGTAGTCAATTCATCGATTTTTGTGCTAATACACCCCTAAAAGAGCCCGTTCTAGGGTGGCGGCCACCCCCTTACAAAGCCCTAATGTGCCACCCCTCTAGAGAATTTTTCATATTTTGACTAATACTTAGCGTTGATTTATAAACTGTATCTTATCTTATTATATTAAACGAGCAATTCGTGTATATATATACCTATAGAATGGACTGAATGTTTTCTACATTTGATTCAATCGCGAATCTAATGTAGAGAATTTTGATTGTAGCTAAGTGGATCACATCTTTTTCTCTCTTGGTCCAGACTTAATACTCCGCAGACTCCAATAGCGTAATCCGCAGTAGTCTCAAAATATCTTTTTCAAATCAGCGGGGTCAAAATAATTCTCGTTGACGTATCAATTATTCTTTGATATATTAATGAGGAAAATTAAAATTTAACCTTTAGAGAATGGGTTTCTCGAAAACGGCTCTAACGATTTGGATGAAATTCACGGGTTAGGATGGTTTTGTGTTGGCAATTCGATCTGTCACGGTCTCATCTTCGCCCAAGTTGATTTTGTTGGGTTTTTGTTAATTTAAATAATTATTCACATGTGGTTGTCTCGATAAAAATGTATATTTACATTATTATTCAATTTCCTTTTAATTATTAATTGGTTTTTTAATTTTAAATCCCACAAAAATATCATTTTTATATATTAAAAGTTGGGCAATTTAATTGAATAAAAATCGAGTTTTAAAACCCGCAAATATATTATTCTATATTAGAATTTGCCAATTTAATTGAGCAAAAAGTGTTATTTAATTAAAAATAATATGAAAGATATTAATTTGCCGATGGTAATAGATTCAAATTTACTAGAAAATCATAAGATGGTGTCATCTATTAAATCCGATGCAATACCTGTCTCAAGATCGGAGAGAAAGCCTAGTTGGGGGGGGGGGGGGAATAGACTAGACCAGGGCTTCTTAAACTTTTTTGATTTATAACTCCATTTTGACTGTTTGACAGAAGTCATTGTTGCCCAATGTTTCCCTCGAGGGGTAATCCGCAACCTAAAATTTTGTACACATACTTCCACTTCCACTTTTATTTCCAAGTAGAAAACAATAGATTATCTAATGAATTCCAAAGTAATTCCAAAGACGGTGTACACCTAATTCCAATCGCGGTTCACCCCTCGGTTTCAGTTTTAGAAGCCCTGGACTAGACTATAATAAACTGAAGGTTTTCTACATTTTATTCGATCGCAACTCTAATGTAGGGAATTTTTGTCAAATATTGAGTGAAAATAATATTTGAACTTATATATTTCTAACTTGAAATAATGATATTAAATAAATTTTAATTTTCTCATTAATATATCAAAGAATAATTGATACGTCAACAAGAATTATTTTGACCGCGCTGATTTGAAAAAAAGATATTTTTATCTCGCGAGTAATGAGAAAATTAAAATTTATTTAATATCATTATTTCAAGTTAGAAATATATAAGTTCAAATATTATTTTCACTCAATATTTGACAAAAATTCCCTACATTAGAGTCGCGATCGAATAAAATGTAGAAAACCTTCAGTTAATTAATGGCAGGCATCTAACATACATGCTAATAGATCTAGCGCTCTGGACTGGGAGATCGAATATATAACATCTGAGATTTCAAATTCACTTGGTGATCCATCCGAATGTCTAGCGGGCTATACGCGAAATGACGTTGGATTGTAGCTAAGTGGATTACATCTTTTTCTCTCTTGGTCCAGACTTAATACTCCGCAGACTCCAATAGCGTAATCCGCAGTAGTCTCGCGAGATAAAAATATCCTTTTTTCAAATCAGCGCGGTCAAAATAATTCTTGTTGACGTATCAATTATTCTTTGATATATTAATGAGAAAATTAAAATTTAGACTATAATAACCGCTTAAAATTTTTTGCAAGACGCCTCAACAAAAAAAATAAATTCAACAAGGGCTGTAGAGTTTTATGAAGAACTGTATATATATAGCATAGGTTCTTAAAATGTGCGCCGCAGCGCCCCAGGGACCTTCAGTTTCTTCACAGGTGCGCCGCGAAGTTTCATAATTAATATTGAAGCAAGACATTTGGTCTAACTAGATAAAAAATTCAGAAGAATGAATAGGCTTTGCGGTGTGTATATGATGATCGGAGGTGGGTCTAGGGGAAAGGATAGGGTCAGTGGGTGGATGGGGATTAGTGGGGGCGAGCAAAAGACCCTACTAGGAAATATTTAAAAAAAAAACTGAGGAAGCTTCAAGATTCTAAAATTTTATTTTTAAAAGATTACAAAAATATTTTAATATTATTCGTAATTTATTTGATAAAATATAGATAATTTTAAATCGCCAACAAAACAGAACAATACATATTTATTTAAAATGAATTATATTTAAGAGAGGGCGGGAAGTTTTTCATTGAGGGCCCTCTGACCTGACATCTGGCGGGATTATTATTGCTTTCTTTTCATCATCTGAAAACATAAAAATATATTATTTTATACTCATATTAAAATATATAGTTTTATTAAATTAAAAGACGATTATTCCATTCTATATTATAATCTTTTAGTGATTAATAATTTGAAATTGATCAGAATATATTCATTATGTCTGAGCACAAATTTCCAACTTATACAGGTTAGTTTTCAAATGTCATGGAATATAAATAAAATGTTTTGTTTATTTATTAAATAAATTAATAATTGTTATCTACATTGATCATTGTTGATGTTCTTAAATTGTTTTAAATTAAATTAGTAACTAGAGAAAGTTTATTACCACCTCAAATTTTCAAAATCTTATGCACATTATTAATATATATAATATATTATATTCTATAATATATTAATTATTTTATTTTGATTATTTATGTCCATCGATTAAATTATTAAAATTGTTTTCAGGAAATAAGGAATATATTTTTAATGCAAATAAATTATATTCTATTGCCAACGTTTCATCAACTTTGTTGACTTCTTCAGGGCTCAAATAATTATCTTCCTTGCATATTTGTCATTTTTATAATTCTTTCTTAACATCCCCTCAGATCTTATAGCCCTAATTAGGCTTATTAATTCCGACACCGAAACTAAAATTATAACGGAATAATTTTCTGGAATAAGACAGGGCGATTCTTTAAGTCCTGCTCTCTTTAATCTAATCATGGATGAATTAATATCACACATTAAAGGAATGAAAGGATACAACCTAGGAGAAAAAGATATTAATATTGTTTGTTACGCTGACGACGCCGTTCTTATTACTGAATCTGAAAACGCTCTACAGAGACTCTTCCACCAATTCGGCAACATCGCGGAGAAATTTAATATGCAAGTTTCTGTCGAGAAAACAAAATCGCTTGTCGTCTCAAAAGAACCAATTCGCTGCAAACTTGAATTCAAAAATAGGATGGTTGAACAGGTAATGACATTCAAATATCTTGGATGCAATGTCACTAGTGATCGCAACCTGTATAATGAGTAAAAGGACCAAACAATTAGAGGTTCCAGGATATCAGGATGCCTTAAAGACATTGTCTGTAGGAACAAATTCATGAGCACGGAGGCAAAGGTGAAGATCTATAAAGCAGCTGTAAGACCTATCATCACTTACGCTGTTTCGACCCGAGCCGACACAACAACAACGGAGAAGTTCTTAAGAACAACTGAGATGAAGACGCTAAGGTCTCTATACTCGGCCTAACACTATGGGGCAAAATAAGGAGCAAGGATATCAGAGAAGAGTGTGAGATCCAAGATATCGTCAAATGGACAAAAGATCTGTGTCGGTACTGGAACGAACATGTGGATAGAGCCAACGAGGAAGGACTAATCAAAATAGCCCGTGATGGAAGGCCAACATCCAAGAAATCTAGGGCCAGACCGCCGAAGGGGTGGAAAGAAAGCTGGGCGTCCTCTTCCACTGAGACGTGAGGCGTGTGTAGAAGAACAGGCGATAAGCCTATAATAAAGAAGAAGATAATTCTTTCTTAGTTGCCTTGCTATGTTTAGCAAGAAAGAATTATAAAAATGACAAATATCCAAGGAAGATAATTATTTGAGCCCTGAAGAAGTCAACAAAGTTGATGAAACATTGGCAATAAAATATAAAGTATTTGCATAAAAAATATAGTCCTTATTTCCTGATAACAACTTTAATAATTAATGGTACTTACGTATTAACGCCACCGCAGCTAGATTTGGCGCTTTTTAAATTTCGCCAATCTACACCTAAAATTTTTAGGATAAATCATAAAATAGAATAAATCAGTTCCCCTCTCTCAAAAAACAACTTGAATAGGTTCGGTTTATGATCTCAGTTTGATTAGATAAAAAATGCGTTCCCAAAAAAACTTTAGGTGTAGATTGGCAAAATTTAAAAACCGCCAAATCTTGCTGCGGTGAGTTAATACGTAAGTACCTAATTAAATATAAAAAAAAAATTCATTTCCAATCAAGTCCAGATCGGTTCATAAAGTTATCCCTTGTGCCCGAGTTTAGCTCGCTAGTATCCATGAACATTAATATATATCTACATATATAAAAAGCAATATTATTTTTTTCAGGGCCACATTTCTTATGCAGCGACTGTCAGACAATGTATATTAGTGAAGACTTCCTGAACAAACATCAAAAGAAATGTATCCATAGGAAACTACATTTAATTTTAAAATTAAAATTTCAATTGAGAATAAATACATCAGCTGAAGGTAATTTTATTTATTTGATTAACTTGACTTTAAATTAGAATTTAGATGAAAATAAGCCTCTGTTCATTTGTCCTCCATCTCGGCGATCATTAGAAGATTCAAGGAATTACACTTTCAAATCAATGCAACAATTAATTAATTTCCTAGATCAGTGGGACTTAGCCTTTTATTAGTCGCGGCCCCCTTAAAATCCTAAAATATTTTCGCGGTCAGTACCCCCCCCCCCCCCCCACCACCACCGATCCTCCCACTCAGGATCCGGTTGAGTGGCTCAGGGTGTGGCCACAGCTGAACGGTGTGAAACCTTAGTATGCTGCGACCAAGAATAAAATAATAATAATAACAATAAAACAGGGAATACCGCATGTCGTCCAAATTATAAAAATAAATAAATAAATACACTGGGAAGAATAAATAAATAAACAATCAAATAAATAAAACAAAAAATAAATAGAATATGCCACTGGGTTTAAAGAAATTGTTGTTTAAAAAAAAACAGTTAAATAAATAAGTAGACAGGAAGTTGCCGTAGTCAATAAATAAAAAACAAATAAATAAATAGGCAGAAAACCGCCATGGTCAAGAAAAATAAATAAATATTTGACTGGGAATATAGGCTACTGGGTAAAATATTAAATAAATAGATCAACGCTGAAAAAAGGGTTGGGCTTGGCCATCTTTCCAGAAGAAATCAATAAGGTGGTCATTATTATTAGCCGTCACGATACATCTGGCAATCGGCGATAGCACTCCGGGTCTCTCCGAATAAAAACTCTCAAACCAGGGTGAGGCACTCTGTAAAAGATATCCAGCCTTGGGATCGCCAGACTACCGTGGAGGGCCCCCCTGAAAAATCTGAGATCAACAATTTCTCTTCTACTTTCAAGGGAAGAAAGTAACACATCTAATTATGTAATCCATCTTGAGGAGAGTATCAAATTTCAATAATATAGCTTAAATAGATTCTGAGATATGGACCTGAGAATATAGCTAATTTTGGCACTCACTCACTCACTGACAGGTCAGCAAAACCAACTTGGCTACACATTAGATTTCACTATTTTTTCGAACTTGGCCTGTTTTTTCACAGAATGTTTTGTTTGAGATATAAATTACTAGGTAGGTTTCAAAACCAGAATACGTTGTGGCTTCGTGGCTAAAATCTGACAACGTACCGTATAACTAAAAACCAAATAGAATTTTTCACAAAAAAATAAATTGTACCAATCTTTTTCTCTTGAAAAGTGAATTAAAACTTAAATCCTTGATCAATTCAATTAGATTGTGATCGTGGGTTGGTGATAAATTGGTAATATCCCAGTTATTATAGGGTTCTCGAATCCACAATTTTCTATCAATTTCACTATTTGTCAAATTTGTCAATTAATTTTTAGAGATGACATTGAATTAAATAATTTGCATGTTCTTTATCAAATTCACAATTATCTGTAACCATTTGAGAATAATTTGGAAACATTCGATTCTATTTTTCGAATCCATGTAGGTACGAAGTTTCATTTTCATCGCCTCTATTTTATCTCGCGTCGAAAAAATGTTGTGTTGATTTCCTTGCATAGATAAATTTAGTTGGCTTGGAATGGTGAAGATGTCTGCCAAGTAAGAAAGTTTTGAAATCCTATTTTTGTTGTTAAAATAAATGGCCAAATTTGATTTTTCTTGAGAAATAGGTATATTTGCAAATGAAAGTATATTTGCTATATAGCATATTAATTGTAATCCCAGACTTAATAATAAATAATATGTATAGGTACGGTTTTATCAAATTTTAATTTTGTCTGTCTATCCGTTTGGGTCAATTTTACCTATTCGCTCAACATTTTCATTTAAATTAACCACGTTTAAGAATATTGAGATGTCATTAAATTCATCTGTCACTTATATATGTATCACTTATAAAAATAACTAGTAACATATTTTCATTTTTTTTATTTGTAAAGATATAAAAACTTAAAAAATCCTAATATTTTCCCGGCCTCTACATACTTTCGCTGGCCTAGATCACAATATACAAGCCAACTGACGATAATATTAAATGATTTTTCAATTGACAATAACAGAAAATAACAATAAACTTTTTATCTCTATTTTGAATTTCTTCTCCAATATCATCTCATCAATTAAATTATTTTTTTACAGACACAACTAATCAAACTAAATACGAAACTAATGAAGATTATTTCTGTGAAGATTGTTTATCTGGATTTCTAACATTGTCTGATTTTGAAAGCCATAAACAGAAAGGCCATTCGGAAGAAGTACTATTTACAAGTAACCTCAGTGATCGGAATCACAGTGATGAAACCAAAGTAGAACCTCTTATTGACATGTCTCCACAGAGCGAGAAAGCTTTTGAGGCGACTGTTCATAATCAATATCATACCGCCAAACGGTCTCTACCCTGTCCTAACGATCCAGAAAAATTGAAATCAAAACAATCTAATCAAAGTTTGGCAACTCATTCTAATAGCAAACCAAACAGAATTGATGATTGTAACAAAAATATCTCATGTCAAAATAATATTAACAAACATCTGTTGAATCACTCTGAAGAAAAACCATTTATCTGTGATCACTGTGGTAAGCGCTTTTCACACAAGGGTCATTTCAACAGTCACATATTAATTCATACAGGCGAAAAACCATTTATCTGTGATCACTGTGATAAGCGTTTTTCACTAAAGGGTGATCTCAAAAGACATTTATTGGTTCATACAGGAGAAAAGCCTTTTGTCTGTGATCACTGTGATAAGCGTTTTTCACAAAAGGGTGATCTCAAAAGACATTTATTGGTTCATACAGGAGAAAAGCCTTTTGTCTGTGATCACTGTGATAAGCGTTTTTCACAAAAGGGTGATCTCAAAAGTCATTTATTGGTTCATACAGGAGAAAAGCCTTTTGTCTGTGATAACTGTGGTAAGCGTTTTTCAATAAAGGGTAATCTCAAAAGACATTTATTGGTTCATACAGGCGAAAAGTCTCTCGTCTGTGATCACTGTGATAAGCGTTTTTCACTAAAGGGTGATCTCAAAAGACATTTATTGGTTCATACAGGAGAAAAGCCTTTTGTCTGTGATCACTGTGATAAGCGTTTTTCACAAAAGGGTGATCTCAAAAGACATTTATTGGTTCATACAGGAGAAAAGCCTTTTGTCTGTGATCACTGTGATAAGCGTTTTTCACATAAAGGGTAATCTCAATAAACATTTGAAAATCCACACCTAGATGTTTTAATCTATTACTCTTTGAATCAAAACAGAATTTTTCTCTACATATTAATAGGAATAAATTAGCTAATGTAATATCAGAAATGACAAAGACATTTTGAAGGTCGCCCAACTAATTACAAGGCTTCAACTCATCAGAAGTGAAACATTTAAATCTGATCTCTGACGCCCTACAGTCATTTAAATCCAACCCATGAGTCTAGTAAGGAAATAATTCTATCCCTGAAACTACATATATATATTTGAACTTTCCCCCCTTGTGACAATTGTATAATTATTTATCTTTAATATTAAAGAAATCTTACTCTCCGGCATGTTTGAAAATTTAATTCACCTCAAAACTTTTCTTTCCATTTTTCAGATACCTTTGGGCATAAATAACAAAAATAAATAAATTTTAGATTGAACAGAAATGCAATACGGAACCCTCTGGTCCGTATATCGAGGGTTTATTTTTGAATTAGACTCATTAGTCATTAAGTAAATTTAAACGCCGAGCGAACGGAATCGCCATGTAATACACTCAAAATTGTAGATATCGTCGCCTTAGAGTGTATTAAACTCACGAGATTTATTTAAAATGATTTTTTATACACCCTAATTTATTTTAATACATGCTTGGCTACATGTTTCGAATATGGTCCACCTCGTATTCGTTTTCAGACCATATATGGTACACTCTAAGGCGACGATATATTATCGTTCACACCTACACATTTCATAGTGTGAAATAAATTAATATTGAACCCTCTTGAACATAGTTGGTAATTTATGTAGATACCCATGATTGATTGTATAAAATGCATTTGTGTGCCAAGTTTGAATTTTTACTTTACCATACAGGTTATGATCAAGTATTGTAATCGGGCATGAAAAAAAGTGGGTTTTTTTCCTTATTTTTTTCGAAATATCTCAAAAACGGCTGAAACTATTTTGATTAAAAAAATTGAGCGAAACCATGGCATTTCGCTCTACAAAAAAGCCCAAATAAGTGAACATCGAAAAAATTATTTTTTTCGATATAATAATTGTTTTATCAAATGGTCTGTTAGTTAGTTAGTTAGTCTGTGCGTTACCAAATTTTGTGGACGAGCTAGCTCAAAAACTAGTGTGAATATCAAAACGAAATTTTACACGAAGTTTTGGTCCATTGAGATTAAGAGCTGATTAGATTTTGGTAAATATCGACCCAAAATTAAGGGTGGAGGGGGGTTAAAAATTAAAAATCTAGGCCATTTGAGCAAACTCAACCAAATTTTGTAAACATAATCAGTGGGGCCCCAGAAATCTAAAAATGCAAAAATTAACCGCCCAAAATGGGGAGGGGGTCAAAAAATGAAAATCTATGCCCTTGTACCAAACTCAATTTTATACTTAATCAGTGGGACCCCAGAAATCTAAAAATGCACAAACTAACTCCCCCCCTACATGATTATAAATAATTTTAGGGGCCAGGTTGTACCTATATATGGTAAAGTCAAGTGGATGGCCACATCCGAACACGTCAGCTTATTTTAGTATTAATTTTAATGAGAATTGATTTATTTATAATTTTTGACAATAATAACGAATATTTCAGAAACATCTTTTTCCCATACATAAAAGGCTTATCCGAATATATCAAGGGAATATTATTATTAGTAATATTCCCGTCAACTTTTAAACCAGCTATACATACTTATATAACTATTAATGTATTTTTTATTTTATTTTTAATGACTGTGTTATGTTCATTCTTAAGAAAAAAAAAAAAACTATTTCAAGAAAATAGAACATCCTCAAAAATTAGGCCTAAAAAAGAATTTTTCAAATTGAATCTTAAAACAAAATAATTTAGTTTACAAAATGGATTGCTTAGATTGTCACAGACAAAATCGTATTTAAAATCTAGAATTTTTGAACATTAATAGGGAGAGGTGGAGACTCTATCAAACAATACTAATAATAATAATAATTTAATACGTAAAAGCCAAGTTTTAGGAAAATAATTTCAACTTAAAATGTGAAATCAATAAAAAATATAGAGGGATATGTGAAATGAAAAACATGCGTTTTAATTGAAGTTACTAATATATTCTCGACTCATTTAATAAATTTATGATGTTGAACTTGGCAGCACATTAGATCTCACTAATTTTTTTGGCAAACGGTTTTTATTAATCAAACTTGCCCTTTTTTTACACAAGTGTTTTTGTTGAGGTTTAATTTTTTAAGAAATAAACTGAATTCTTTTTTTAATTGAAAGTTTTTGCCGAGAGTAGCAGAATTTTTATATATTGAAGGAGACAAGAAAAGAGTGTGTCTTCTGCTGGAATTATAAATTTTATTTATTTATAACGAGACTATAGTTTCGAGGGCTTTGCCCTCTTCATCAGTCTATTACTATAGTCTAAACTATAGTCTCGTTATAAATAAATAAAATTTATAATTCCAGCAGAAGACACACTCTTTTCTTGTCTCCTTCAATTCTTTTTTTAATTATTATCTACGAAATGTTTTGGTGACGTTTCTCTTAGATTTTTTAACCGACTTCAAAAAAGGAGGATGTTCTCTATTCGACTGAATTTTTTTTTTGTGTGTCTATGTTACCTCATATCTCCTCCAATTGTGAACCGATTTTGATGATTTTTTTGCATTGGGCTCAGTCTAGCTTCCGATTGGTCCCGTTTTTTTTCATTGGGATTGGACCTTTTTTGAGATGTTTGTTCAGGCATAACTTCTTTGTTTATGAACCGATTTTAATGATTCTTTTTTTATTGGAAAGAGGGTACCTTATGGGTGGTACCAGTGGTGTTGTCGAGCCAGAACGCTCCGGTACTACCTTTTTGGACAGGAACGCGTTCCTGAACTAAAGATGATTTCTGATAACGAGAATTGGCTGAAAAAATTAAAAAGAATTGCTGATTTTTTTTCTTCTAATTTTTGACGAATTTTTATATGTATTATTATAAACAAGGGTTTGAACCGAACCCGAACCGGAACGAACCGGCTTGTTTTTCCGAACCGTGAACCGGAGTCCGGAACGTTTTTTTTTAAGTATATATAGTATAAAAGAAGAGCCTATCTATTGTTTGTTGATTATTATATAATAGTTGAGTAAAAATTGTATGACAGTTTGACCAAAAGATTAAAGAAAACATAAGATAAAGTTATTTTGCAAACAAATATATATGTGACATAGGTATATCCCCTTTTAACAATTTCCCATTAAATTTCGAAAATATAATTTGTAAATTAATCTCATCTTGAAATTGGATTAATTAAAATACAATTATTTCAGATAATTCAATTAGTAAATACTTAGGTACAATTTGATTTTGGGAGAGATATATAGATATATAGTTTTTTAATTAAGTTTGATGAAATATAAAATATATATAACAACAAAAAGGTTAATGTTGTTAATAAATTAATTTACTATTAGATCCCAGATAGCAATTTAAACTTGAATCCAACCTGCAACAAGTTTGATGTGTCAAAAGTGAAAGCTACTAATTCAGCTTACTAATTCACCCTTGAACATTCAAGATTGCTGCAAAATTACCACAAACTTATCTTGTCATATTTGACATGACAATTTAAATTCAAACAAAAGTTAAGTTTGCGGCAAGTCCACTTGCTATCTGGGATGACACCTGTTTTAATTCTATTTAGCTTAAGAAGATACAAATTTTAGTTTTTGGATTCATCTTTTATTTAAATTTCCAGCTAATACATAATTGTAGCTATCTTAATGACTGTTGAATTATCAAATTATCAATACTTATTGAGTTTTTAAGAGAAACAAGCTGATTGAATATTAATTATTTAATTTTTGAATTAATTAATGAGTTTATTTATTTATTTTTGCTGTGATTTGATTAAACAGCCCTGAGGTTGCATCGCTATTCATTCGTCTGGAGCTCTCTGTTAACGATACTGTCGCGGAAGTAAATGGTATTAACCATTTTCACATACCTATTTATGGATAAATTATATACCATTTATCATCAATCTCCTAAAAATCAACGCGGAAAATTTGGGAGAAGAAATTAAAAAAATAGGACGTGTTTTATGATATGCACACAATCGGCCATCCCAAAGTTATTTGACTCGATTATTACAGATAAATTAACACCTCTACTTTCAAATATATCCCCTTACCAACATGGTTTTCTGAAAGGTCGCTCAACAACAACTAATTTGCTTATCTATGAAAACTTTCTAAACAAGGCCCTTGAGAATCATCTACAGGTGGATTCAATCTACACCGACCTGAGCAAGGCCTTCGACACGGTCAATCATCACCTTCTTCTTCTAAAATTAGAGCATATTGGTGTCCAGGGCCCTATGCTTCTTTGGATATCAAGTTATGTTCAAGGAAGAAGCTGTAGAGTGCGAATTAAAGGACACCTCTCTGACGAATTCTCTGTAACATCGGGAGTGCCCCAAGGCTCCCACCTTGGACCTCTCCTCTTCCTACTATTCTTTAACGACGCATCTACTATTTTCTCTAATGTCAAAATTCTCTTTCTTGCTGACGATTTGAAAATCTTCAAAACAGTTAAATCCCTGGATGACTGCTTGATATTGCAGGAAAACTTCGAGGTCTTTGATATGTGGTGCCGAGATAATGGATTATCCCTTAATCTGGGAAAATGTAAGGTTATTAGTTTTTATCGGACTCTTGGACTCATAGACTTCTCTTATTCATGTGCTGGTGCAAAACTTACACGAGTTGATAGAATCTGTGACTTGGGCATTTTACTTGACTCTAGATTGACCTATGTTCCCCATGTTGAGGCTAAGGTGAGTAAGGCCAGAAAAATGTTGGGTTTTATATCCCGTTCAACCAAGCTATTCAAAAATATTAAGGTTCTAAAAATACTATATACCTCATTAGTCAGAAGTCAACTTGAATATAGCACCATTATATGGAGTCCGCATTACGCAAACCATATATCTGCTATAGAGAGAGTTCAACATAAATTCCTGCGTATTATTAATCACAGGCTCGGTATGAACATCTCGGATCTTGACTATGATGCCATTATGTCTCTCTTGAATCTGCAAAGCCTTGAGGTTAGACGCGACTTTTTCGATATAACCTTTCTTTCAAAACTTGTCAATGGTAAAATTGATTGTCCTGTATTGCTTGGCATGATTAACTTTAGACTCCCCACGCATAGAACCAGGTCAAATAACCTATTTGAAATTCCCTTCCATAACACAAATTATGGTTATGCCAACGCGATTGACCGAATTCAGAGATCTGCTAATCGGATCTCGCATCGCCTTGACATCTTCCATGACCCTATAGAATCCCTAAAATCAATCTGTTTTGAGAGATCGACCAGCCTGTGATTGATGATTGATGATGCCTTGCCTGCTGTCTGCCAGTGTTATATCTCCGTGACATTTTAATCTTAATTTGTATTTTGTTTTGTTTCTGTTTTTGTTATTGTAATTGTTTTTTTTTTGTTGTTTTTCTGTGTTTTTCTTTCTTTGGATCTTATGTATATTTGTATATCTTTTTGTGATTATTTCTTAAGTTTTTGTATTTTATTGATTTGTATGTATTGTTTGATCTTATGAATGTTTGTATTATCTTTTTTGATTATTTAAAGTTTTTGTATATTATTGATTTGTATCACTTCACCTTTATTTATTTTTGTGACTTTTGTAAACATTTTCAATTGTATTATTGTGTACAAGGACACTTTTGTCCGTCTATTGATTTAAAATAAAATAAGGTGGATAGCTAGTTCATTCAGAACTGTTAATGCAGTTTGGCAAAATTTAAAATCTCTTGCTGAACATTTTCATCAAGCCGCAACTGATGAAACTCGTTCAAAAACTGATCAGAGTGTATACATTGGTCTAAAAAAATATATCATGTCTAAACAGTTTATAATTAACTTGGCATTAATGTATGCCGTTTTGTATGAACTTTCCATCTTGTCTGAAGCGTTACAGAACAGAAGTGTAACGATAGTATATGCGGACAAACTAATCCGTCGAACTATTCGCTATTTGGAATCACTAAAAGACGTTAAAAAAGGAAACAAACTCATAGAAGCATCAGAGGCTGTTCAAGTGATGAAATTAGGAACATTAACTTTAACAGATAATAAAAAAATTACTATTATTAACAGAAATCAATTCCTTGTAAGTCTCATTAATAATAATAATATGACTAGAAGACTACATACAGAAAATGATTTGATAAGTGAATTTCGAGTACTAGATCCAACGGAGTGGCCAGCAGATATTGAAATTGGCTATGGAAAAAATGAAATCCAGTCATTATGCACCAGATTTAATTTAACATCACCGATGCGATGTATCAATGCGTTTAGAGATTATATATTTTTTTTTTTTTTTTTTTTTTTTTTTAATGATATTGATGAGAGAAGGAGATACACCAGAAGGTGGATCCCCTAAAGGCCTGTATGGGCTGGCCCCTCCATCGTGAAAAGAACAGAGCAGAAGGAAAAGAAGCCGGGATCACGAGCCAATCTCAGAAACTTAGATACAATTCAATATCCAATTTACCAAGGTTTTAGGGGCTTCGAGCAGTGGTAAATCCTCCGCGCGATAAATTCGGTTAAATTTATCTCCCACTTAATTTTTATTACCAGACCCTATACTTACAGAAAAAAAATGTCTGGGTATAGCCGGGAATCGAACCCGAGACCTCCGGGTTGCCAGTCGGTTGTTCTGACCATTACACCACCGAGGCTGGAGGCAAAGTAATTCCTGAAGATTCCATTTCTTTCCACTAAATAACTTCTCTTTCACCTAGTTGTTTAATACACTTTCCTGGAAACCATCGCTTTGACGCTGACCCAACTTGTTCCTGAATCCATACTGAGACCCCTTCTTTTAGTATATCCAAATCTTTTGCTCCTTCATCAAATTTTTCTTTTCTTTTATTATTATTATAATTTTTACATTCACAAGCTCTGCTATAATTTACACCCTTTTGCATAGAGACACTGTGAGGAGTTTGACTCATGGACTCCATTCTGCCGCAAACTACAATGTCAGAGTCTCCATCACTAATCAATTGAACCCCAAGCATGACAAACTGTAATCCAGAGCCACAAACTATATTTAGATTATAGGCCGGAGTATAAATCCCTAGTCAAGCTTTGATAGACGCATGCCTCGCTGGATTTTGACCTTCTTCCGTTTGGAACACTTGTCCCATAATGACTTGCGAAATTTCATTTGCTCTATTGAGAGCTTCTTTAATGACGATTACACCCACATCATGAGTTTTCAATGAGGAGAGACTGCCATGCAATGATACAATTGGGGTCCTTGCTGCTCAACATATAACAATACTTTCTTTTTCAGTGAGATTCATGTTGAAACAGATTGTGGATCGAATCGAATGATGGTTTCGTCGTGAATGACCAATCCCGAATGGACGATACGAGGAGGTTCTTGTCTTTTGAAGGAATGCCATGTTATGGCATCACAGACAACACATATAACAATATCAAATATTGGTACGATTGGATGGAAAGAGAAAATTTGGGAAAAATAAATATTGGAACATGTCGTAGAGTGAAAGTTGTTTAATTATTTAACAAAAGCAGCATACAATATAGACAAGAGGAGAAGAACTAATAGTTTAAGTAGACACAACTGTTGAATCTAAATGACTGTTGGTCGTCAGAGATCAGTTTCAAAGGCTTGGTATTTAATTGCCTTGTAATTAGCTGGGCAACCTCATTTATCTTTTGACCATTTCTGATTTTTATTTAATTTAGTTATTTGTAATAGAAGCAATAAAGTCAATTTACTAGGAGTGGTTTTTCAAATGATTTTTAAAGTGGTCCTTCCGTAAAAAAACCTTATTGCAGTGATCACAGACGAAAGGCTTTTCGCCCGTATGAATGAATAAATGCCTTTTAAGATCACCTTTTTGTGAGAAACCCTTTTTGCAGTGATCACAGACGAAAGGCTTTTCGCCCGTATGAATTAATAAATGCCTTTTGAGATCACATTTTTGTGAGCAACCCTTATTGCAGTGATCACAGACGAAAGGCTTTTCGCCCGTATGAATTAATAAATGCCTTTTGAGATCACCTTTTTGTGAGAAACCCTTTTTGCAGTGATCACAGACGAAAGGCTTTTCGCCCGTATGAATTAATAAATGCCTTTTGAGATCACCTTTTTGTGAGCAACCCTTATTGCAGTGATCACAGACGAAAGGCTTTTCGCCCGTATGAATTAATAAATGGCTTTTGAGTTCACCTTTTCGCGAGAAACGCTTATCACATTGATCACAGACAAAAGGCATTTCGCCCGTATGAATTAATAAATGGCTTTTGAGATAATGTTTTTGTGAGAAACCCTTATTGCAGTGATCACAGACGAAAGGCTTTTCGCCCGTATGAATTAATAAATGCTTTTTGAGATCACCTTTTTGTGAGAAACCCTTTTTGCAGTGATCACAGACGAAAGGCTTTTCGCCCGTATGAATTAATAAATGGCTTTTGAGTTGAACTTTTCGCGAGAAACGCTTAACACATTGATCACAGACGAAAGGCTTTTCGCCTGTATGAATTAATAAATGCCTTTTGAGACTACTCTTTTCTAAGAAACGCTTATCGCATTGATCACAGAAGAAATGCTTTTCACCTGTATGAATATGTTTATGTCTTTCGAGATGCCTTTTACTTAAGAAAGGCTTCTCGCAGTGTTCACAGACGAAAGGCTTTTCGCCTCTATGAATAAGTAAATGGTTTTTGAGATTATTTTTGTTTGAGAAAGCCTTCTCGCAGTGTTCACAGACGATAGACTGTTTTCCTGTATGTTTGTTATTACAGGATAACGACGGTTTTACTTCATGATAAGGATTATGAGTGGTCACTTTGGAAGCCTTCTCCTTCTGCGTAGTCATGTCAATAAGAGGTTCCGGTTTGGTTACAACACTGTAATTCTGGTCGTTCACATTACTTGTGAAGAGTACTTCTTCCGAGTGACCTTCCAATATATGTCTTTCGAAATCAGACAATGATAGGAATCCAGACAAACACTCATCACAGAAATAGTCTTCAGTAGTTTCAGTAGTTTTGTCTGGAAAAAAATAAATGTATTGACAAGATTATATTACAGAAAAAATTTATAATAAAGCAGAAAATCAATTGAAATTTTCTGCTATTATCAATTGTGAAATCGAAGGAGGCAATAAAAGAGTGTGTCTTCTGCTGGAATTATAAATTTTATTTATAACGAGACTATAGTTTCGAGGGCTTTGCGCTCTTCATCAGTCTATTACAATTGATTCACAGGAATTAATGTTTGAATGAAAAGCGAAAATTTCCACTTGGCTGAGTTAAAAATTGTCACTACTAATACTTGTTTTATTTTTGGCTCTAGGTAGCGTTAATGAGGTTTTTATTTGCGAGGCTATTTTTAAGATAAAGCTTTCGGAAATTTCTATTTTTCGATTTAAGAATATTTTTGGTGAATTATTATATGATTTTAAAATTTTTAACGATTCGAAAATATTAATTTTTAAGGGATCGAATTCTGATCTAAATATTTTAATATTTGATTCATCTGGAAAACAATGTTTCTCGGAGATTAAATGGTCTGCAATCGCACTATGACCTGCCCCCCCCACCCCTTTAAAAATTATTTTGTGTTCCGAAATGCGTGTGTTTAAATTTCGTTCTGTTTTTGCTATAAAGGTCGAATTACATTCTCCGTATGTTATAGAATAGACGCCTTTTTTGTCCATTTTTTCAATTTTGTCTTTCTTATTATTGCTAATTTCAGATCCTAATGTTGTTTTGAAAATTGTTTCATATCCTAATCATCATCATTGAGTATACAGTCCTAAGACTGGTTTGATGCAACAATCCGTCTCCACTCGACTCTGTCCCCCGCCAGCTCTTTGACCTCTCTAAATGTCTGGCATCCCCATATCCCCAATTATTTGGTTGAAATATTCTAATCTGGGTCTTCCCCTTCCCCTTTTCTTTCCCACCTCCCCGTCCAAGATATCCCTAAGCAGTCCCCCATGTCTCAGTGTGTGCCCCATCATCTGACCTCTTCTCTTCTTCAGACTCTTCCACAGGGTTCTTCTTTCTCCGATTCTTCCAAGAACTTCTTCATTTGTAATTTTATCCATCCATTTGATATTCATCATTCTTCTGTAGCACCACATTTCGAAAGCCTCTAATCTCTTTCTCTCCGCTTTTCTAATTGTCCAGGTTTCACACCCGTACATGGCTATGCTCCATACATATGTCTTCAATAGCAACTTCCTGTTTACTAAGCTGATTGAGGAGGAGCATAGTAGTTTTTGTTTTGAATTAAACCCCATTTTTGCTTGGGCAATTCTTGATTTAATTTCGTTTTCGCTCCTCCCATCCCATGTTATTTTACTTCCTAGGTAGCGGAATTCCTTAACTCCTTCTAGGTTTTCTTGGTTAATTTTGATGCATTCCTGTCTCGTTTGTTCTTTTTTTGTACATACTAGGACCTTGGTTTTATTCTTGTTTATTTTCATTTTGATTTCTTCTATTAGGATTTGGTTAATTCCATTCAGGGCGTCCTCTAATTCTTTTTTATTGCTTCCTAGAAGGGCAATGTCATCGGCAAATCTTAACATAGCGATCTTTTGACCTTGGATTTCGATACCTGTATCAATTTTGTCTTTGAATTCTTTAATCGCTTCTTCTATGTATAAGTTAAAAATCATGGGTGACAGCACACATCCTTGTCTTACACCTTTTTACTTTTTTTATTTTGGCTTCTCTTTGTTCATCACCAATATTTATAATTGCCGTCTGGTTTTGATATAGATTGTAGATTAGTCTTCTCTCCCTGAATTTTATTCCCGCCTGTTTTAATATTTTAAACATAATTTCCCAATTGACGTTCTTCTTCTTCGTAGTCGCCTTCTTCTTATCAGAAGTTGCGTGGACTTAATTAACTCCATGCTCCCACAATTTTTATTTTGTGGAGCACCCTTCTCCATCTAGAGCGATCGCGAGCCTCCACAGTAGCCTTCCGGAGACCAGCGCCAACACCTACACCTATCTGATCGGTCCATCTGGCCGGTGACCTGCCTCGTCTTCGTGAACCCTCCACTTTTCCTTGGATCACGATTCGTTCAAATCCATCATTGGCACGGGTAAGATGTCCAAAATATCTCATGACCCTTGTGAGCACGATACTCGACAGCCGCTGATCAGCCCTGACTTCACCAAGAATCGAGATATTTGTTCGTCGCGCTGTCCAGGGGACTCGTAGCATCCTCCTCCAACACCATAGCTCGAAGGCATCTATTTTTCTGCGGTTGACCTGCTTCACTGTCCATGTTTCTGATGCGTATAGCATGACAGGGAAAACCAGCGATTCGACTAAATTTTTTTGTATTAGTGGTTAAGCTGTTATCTTGCCATATTTTTTTTAGCTTCGTCATTACTGATCTCCCCATCTGTATGCGCCTGTTTATCTCAGCATCACAGCCGCCTTTGTTGGTTATCATGGACCCGAGATATATGAAATGGTCAACCACATTGTAATCCCCGATTTTCCTGATGCTAGGCATATTGTCATTAGCACGGTCGACAATCATGATTTTGGTTTTACTTTGGTTGATCTTCAGTCCAAACTCTTCGCTTACTCTTCCAAGTTTGCCAAGTAGCTGAACTAGTTCTTCTTCCGAGTTGGCGAGTAGGGCCGTATCATCCGCATATCTTAAATCAGTTATTTTTATCCCTCCCACAGAGACGCCACCATCCCAGCCCTCCAGGACCCTTCGCATGACATATTCCCCATATATGTTGAACAGAATCAACGACAAAATACACCCCTGACGCACCCCCTTGCCCACAGCAAACTCATTCGACAGACTGTTCTCAACCCTAACCACCCCGGAGTTGTTTTCATATAGACTCTTTATTAATGTTATTAGATGTATGGGAACGCCCATACTTTCCAGAATCTTCCAGAGCTTTGGCCATTGTAAGCTATCAAATGCTTTGCAGTAGTCTACAAAGCAGAAATAAACTGGAGTGATAGTATTCTCTGGCTTTTTCAATTATGAGTCTTATGTTTAGAATTTGTTCTCGGGTTCCTTTTCCTTTTACAAAACCAGTCTGATTAGGTGGAATCTGCCAGACGATATAATGCTTTAATCTTTCGTGAATGATGGAAAGCAACACTTTACTAGCATGAGGTATTAAAGCGATTAGTCTATAATTGTCACATATGTTTTTGGGACCTTTTTTATGAAATGGGACAAAAATTGAGCGGACCCAGTCATCAGGCCATTTTCCAGTATCCCATACCCTATTACAAATATCTCTAATTCTTGCTGTTCCTATGTCTCCCATACCTTTCAAGATCTCTGCTGTAATTTGATCTGATCCGGGAGATTTGCCGTTCTTCAGTGAATTTATGGCATGAGATACTTCAGACTCTAAAATACCAGGCTCATTTTCAAAAGATTGTATTGTTGTAGATGGTGGATCCCCTGATATAATAATTCACAATAGTCCCTCCATATTTTGCATGTTTCTCCAATTGAATTACTAGATTTTCCACCGAATTGGAGCGCCCAAGACCCAGGACTAAACTCACGAGTGATTAATTTTATTGTCTTAAAGAGATCTTTAGAATTATTATGCTCAGCATGCTTTTGGGCATTCGAGCACAATTCTTTATAATAGTTATTTTTATCCCTCCGACATGCCGCTTGGATATTCTTGTTCAGTTGTTTGATCATCAATTCATTGTTATTTCCCTTAGTTTTTAGGACGCGCCTTTCTTCAATCAATAGCATTGTTCCATCCGTAATCTACGAATTTCTTTTTACTTCTTTTGAGGTTGCACCTACTGCACTTTTAATAAGTTCTTTTGTAGATGTCCAAATCTCATTAGCAGAAGATGAAAGGTTGTAGTTGTACTTGGGGTTGTTACCAGTTATTTTCTTTAGAAATTCTGTAGAATCTGAGATCTTAAGTTGACGTTATCGAATGCTTTTTCTAGGTCTATGAATCCGATGTAGACAGATTCTTCCCTGATAAAAGCCCTTTCTATTATTAGTCTAAGAGAGAGAATTGCTTCTCGGGTGCCTCTGTTTCTTCTAAAGCCGAACTGGTCTTCCCCCAGATTTTCTTCAACTCTTTGTTCTATTCTTCTTTGGATTATTTTGGTTAGGATTTTTGAGGCATGTGAGGTTAGGCTAATGGTCCTGAAATTTTCACATTTATCCGCGCCTGTCTTTTTGGGAAGTGTGACTATTTTGTTTTTTCGAAATCTTTTGGGATGATTCCCAATTTATAGATTTTGCTAATTAGTTCAAAAAGTTTGTCACGTGCCTTTTCTCCAGAGTTCTTTAGGATTTCAGCTTGTATATTGTCTATTCCGGGTGCTCTATTATTTTTTAGTTCCTTCAAAGCTGTCTCGAATTCTGACCTGAGTATGGGGTCTCCTAATTCGTTTTCGTCCACAGATTCTTCTTCTTCTATTGGGTTCATTGTTTTTTCTTCTCCATAGAGTTCTTCTAGGTGTTCCTTCCATCTATTTGCCTGTTCGTTTTCGTTTAGAATAATGTGGCCTCCTTTATCTCTTATGTTCTTGCTTTTTGGCTTGTCTTCTTGAAAATTTCTTTTTATTGCCCTATAGGCTACATCAACTTTTCCCAATACTAGATTTTCGTTGACTTCTTTACATTTTTCTTGAATCATTTTTTCTTTTGCTTTTCTACATTCTCTTATAACTTTCCATCTTAATTTTTTATATGTTTCTTTCCCTTCTTCGTCTTTTCTGTTCTTAAATTTTGTTCGTTCGTCAATCAGTTGCAGTATTTCGTCTGTTACCCATGTCTTTTTAATTTCGTTTTTCTTTGATTTAAGGACTTCGTTGGCTGTATCGGCCAGACTTGATTTCATATCATTCCATTCTTGTTCATTTCTTATTCATTACGTTTTCGAAGAGTTTTTGGGTTTCCTTATTTTTTAATTTAGATATATCCCAGTTTTTTCGCGACCCCCCTTTTTTATTAGTTTTTTAAATTTTAGTTGGCATTTCATCGCAATTAAATTGTGATCACTAGATATATCAGCCCCAGGATAGCTTTTGCAGTCCTTTAATTGATTTCTGAATCTTTGTTTGACTAATATGTAATCTATTTGAGATCTCGCCTTGTCTTTTGGCATTTTCCACGTGTAGATCCTTCTTGGATGGTGTTGGAAGAGTGTGTTTGCTACTACTAGACTGTGCTTACTGCAAAATTCAATTAATCTTTCGCCCCTTTCATTCCTATTTCCTAGACCGTGTTCGCCCACCACTTTTCCTTCTTTGCCTTTTCCTACTCTTGCATTCCAATCCCCCATAATTATTAAATTTTCATCCCCTTTAACGCGCTTCATCAGGTTTTCAATTTGTTCGTACATTTCTTCTATATCTTGGTCCTCATATGATGTAGTAGGCATGTATACCTGGATTATCACAGTATCTTTCGGTTTCGAATCCACTGTGATCATCTGTGGATACGGGTCTTAAATAGCTGAAGGTTATAAGTCGCGGGAAAGATGGAGGCAGGGAGCGAAAGGTTATAAGTGAATCATCTGTGGATACGGGTTTTAAATAGTTGAAGGTTATAAGTCGCGGGAAAGATGGAGGCAGGGAGCGAAAGGTTATAAGTGAATCATCTGTGGATACGGGTCTTAAATAGCTGAAGGTTATAAGTCGCGGGAAAGATGGAGGCAGGGAGCGAAAGGTTATAAGTGAATCATCTGTGGATACGGGTCTTAAATAGCTGAAGGTTATAAGTCGCGGGAAAGATGGTGGCAGGGAGCGATTAGGGGTGATAGAGGGCTACCTATTGGTAGTCCATTCTTTTGCTTATATATTTTATTATTAAATTGAAAGAAATTGTGGTTGATACAAAGGTTCATCAATTCGGTTAAATTTTGTCTTGCTTCGGCTTGTAAGTTATAGGGCATTTAAAAATGATTTGGTTAACTAATTCTTGAGTTTCTTCCGGTGGAATATTTTTAAAAAGACTAGTGATATCTAAAGAGATTAGTTTACCATTATCTGGAATTTCAACATCTTTGATTTTATTTATTAACTCGAGTGAGTTTTTGGGAATGAATTTAGTTTTTGCAAGAGAATATAACAATCGTGGACATTGTGGGTTATTTTCTGGGGGTGAATATTTTAAACTATAGTCTCGTTATAAATAAAATTTATAATTCCAGCAGAAGACACACTCTTTTATAGTCTCCTTCAATATATATAAATTCTGCTACCCTCGGAAACAAAAACTTTCAATTTAATTGTGAAATCATTTAATAATATCGTCAGATGGGTGGTATATAGTGAGCTAGGCAATTAATTTAGCATTCGTTGATCAATAAAAATTATTAATATTAAAATCACATAAAAATGTAATCTCTTGAATGATTTAATGGTCTCCGAGGTGGAGGACAAAGGGAGAAAGTCTTATTTTCATTTAAATTGGAATTTAAATAAAAGTTGTAGGGGAGTGCTCCTAAACCTTTTTAGTCCAGTTAAATTGTTCTCTAAAGGGCCCCTCGAGGGAAAGTTTTGTGGTAGTTGGAATTTCTTCGACCCCTTATGTCTTTGGGTGTGGTGAATCCGAATCTGAGGTTTGCTAACAAAATTTCGTGACGGAACATTGTCAAAAATATATAGAAAGTTTAAAAAATCTCATTTTTTGCCGTTTTTTTGATTATAACTCGAAAACTATAAACTTTTCGTAAATAACCTTCCAATTCAAAATGAAAGTTCATAAAATCTCCTACAAATGATTTGATTGGAATCCTCAAAAGTGTCATGGAAAATGCTGGATATCTATTAATCTAATAGTCCGAGGGCTAGCAACGTTTTCGAGAAGGAATTTTCAACCGGCTAATTTTTCGATATTTCCCTTTCTTATTGAAGCTTGATAGGGATGCAATAAGTCTGGCACCGAGCAGGAGCAATTGCGTTTACTACTGCGCATGTAGTTTGTAGAGGTAAAAAATGGATATTTTAGATTCATTTTCAACCGACTAATTTTTTTTAATAATTTTCTATGTCTTTTTAGCATTATAAATTTCTAGTTGACAGACACCTTTCTGGTTGCGACAGATATAATTAAAGTAATTAAAAAATAATAATTTTAAATCCATATTCAACTGTCTGTCATTTTAATATATATACCGGGTGAGTTTTTTTATCTTGAGACAGTCTTATAACTCAAAAACAGTACTGGAGCTGCATATATTACAGCTTTTTCTTTTATAATTTTAAAACATTAATTTTAAAAAAGTTAAAAGATTTTTCAAAATTCGAATAAACCCCGCGCGAATTTTAATTCAAAGTTAAATATATATTTTACAATTTATTAATACATTTAGACATCTATTCGCTCTTAACATCTATATAAATTATTCAAAATTTAATTTATAAACAAACATTAAAATACCAAATCTAAGAAAAATTTAAAATAAGATTCCTATCACTAATTTGACTAAAAATTGAGCTTCGGTTTTTCTTTGTTCACATCGGAAGGGCCTGTTCTATTAAAACCTTCGACAAAGAAACATCTCATTTTTTATCCAAACACCTTTTTTTAATATATGTTGTTTTTGGAGATTTGAGTGTTCAATAATAATCGCAATTTGGTTTTGTAGAATAAGCATTTTCACTGACCTCGAGGTAAGACTCTTTTTTTATTGATTCTAATTTATGTTCAAATTCCTTTGTGCAAATTTCTAATTGGTATTCTGTTTGTAATTATAAATTATTTAGAAAGGTCCGAACCGTTTGGGGACAAGCACTTATTCGTATTAATCGAATTGATTGCCCTCAACAAAAAAGTCGCATCTCCCAGCTTTAACGTGAAGAGAGCATCAACACAAGCAACTATTCGTATTAATCGAATTGATTGCCTCAACAAAGGACGCATACCACGGCATCAAGTCGGAACAAGTCGCCATCTTCAAGGCCGTCGTCACAAGAAAAGACGCCACCACACTTCATCTGGTCAATGAGACCACTTTCTTTATTAAAATTTATTATATTACTTCCTTTTTTTTTTTCTCATTAAATAAAAAAATTGTTATCAATAATTGGTTTATTCTTCCCTGAAATTCCTTCATAAATCCATAAATCAGGGTCATTTGAAAAATAGATAATTTATTAATCTACAGTCCACTAATTAATCAAAAACACAACAATTTAATTGAACACTAACTTTTTTAAACCCGAGCTTCAGAAACTTAATTTTTTTTAAGAAGCTGATAGCTCCATTTTCTGTTCCTTCGAATCAGCGGATATTTTAATATCTGCGAATCAGCGGTTCAATTAATTGTTATAAAAAAAAAAAAAAAAAAAAAAAATCTTTCAAATGGCACCTTTAACGGATTTTGAGAAGGTTGGGAGAAAGATCAATTATTTGAAGCAGGTTTTTAATAAATTGATTGATAAGGAAAATACACAGAGTACTAAATCTGAATTAAAAGTTTTTTCAGCAGAGATAACCAAAAGGGAGGCGGACATAAAAGAGTTGGTAGACAGAATCGAAGAACTCGAAACTGAAAACTCATACTTCGACGAGACAATGGAAATGGAGGATACCTTGATGTCTCTGAAATGTAAAGTTCAAACAAAATTGGATGCCATTTCAAACGAGGTAAGCGAAAATTCTGAACTCTTAAATACCAACAGCAACTGTCAAAATACCTACTCCACTAAACTTCCAATTCTATCTTTAATATCCTTCAATGGTGAACTGGAAAATTATTTAAATTTTTGGGAAATTTACCACTCAAATATTGATTCTAGAAAGGATGTATCCGATGTGGACAAATTTCAATATTTTTTATCAGTACTTAAGGGTGAACCTTATCACTTTGCAAAGAAATTTAATATGTCTAGCGAAGGTTACAAAAAATTACTGAAAGAATTTGACTTAAGGTATAGGAAAACAGACGATTTAGTGTATTTACATTTAGATCAAATTTTACATTTACCGTTCATTAAAAAGAAAAATTCAATAGCTTTAAAAAATTTAGTAACAGATACAAAAACTGCTTTGCATAACCTTGAACTACTAAAACAACCGGTGGGTCAATGGGATGCATTAGTAGGTAAAATTATTTTAGATAAATTAGACTCAGATTCTCTTGAAAAATGGAAAATGTCTAGAGATAATCATGACATTCCACCATTGATCGAATTGCTGGCATTCATTGAAAAAATTGCGGATTCTGCAGTAAAAGAATCCAAGCCGAGTCAAGCATTTTCTTATACAAATGCGATTGAGAAATCTAATTATAAATTATCTTGCCCTATCTGTTCAAAGTCCCATTTTATAAATCAATGTGGTTTATTTTTGAAACTAAACCATTCGGAACGATTAAAAAAAATAGTATTAGCTAAATTGTGCGAAAATTGTCTCTCCTCAAAACATCCGTTGGCCTTATGTTCCTCACTAAGACGCTGCCCGAAATGCTCATTAAAACATCACGTTACGCTACACAATGAGGATGCTAAGATTTCTGCCGTACAAGTCCAATCGGGCCCAGGTACCACGGAGTCAAACGCTGAAACACACCTAGCACAATTATCTTCAGCTAGTAATTCATCAGCAATATTATTAGCAACAGCTATAATATATGTCATTAATGAAAATAATATTAAATACCCTGCACGCATTTTATTAGATTCAGGGAGCCAATGCACAACCATTTCCAAAGAGTTTGCAAATAAATTGCAATCTACGAGGAACAAAGTATCAATAAATATATCAGGCATAGGGAACAAATTGTCATGTCAGGCTAAACATTCACTTAATCTTGTATTCACGTCAATGCATGATGATTCAATTAAATATGAAACATCAGCATTAATCTTGGATCAACTTACAGCCAATTTGCCCGAAAATTCATTTTCTATAATCAACTTAGATTATCTTAAGGGTTTAACTTTAGCAGATCCTAATTTTAATCAGAGTAGTTCTATAGATATTATTTTAGGAGGATCTACCGCCTTTGATATTTTATTTTCGGGAGGGGAAAGAATAGTCGGCCCAGTAAATTGTCCTAGCGCTATAAAAACATCATTGGGTTGGATACTTATGGGAAACTATGAAGATTTTAAAACCAAATCAGGATATTTATATTCAAACATAGCACTCAAAAAACCACCTCAAGACTTGATTTCAAAAATTTGGGAAATAGAGGATATTTCAACTAATCAAAAAATTATTTCTCCTGACGATAAATTATGTGAAGAGTTATTCTCAAAATCAATTCATCAATTACCTTCAGGAAAATACTCCATTGATTTAATGTTTAAAGAATTTCCACCAAATTTGGGTGACTCTTTGACAGGGGCAACAAAAAGATTTCATTGTTTGGAAAAAAGATTCAAAAAAGATGATAATTTTAAAATTACTTATCATAAAGAATTTAAAGAATATCTAAAATTAGACCATATAGAAAAAATAGAAAACATAAAATCCAATCAACCGGTAAATTATTTGGCACATCAAGGGGTAATTAAATCATCTTCTTTAACAACTAAATTGCGAATTGTTTTTGATGGGAGTCAGGCCACCTCAAATGGGAAATCATTTAATCAAACTCTTTTAACGGGACCATCCCTTCAGCAAGACATTAGACATTTATTATTGAGATTTAGGTTTTTTAAGTATGTTATTTCAGTTGACTTACAACAAATGTATAGACAAATTCTCATTAATCCTGAGCATAGAGACTATTTACGAATTCTATGGCGAGACCATCCAAACGATCAATTAGATCATTATCGATTAAAAACTCTTCCATTTGGCTTATCACTTTCACCATTCGCAGCTATACGCATACTCCATTATTTAGCTGATAAATTCGAAACAGTTTATCCTGAAGCATCAAACATAATTAAAACTCATTTTTATGTTGATGATTTATTGACTGGATCAAACTCTGTTGAAGATTTAATTCAAAACATTAAAGATATTGTATATATTTTAAATACTGGCGGATTCTTGTGCGATAAATGGGCTTCGAATAGTTCTTATGTCTTAAAATTACTCCATGATTTAGATTATTCAACAAATTCAGAAGCATCTCGTTCGTTATTAGCTACAGCCAATACTTTGGGAATTCAATGGGATGTAAAATTGGACTCATTTTCATTTAAAATTGATCAACCAGTTGACAAAATCCTAACCAAAAGAATTTTGTTAAGCTCTTTAGCAAAAATATATGACCCCTTAGGATTTCTAAGTCCGTTTGTACTTAATTTAAAATTAATTTTACAGGAAGCATGGTCATTGAAATTATCTTGGGATCACAGATTACCAGAATATCATCAAAGTATTTGGTTGGATTTAATAGATAATTTTTCAATATTACAACATTTCTCTCTCCCTAGGTTAGTTTTAGATACGAATGCAGCATACTATGAATTACATGCATTTTGTGACTCATCGGAAAAGGCCTATGGTATCTGTGCGTATTTACTATCATATAATTCTGACAAGTCTTTCAATAGTAGTTTACTTTTTTCAAAATCCAAAGTGTCACCAATGCACTTTGTATCTATGCCAAAACTTGAACTTTGTAGCTGTCATTTATTAGCGAAAACATATGATTTCTATTCTTCTATCATTCCTGTTAAACTCAAGCAAACTATATTTTATAGTGATTCAAAAATAGCTCTAGCATGGATTCAATCCAACAATTACAAATTTAAAACTTTCGTTGCCAATAGGGTACAAGAAATACAAACCTTAACATCAAATGTCACTTGGACATATATTAACTCTACTATTAATCCTGCAGACATTGTTTCTAGAGGATTATCAATGTCAGAACTAATAAATAATGAGTTATGGTTAACTGGCCCATTTAAAACGGAATTATTTATAAAAAGTCAAGAATCTACTATCCCTATAAAAGAAATTTGCATTAGGACGATTAGTGATGATGAATTTTCAAAAGAAATTAAACCGAAATCGATTATAAATTTAAAATCGTCTTTCTCAAAAAATTTGTTATCAAAATATTCTAATTTAAACAAACTAAAAAGAGTCACAGTATATGTATTCCGATTCATTCATAATTGCTTTAATAAAAATTCAAAATTAACAGGAGATTTAACCATTCACGAATTGGATCAAGCAATGCATAAATTATTGCGATTAAGTCAAATGTATTACTTTCCGGAAGAATACAAGGATTTAGAAAATTTAAAATCAATTTCGAGGAAATCATCACTAATTAAATTAAACCCATTTTTTGATACAAAAACAAAATTAATTAGAGTAGGAGGTAGATTGGAACATTCCTTATTGTCTTATGAAGAAAAACATCCTATTGTTATATCCAACAAATGTAATCTTGCTCTTCTAATTATACGTCACTTTCATTATAAATTTAATCATGCAGATTTTTCTTATATTTCGGCTCATGTACGATCACAATATTGGATCATTAAAATGAGACAAATAGTGAGATATATGACTCACGAATGTGGAATATGTCATAGGTTTAAAGTCAAAAGATTCGAACAATTAATGGGAAACTTACCGGCGTCAAGGGTAGTTCCCTCAAAAGCCTTTTCAAAAGTAGGAATTGACTGTGCAGGTCCATTTGCCGTAACGCCAATCAGATCTAGACGCAGCATTTATCACAAATATTATATTTGTTTATTCATTTGTTTTTCCACACGAGCTGTTCATTTAGAACATATTTCATCATTGTCAACAGATGCATTCTTAATGGCGTTAAACAGATTTATTTCACGCAGAGGACATCCACAGGAAATCTTTTCGGATAATGGAACAAATTTTCTAGGAGGTAAAAGGGAATTGCAAGAAATGTCTGATTTCTTCATTAATTTGAATACAGATACTCAAGCAAAACAATATGCTCTTGAAAACCACATACAATGGAACTTCAATCCTCCATCTGCCCCGCACTTCGGAGCATTGTGGGAGTCTAATATCCGTTGTATGAAACGGTTAATCAAACGCACATGTATCGATTTAAAATTTTCACTTGAAGAATTTGAAACTCTCCTCTTCAAGGTGGAATCAATTCTTAATTCAAGACCTTTATATCCTTTATCAGACAGCCTTGATGATTTAGAATTCCTTACACCTGGTCATTTTCTAATTGGAGGTCCACTGACAGCAATATCTGAACACGATTTAACTGATATTCCATTAAACCGTTTGTCTCGCTGGCAGTTGATCCAGAATCGGACGCAGATTTTGTGGAATAAATGGAGTAAAGAATATCTGCATTCTTTACAACAAAGAAGGAAATGGTTTACTGCAAATCATCAACCTCACGTTGGGCAATTAGTTTTAATATGTGAAGCCAGCAATCCGCTTCATTGGCGCCGCGGAAGAATCATTAAACTTTATCCAGGGAGTGACAATCTCACTAGAGTTGTTTCAGTAAAAACTTCTTCAGGAGAATTCAAACGTCCACTTTCAAAATTAGCCCCTTTATTAGCTGATAACTACAATTAAAATTAATTTAATTATAAAATCGTCTCTCTTCCAATACTTTAAACTTGTCAACATATCGTTCATATTTTATTCTTTGATCATATTTTGAGCGGTAAATAACTTTATGTAAATAACGGCTTATAATCCTTTTCTAGAATTTTAATCATTATTTTGTTTTAAATAATTTACTCTGGATAAATTATTTAAAAAAGGCCGGAGTATGGAGCTGCATATATTACAGCTTTTTCTTTTATAATTTTAAAACATTAATTTTAAAAAAGTTAAAAGATTTTTCAAAATTCGAATAAACCCCGCGCGAATTTTAATTCAAAGTTAAATATATATTTTACAATTTATTAATACATTTAGACATCTATTCGCTCTTAACATCTATATAAATTATTCAAAATTTAATTTATAAACAAACATTAAAATACCAAATCTAAGAAAAATTTAAAATAAGATTCCTATCACTAATTTGACTAAAAATTGAGCTTCGGTTTTTCTTTGTTCACATCGGAAGGGCCTGTTCTATTAAAACCTTCGACAAAGAAACATCTCATTTTTTATCCAAACACCTTTTTTTAATATATGTTGTTTTTGGAGATTTGAGTGTTCAATAATAATCGCAATTTGGTTTTGTAGAATAAGCATTTTCACTGACCTCGAGGTAAGACTCTTTTTTTTTATTGATTCTAATTTATGTTCAAATTCCTTTGTGCAAATTTCTAATTGGTATTCTGTTTGTAATTATAAATTATTTAGAAAGGTCCGAACCGTTTGGGGACAAGCACTTATTCGTATTAATCGAATTGATTGCCCTCAACAAAAAAGTCGCATCTCCCAGCTTTAACGTGAAGAGAGCATCAACACAAGCAACTATTCGTATTAATCGAATTGATTGCCTCAACAAAGGACGCATACCACGGCATCAAGTCGGAACAAGTCGCCATCTTCAAGGCCGTCGTCACAAGAAAAGACGCCACCACACTTCATCTGGTCAATGAGACCACTTTCTTTATTAAAATTTATTATATTACTTCCTTTTTTTTCTCATTAAATAAAAAAATTGTTATCAATAATTGGTTTATTCTTCCCTGAAATTCCTTCATAAATCCATAAATCAGGGTCATTTGAAAAATAGATAATTTATTAATCTACAGTCCACTAATTAATCAAAAACACAACAATTTAATTGAACACTAACTTTTTTAAACCCGAGCTTCAGAAACTTAATTTTTTTTAAGAAGCTGATAGCTCCATATTAAATTTCATCAAAATTGGTTAAGTCATTTTCAAAATATTTAGAAAAAACTAAAAAAGTACCGAAATAAAGTACTAATGTTTGTGGGCCGATATGTACCAAAAACTAATCAGCGCTTCATTTTGTTAAACTAATGGTAGGTTTTCAATTTCATTTCAATCGGTGCAACGGTGTGGAAAAAATCGTGGGCCAAAAAAGCGATAACATCCATCCATCCATACATCCATCCATCCATCCATCCGCACTCACTAAATGAAATAAACTGCAACGGATCGTTGCTAAACTTTATCCAAATTCATTTGAAATATTAATATGTTTGTTCCTTTATTATTAATCAGATATCACTTGCAATTTGTAGTTCATATTGACATTAATTCAAAAATAATTCTCATTTAAGAGTCGAGGAATAACCATTCTACATTGGATTTTTGACGTTTCGGTTTTTATTGGTAACCATTGATGAAGACATAGAGGAATCGACTTAAAATCAAAAATAGCCATTGATTCTCATCTAATACTTGAGGAATAACAATTCTACATTAGGTTTTTGAAGTTTCGATTATTATTGGTAACCATTGCTGAAGACATGGAGGAAACGACTTAAAATCAAAAATAACGATCGATTCTTATCTAATACTAGAGGAATAACCTTATTGAATTCCATTTTTGATGTTTTGACTATTAATGGAAACCTCTACTGAAAATGTAGAAGAATCGACTTAAAATCAAAAAGACTAAATTCTTTTTTGGTAAACAACTCAAGCTTGACCTAATGTAGAATTGTTATTCCTCAAGTATTAGATGAGAATCGATGGCTATTTTTGATTTTAAGTCGATTCCTCTATGTCTTCAGCAATGGTTACCAATAAAAACCGAAACGTCAAAAATCCAATATAGAATGATTATTCCTCAAGTACTAGATGAGAATCAATCGCTATTTTTGGTTTAAAGTTGATTTCTTTATGTCTTCAGGAATGGTTACTAATAAAAACCGAAACGTCAAAAATCCAATATAGAATGGATATTTCTCAAGTATTAGATGAGAATCAATCGCTATTTTTATTTTAAGTCGATTCCTCCATGTCTTCAGCAATGGTTACTAATAAAAACCGAAACGTCAAAAATCCAATAGAGAATGATTATTCCTCAAGTACTAGATCAGAATCAATCGCTATTTTTGGTTTAAAGTCGATTTCTCTATGTCTTCAGCAATGGTTACTAATAAAAACCGAAACGTCAAAAATCCAATATAGAATGGATATTTCTCAAGTATTAGATGAGAATCAATCGCTATTTTTTATTTTAAGTCGATTCCTCCATGTCTTCAGCAATTGTTACTAATAAAAACCGAAACGTCAAAAATCCAATATAGAATGATTATTCCTCAAGTACTAGATGAGAATCAATCGCTATTTTTGGTTTAAAATCGATTTCTCTATGTCTTCAGCAATGGTTACTAATAAAAACCGAAACGTCAAAAATCCAATATAGAATGATTATTCCTCGAGTACTAGATGAGAATCAATCGCTATTTTTGGTTTAAAATCGATTTCTCTGTCTTCAGCAAAGGTAACGGATAAGAAAACAACGCAGTTGCTATGGTTACTCATAAAAATTCCTCCCAAATTTTTAGCATTTCACAGAGAGAAGCCTATCCATTCTTACTTAAGCAAGGCTAAATGAGCTATATTAAAACTTTCAAATGAATAAATTTTAAAGAATTTAAAAAATTTAAAAAAGTACCATCTTACTCTAGAGTAAAGTACTTTAAAATATAATTTTACTAAAAACTTTATTTAACCTTTTTTGTGGTCCCCAAGGTACTTAATTAGGATATTAAATTTCATCAAAATTGGTTAAGTCATTTTCAAGATATTTAGAAAAAACTAAAAAAGTACTGAAATAAAGTACTAATGTTTGTGGGCCGATATGTACCAAAAACTAATCAGCGCTTCATTTTGTTAAACTAATGGTAGGTTTTCAATTTCATTTCAATCGGTGCAACGGTGTGGAAAAAATCGTGGGCCAAAAAAACGATAACATCCATCCATACATCCATCCATACATCCATCCATACATCCATCCATACGCACGCACTAAATGAAAAAATCGCACTTTTTGGCCTCTCGACGAGACCCCATGTAATTTTTGGCAAAACCGCCACGTGCTAATATTCAACCTAATTGAATACTACAATTTGTGACTTTAATTGAGTCCATGGGTTCCGTAGTCTTTACCTGAGGACCCTTTGAAACCACGCTTGCCCCGAGAGCGATTACAATACTTTACCCATGCTTTGCATTGGATAAAGTAAAAATCGCCACTTTTGGCCTCTCGACGAGACCCCATGTAATTTTTGACAAAACCGTCACGTGTTAAAATTCAACCTATATGAATACTACAATTTGTGACTTTAAATGAGTCCATGGGTTCCGTAGTCTTTACCTGAGGACCCTTTGAAGCCACGCTTGCCCCGAGAGCGATTGCAATACTTTACCCATGCTTTGCATTGGATAAAGTAAAAAAAGGAACTTTTTAACCTCTTTTGTGAAAAACGGAAATAATAGTAGTCTTAGCACGCCCTATATAATATGGAGTCGATTTTTCGGCATAAATTAAATACTTCGGGTCTGTCTAAACTACCACCAAAATATCAACTTTTCATGAATTAAGAGCACTAATTTAGTTAAGTTTAATTAGGGCCATGTTTTGGACCATATTTAACACAAATTATTTTTATTTCGAAAACCAATAAAGATATAGGTATAGGATACTACTAACAAAAAAGTATTTTAATAAAAGGGCGGTTCTAAAAACATGTTAATATACGGGGTGTTACATTAAAAAAATAAAGTTGCTACGACTTTTCGATGGAAGCCGAAACGTCGCAATGCTGAAAATATTTTAGATCGATAGAACAGGTAAGAAAATGTAAGATGCTAAATTTTCAGAAAAATCCTGCCTTCCGTTTTCCATAAACGTCTAAAGTGCCATCGACCGTGAATCACCCTCTATGTTCCTTATATATTCTTTATATGTTTTATTTGTCTAATGAGTACCCACTGAGATTAATATTTAAAATGTATGTAATGAGTATTTGCTGGTGTATAATTTTATATTATAATTTTGTAAATTGAGACTTTTAAAAAATTAATAAATAAATAAATTGGGTGGGTCACACTCTCTAAGCTAGCTTGGGAGTAGTTGCTGCCAAAATTTAAATTTATAAAAAACATGTACGTATATAATGAATCTTATATAGATATTAATACTGTATTATTTATAATAATGAATTTAGCAAAATGTCTAAAATATGTGGTTATCTACTAAAATGAAACAATTGCAGGATATATAGGTATATATATATATTTTCTACTGAAATCAATAGATGGTATAGAAAGGGAGAGTTTCAATAGTTGAACTCGTCAATCGATCATTTCATTTCCTTATCATTTTCATATTGAATGCACTTGGCTGGACCTGCGCATTCCAGCCCCAATCCATGACGTCATAAACCGTGACGTGGCCGAGTCCCCTAAAGGACAAGATGGCGTCGCCGGCACAGAGAAACTCCAGACCGGTGAGTCCCTTCTAGGTACTAGTACTAGTAGTCGTCCATTCGGGTTACCTCACCTCGGTGGCTTGAATTCGGGCTTTCACGGCATGATAGAAATTTCTAGAAAATTAGGAAACGAATCCTGAAAGAGGAATCTAGGTCAGAAGAAGCCCGAGCAACCCTCGAATTTTTTTGCACTTGCTCCAGTCTAGTTTGCATGATATAGAAAGTAGAATTTAAAATTCGAAATGTTTTTTTGAAATTTATATTCCAATCATGCATTATTTATTATTTTGAATTAATATTTTATAATGTTATAGAATAGGGCGGATGCTATTGATCTCAAATGTTCCTAGTTAGGGTTTCAAATCAATAATATATTTCTATCTTTAATTCTTTAAATATTTTTACCATTTATATAGAAGTATAGTAAGTTATTTCTATAAGATGCGATTTTATTAAATTTCAAAAATTCTATTAATTTTTCTTTCTTTTTTTTTTAATTTGGCAAGTTTAATTTTGTAATTTAGAGAGTAGAAAAAATATTTCTCGATATATCGTCACAGTAGATTTATTTTGTGTTATGTACTTAGAAATGAATTAATCTTATTATTATCAGAAGAATATTTATTTTTCTTGTTTATAAAACTTATTTCAGGAAATTTAAAATAAAGACATATCAAGAAATTGAAAAATTGCTTTAAAAATGTACAAAGATCTTACTTGCTAGAATTATTAGTGATTTTTTAAATTTTAGAATTTGATAATATAAAATAGAAGGACAAATTTCCACTACATTATGCATTTTGGATAACTTATTGTTATATTTTCAATTAAATATATTATATAAACCTATTTTACAAAATATCAATCTTTTTAATAGGAGTTCATCCCTTATAGACGAATACTCTTTTGTACTATATATATATATATATATATATAGTAAGTTTTTAATTTTTTTTTTAATAGCTGATTTTATTGATCTTATCCGAATCTCATTTTTATTTTGGCAGGTTTATGGGAAATTGTATACGTTTAAGTAAACAATTTATTTCTTGATTATATGACAAAATAATAATTATTAACAAAAAGTTATTTTTCTACCTTTTATAAAAAATATACTGACAAATTTGAAATAAAGGCAAATAGGGATTAAATTAAAAATTTAATTAAAATTTTTAAGATAATAGAAATAATTATCTTTTTATTTGGTGTGTTTGAGTTCCAAAATATAAAAAATTATCCCCAAACTAGAGACAAATTTTCATGTAAGTATGCAATGCATTTTGGATAATATATTATATTTTTAAAATTGTATTATTAAAATTTTCATAATTCAAATATGTAATGCAAATTTGGCCATTATTGGTTACTATCTTCTTTTTTAGAATAGTTTATTCCAGAACTTTATTAAAATTCTCAAAAATGGCTGTAACGATTTTTTTCTTCTTTCCCTGTATTATTTATTTATTTAATATAGAAAATTGATGTAAGCCAGTCCAAGGATAATGAAAAATAAAATTCCAAATAGAAGAAATCTATTGGAAGGTCACTTTCATCTTCTTAAAAAACCGACGTTTCGAAGATCTTTCCTCCTTCTTTAAGGTTTAAAAGAGTCAACGAAGGAAACATACAAGAAACTTCATTCTTTTCTCCTTCAACAGTGCTCAGATATTGGTATATTTATTAATTAATAAAAAAATATTCTAATGATGATTCTGGCAAGAAATATTTGAGCATTGTTGGAGGAGAGAAGGAAGTTTCCTTCGTTTTTAAACCCTGAAGAAGGAGAGAAGATTCTCCAAAATCTCGGTTTTTTAAAAGGATGAAATGGACCTTCCTATAAATTTCTTTCATTTGAAATTTTATTTTTTATTATCCTTGGGCTGGCTGCCTTCCATCAATTCTATATTGAAAATCTACCATGCTGTCTCCAAAAGAAAATACTTATAATATATTTTTTTCTTTTTTTTTAAATAATATATAATATATATAATATAATATTATAGAATACACCAAATAAAATCAATAAAATATTTGTATCATCGTTAATTATTTAAATAAGTCAAACAAGCTATACAAGATCAGAGATATTTTCATCAATTATAAGTTTTATTATATTATTTGTTCGTGTTCAATAAATAATTATTATAATTAATTATGTGTGATTTCACTAAATTTTAATCAAATTAAGGTAGTTGTTTCACCATATGGGTATTTTTAGGATTTTTTTAAAATTTATACAGATTATTATTTCAATACTTCTGCATCGATTGGTGGCAAAACGAAATTTATGAACAACATTGTTCCAGAGATGTTAAATTCCAAAGATAGAGATTTTCAGACTCTTATACATTGCACTATACAGGTTATCGGAAAGTTTACAAACATATTTAATTATAATTAAGAAACTCTTCTTACCATTGTTATAAAAAACCGAGGAGTGAGCCGCGACCTAATATGCTGTACAGTTCCACTTGTACTTCCAAATAATTCAAGTACTTCCAAATATTTCCAAGTACTTTCAAATATTTCCAAGTACTTCCAAAATACTTCCAAAGAGGTGTACCTACTTCCAATTGCAGATCACCCCCTTGTAAAAAACTAAACCAACATTAAACAATAACTAATACATTTTTTAAGAAAATTTTAATTCATAGCTACAACACAGTTTCAGAGATAATCATGAATCAATAATGAAAAATTTACACTCAAAACAAGCTAGCAACAACGCATATATTTAAACTAAAAAGTGGATTAACTTTAGTATTTTTTTGACGTTTTTTCGCTTCAGCCATTGTCGCAACATCTTTTAATCGTTTATTAAGAACTTTTTGTTTAATAAATTGACCTTTATAATGTATTTTATCTGTCTTTTCTATGATAAAAAATATTCAAGCTCGGACAATGTTACCAAATTTGTTAAACGAGCACGGGATTGGCTAGTAGAGGTGCATAAACAGAAAAAAGTTTTGGGCTTATGAATTATGAATACTTATTGTCTGTTCTATATATTCTAGCATTAAATTTTTGCTAGTATTGTCGCGAAACAACAACCTTAATTACAAAAATAAAAGCTTCAACAGCTTCATTACTAATAAAATTTCATTAAATAATAATTAATATCTCTTGAAATATCATTTTTTCAATGTTCACTAAATAAAGCTTATAAAATGCAGGAAAAAATCGAATCTTTATACCTACTCTTGAATAGAATAAACTGAAAATTAAATTATTTTCCAAGATTTAACTTTCTAGCTTAAGCTATTTGTTGACAAAATATGACAAATCAGTTTTCTGATATTCCAATCATTGTTTCCTAAAATACTTAATATATCTACTACTACTAGTAGGTATAATGATATTCAAATGGGACTAAAAAAAATACTAATTTTATCTTTTAGCCATGTGGGATGATGTTAATTTTGCACTTCATTTTGATTCTCACCCTTTGAGCCTAAAATCCACTAACTATAACAACTCAACAATAAACTTTAAATTCAACAAAATTTAAAGGACATTTTTAAAATGCAATCATTTTATTATTCATGAACTTTATTCAAAGTGAGTGGATAAAAATCGATTAAAAGATGTTATATTCTTTTCAGCTCCTAATTTTATTTGATCTATGCAATCTGAATTGACGCTCTGTGCATTTGAATAAAAACTCGAAAGATGAATAAAATTCACAAGTTATTCTGCGAGACACTAAAATTTTTTTATTAAACTGGTAAAAATTTCTCATCAAAAATATCTATAATTTTTACTTAAAACTTTTCTTAAAATAATGATCTAGAATTTATTTTATGATTATACTAGCTGCTCCAGGCATGCCTTTGGCACCTAGGCCCTCCGGGCGGGTTGCTCTGGCTGGCGAGACGTCCAAAAGTTTTCTTTTTGATATTTATTTAACGCATTGGCTAAGCACGATCACTATCTCACCAAACAGAATCGTTCTAATAATTAACGCTTTGCCATTGGCTATGCACTGGCCAATCAGATCGTTTGGATCATACAAACATATATACATACTTTTCCATTTTATATATGGATAGATTTATGATAGATGATTTGCGTTGTACCAAAGGGGTGCAACCTCTATAGTGCGGGGTAGATCCGTGTATCAAAAGAAGAAGAAATTTCAGGAATTGGCGGTTGAAAATAGATGCAGCTCTTGAAGGAAATAAGGTTATATGACCCCAAAAAATGTTGGAAGAGAGTTCCAATCATTCAAGTTATAGGGAGGTAGGAAAAGCGAAATAATGTAAAAAAAATAAAAAATATAATTAAGGTCTTCTCATTACGCGTTACCTTCGAAAGACATGCCAAAAAATTGAATTCAGTCGATTTTTTAAACTGACACGCCTGGAAGCCAATCGAAGCCTTCCTACCGGGCGGCCCTATTATTGAATTCACACACAAAAGAGAAACAACGAGGTTGTCTTCTGCTTGATGTAAATAAACATACACACATATATATGTAGAGTGGAAATATTATAATAGAAATTTTTCATTGCGCTCATCTGCCAAACAATGTGATGGTCAACTGAAGACCCTTTCAGCCAACACAAGAACCTTTGCATAGGTATTTCATTCTTTTCATTCTTTTCAATACACAAAGATGATTGTTTGAATCTTGAGTAAGTGAAGCGTGAATAAGATGGAATTCTACAATCCCTCTAAGTGCCTGTTTGAATTCCATCCGTATTGATATTTGTCACATAATGCATTCTCCCACTACCCTTATGAAATGAGGTCTACGGGAGCCATAGCTGAACTCCCTAGAAACGGACTGGCATTCAGTCAATGACGACACTGGCAATCTGACCATCAGACGGAGAAGTCAGACACACGACAACGCATAACGATACACGATAGATTCAGCAACCCCTTTACGAACTCTCTTAAAGTTCACGATAATACTATTACGCCTTTATAATTAGCGCCCTTCGAATGAAAGTTGTCATTCACCTGTATTTAGAATATTATACTTGTTAATAAATATTTTGTCTTATAAGTGAAACTTTTATTTGATAAATCTCCTACCCTAGACAACCAGTTCCATTAAATAAAGAAGAACACGCCTGGGATTAGTGTATCCGGTCCCACATATATCAAAATTATATATCTGTATATATATATATATATTATTTATTTGTTTGAGACTTTAGTTTCGAAGGATTGGCCCTCATCATCTGTCTTTTTAATAATAAATATTGTTTTTAAGCCAGGAAGGGGAAAAATATTGTTTTTCATTGGATCAGTATCATATAGATATTGAAAAAATTTTCTTTCTTTCTCAGCTTGAGAGCCAGAGAGAATTTTTTCTGTCTGGCTCTCAAGCTGAGAAAGAAAGAAAGAAAAAATTTTAAATATCCAAATGATAGTGATCCCATGAAAAATAATATTTATACAGATAATTAGTAGAGATTGTGGTGTTGGTGCAAGGTGAAACATCTTTAATGAAGATAAGAGTAAATAAATATTATATGTAATATTCATTTACTATGAGTTATTTTCTGTACTTCCTGAAGATGGGTTGATAGCCCGAAATATATATATTAAAAAAAATTTATAACTTTTAATTTTTTAATTTTAATGTGAAACAAGTGACCAAGAATCCTTAACTCATAGTAAATGAATATTACATATAATATTTATTTACTCTTATCTTTTATACAGATATATAATTTTTATATATATATGTGTGTATGTTTATTTGCATCAAGCAGAGGACAACCTCTTTGTTTCTCGTTATAAATCAACAAATCTGCTACTCTCGGCAAAATAAAAACTTTTCAATATATTTATATTTGTACACATAATCATTTTCAACCATTATTATTTTTTTCCCCCTCTGTGTCTGGATTCAAATATCCACGATAACTTAAAACTGAAAAGTCGTAAAAAGTTCTTTTTTGTGCTAAAATGTTTGTATTTTCAGTGCGGAGAGCTGAATAGATTTTTGGTTTTTTATCTTTAGAATTTCTTTTTCAAAAATGCAGAAAACATCATTTTTTGAATCAATTTATTGAGATTTTAAGGTGGTGTATTTATAATATAGGCATACATAAATGGACAAATTAAATTTAAATTATTATTATTAATTATGGAGTCTGAAGTGTAAATAAGTTTTCAATTTTTTTATTATTTAATAAATGTGAGGTTGAGCGATTCTTTCATTAGAAACTAATCGAGGAAAATGAGTTAAAAAGGGTGTGGATAGAATTATCTTTCTTTAGAACTAAGACATTGCTAGGATGTCAAATACAATCCATACCTGTTTCAGACTAGTAGAGACTAGTTTCTTAATTTCTATTATTCTAGGAACGTTCTTTTGACTCTAGGTAAATACACTAGTAAATCGAAATAAATATCGTCGCCTTAGAGTGTAAACCTGCTAACTCATAACAAGGAAATTTTACAAGGCAGTGAAAAAACAAACAAAATCAATATTGTTGTTATGGAAAGAACTATTTTTCACATTTTTTTCTACAACTTACGATCGTAATTTTAAGTAAAAGTTTTACTTGGACGATGTTGCATCTCTTTTTCTTTCGAACGGCAATATGTCATAATATGATATATTATATAATAAAAAATGGACAGGTTTACACTCTAAGCCAAACGGTATTAATATGTTATATATGATAAATAAGCTGACGTGTTCTGATATGGCCATCCACTTGACTTTACCATACAACCTGGGCCCTCACTTATATTTAATATTTAATAAAATTATTTATATTCATGTAGGGGGTGGTTAGTTTTTGCATTTTTAGACTCCTGGGGGCCCACTGATTATGTATACAAAATTTGGTTGTGTTTGGTACAAGAGCCTAGATTTTCATTTTTTGACCATACAGCCCCCCCCCCCATTTTGGGCGGTTAGTTGTTTCATTTTTAAACTTCTGGGGGTCCACTGATTATGTATACAAAATTTGGTTGGTTTCGTCAAATGGCCTAGATTTTTTATTTTTAACCCCCCTCCACCCCCTTAATTTTGGGTCGATATGCACCAAAATCTTATTAGCTCTTAATCTCAATGGACCAAAACTACGTGTGAAATTTGGTTTCGATATTCCCACTAGTTTTTGTCCACAAAAATTTGGTAACGAACAGATTAACTAACAGACAACCGGACAGACAGACTAACTGACATTTTGACAAAACAATTATTATCTCGAAAAATATAATTTTTTCGATGTTCATTTATTAGAGCTTTTTTGAAGAGCGAAATACCATTGTTTCGCTCAATTTTTTTAATTAAAATAGTTTCAGTCGTTTTTGAGATATTTCGAAATAAAGAAGGAAAAAACCACTTTTTTCAACCACGATTACAATACTTGACCATACCCTGTATGGTAAAGTAAAAATAGATTTAGCAGGTTTACACTCTAAGCCGACGATATGATTTAGATATTTATTATTTAAAATTATTAATTCATCAAAATTACAAACAGCGTAGCGAGTCTTGAAAAAATTACACTTTTTCCTCCAATTTCTAATTAAGTAACATCTTGAATTTATATAATTTTCATGTTTGATAGTTCAATACCCTCATTATGAATTAGGTAAGTAATCGGATGATTCAAGAAGCTGTTTAGTAAATATTTCCTTATTTAAATTTTGATGATGTTGGAGGAGAAGATTTTTTAATTGAGCCCACAAACCTCTTTCTGGAAAATGTTTCAATTTCCACTATAATTTTCATATACGAAGTCATTTCGTACACTAGTGTTAATTTTTATCGCCCACATCTAATGAAGTGAGATGCTGAAAACCATGAATTTTGAATAAGCCGAAAAATAATAAATATGTCACCTAAATAAATAATATAATAATAAATTTAAATAAGAATAGAACAAATTACTACCAGAAAGTGCTTCATTAACATATAAATAAGTGGAAGTAATAAAAAAATAGAATGGTAACTTATATATGTATATATTTTATTTTAAAAAGAGTCATCAAAAAATCATTAAGAGAATTAGAAGAGGATCATTGACGAGGGCTGGATTTCCGTGGATCATAAATATTCATTACAATATCTTTTTTTTTCTTTCTTCGATTGTATAATATCTAATAGAATTTTTTTATAGATTTATATTTCGAGTCTCAACTCATTTAGAATCAATCCAAAGGCGAATCAAGTGGGTTGCGGAACGCTAGGCGTTCCCACCTCGGAATGAATTAAAAGATTAAGGGTCTCCCATAATTGTTTAGAAATTCAAGCTTTTCTCAAATTAAAGAATACCTATGAATAAAATTAAATTGCAATGTGGCCATCCACTAGACTTTACCATACAACCTGGCCCCTAAGTTATATTTAATAAAATTATTTATAATCAAGTAGGGGACGGGGTTAGTTTTTGCATTTTTAGACTCCTGGGGGCCCACTGATTATGTATACAAAATTTAGTTGAGTCTGGTACAAGAGCCTATATTTTCATTTTTTGATCCTACACCCCCCCCCCCCACCCACACACACACACACTTTGGGCGGTTAGTTTTTGCATTTTTAGATTACTGTGGGCCCACTCTAATTAGATATACAAAATTTGGTTGATAAAGTTTAGGGAAAGCGGTGTTGGTTGAGGTTTGGTTGAGTTTGGTAAAAGGGCCTAGATTTTCATTTTTTGACCCCCTCCGCACCCCGTAATTTTGGGTCGATATGCACCAAAATCTAATCAGTTCGGGGTGGGCTCGGGTTCTGTGAGAGTTGAAGCCATCATACTCTCGTGGAAGGGAGTGTGGTGGCATAAAGCGGTGCCTCCCCTTGTCGCCCCGGGAATTTCCCAGAGAACTTTATGCGATATGACCTTCAGGGCGATGAGGGGTTCTTTGATGGATTTTTATAGCTTCAACAGGAGAACTTATAGGGAAATCGCCATGCGCTAGAAATTGTATAAAGAAAAATTTTTTTGTAAATA